>SRMA01026439.1:157257-740322 GCA_007224835.1 Danionella cerebrum
TTGTGGTTCAAAGGCGATTGGACATAAGGGACCTAAAATGATTAAAAAGCAACAAGGTCTGAATCGATCTGATCATTATATGGCTAAATGGATAAAGCAACAGTTATAATTGCTGGACTCAAAAAGGTTTTGTTGTTTTAATAAACTGCTTTGATGACAGCCCTATTAGCTACTGAGAATGTGACAGAGAAGCAAAATGCTTTCATAATTTTGACAATAACGTTACAGACATTTAACCTCCCCATACTATACTGAGAGCTCTGCCTCTGCTCTTGTTGACATTATAAATCAAACAAAGGGAAAGCTAGCTAGAAAAGAGCTGAAATCAGATTTGTAAAACGACTAAGAGGGTTACAAGAATGTGCTCTGTTCCGTGCACTGCTACAAAACAACTGTTCAACCTACAATCTGAAAGTTATTCTGGAAAAAGAAGTTGGTAATAAGGATCAAGTCAGTGTTTGGAAGAACACAAATGTTTTTCACCTTCAGATTTGATTTAAAAAAGGAATAATTGGACAAATGGTTAGAAGCAGTACTCTACATGGGAATATACGTGGACAATAGTGTAAAAAAATAGAGCAAAAGGCTTTCTAAGGCATGTATCAATGCTGTGTTGGTTGTTTTTCTATTATTACTGTGTTGTACTAATAGTGTCGGACAAGCAAACGCTGAGTTATCGGGCATGATTGAGCTAAATGAATTGTGTTATTTTTTGATTGACAACCTCACTTGTAAAATAAGTACAACTGAAGAAGAGCTAGATTAAATCTTGTATTATTATGAGCCCGATAAACAAAACAATGTTAATGTGGTATTACAACACATTAAAAATAACATGTTGCCATGTGACCAACTATAACGACTTGTACGACCCAGTCTTTTACCCAAACATAAGCTCTTGATCCTTCAACAGGAATATGCTGTAAACAAAAATAGATAGATGCAAAAAATATTATTTATGAGAAAAATATTACATGATTAACTAAATAAGTGCTTCAAATTCAATTGTTTGGTAAAAACTTTATATTATATTCTTATTTAAATGTATTTCGACATTCTAATGTCACAAGTTCAAAACAAATGAGGAACCCTTTGATTTTAGCAACCCTTGACCAAATGATGAACTTTAAATGCCAACTGAGAGTAGATGTATATTATATGGTTCCATGGCAATGCACTGTATTCATTTGAATTCAATTTATGGCTGGAGGAAACAAAAAAAACAAAAAAAACAAAGGGACGAAGAAATAGTTTGTTATGCTAATGAAGGATAGAACCTAAATAAAGGTGTAGAGCCATCCTAGTTCTCTTGTGCAAGAGGTAAAGCTTCCACTGATGTCCTCAAAGGGAATCTAGAGATGTGAGCATCCTCTCATCTTCCAACACCTTTTCTCAGGCACACAGATTGATGCAATAGTCCTTCTCTAACAAGCTGAGCTCAAAGCTCAATCGGTTCAGCTCTAAATCCGGAACCATGTATCTTGACCCAAAAATAAAGGAGCCAAGTTTGTGCTATAGTCTGTCTTTAAACTGCTTTGAGATCTACACTTTAGGTCTCCATTTAAATCACTGACTGGTTTCAAATAAATAAAGTTTTTTTAAATAATATTATGTCAAGATGTTATTCTGGATAAATACTTCAGTACAAAAGATTCAAAATATCAATTTAAACAACAATTCTGTGTTTTTTAAAGACAATATAGGTTAACTTATTCCTGTAAAAACTATTAAAAGATAAAATTGTTCTTCGAAACAATATTTATCTATATAACTATGCAAGAATGAACAATGGTTCACATCTAGTAACACCGTGTATGGATGATTTAATCATGTAGAGGTTTAATCAGGTTTAATCATAGAAAGCTTTGACGGTCTTAAATTAAAGTTACGCATCTGGTGTTATTCGCTGTAAAAACTTAGATTGGCTTGGAGTAACATTTAATTTAACACTGAAGATAATGTCACGCTGCAAAGATAAGAGATGCAGAACTAAGTAAAATTAAGTGGTTTATTTACAAAGTAGATTTAAACAAAGACAAAGTTGAATAAACTGAAATATCTTTTCGATCCATGCAGATTTTCCCAGGTAGTGGTGGAGGAAGCAGGTGAGTATATCCTGGTTTCCTCAGATTTATTCCAGAAGGAGGTAGAGTAAGAGAGAACAAGGAAGTAGGCACTGACCATAGAAATACAGGTCCAGAAAGAGAGCAAATCTTCTAGAGATTGTTGCAGTCTTCTGTGACCGTAGTAAACTGTAGACCTTATGGAGAGATGAGTATTTACGGTTAGGTGTCAGCACTGTGATTGGCTGTATGCTTGGCTGGGGATTTATTGGTGCTTTTGTGACTCATGCTCTGCAGACGTTAATGGATCCCTGACAGATAAATGATAAAAGTGCAGGTATGTAAGATACTTCACATATTTTTTCAGTCAAAATACATGTTATGCAAATAAAAATATATAAGGCTGCTACCTTTGTGGGGATTTTTTTCACCACTTTACAAATTGCTGTAATAAATTATCTTTAGAACGTTTTTTTTTTTGACAAAGCTTTATTATTTTTAACAACTCCAGGTTCTTTTGAAACCGTTATTTTTTCATTACATTACACAATAATTACACAACAATCCTGAAATTGTACCAAAAATACAAATTGAAAGTATTAAATTTTTTTTTGTTTAACTACATAAATAAAAAAAGAGTTTTTTTTCTTTTTTTTTTTTTTTTTTACAAAAATCCAGTGTTGAGACAAAATAAAAATTCATAAACCCCCCCCCAAAATGTCAAAACAATGTGAAAATTATATCAACAACGTCTTTTAAGGACTTATTGCTGGCATTCAAAGTTCAGCAGAAAAAAGCACAATAGCACAATCACGTCTGGTACTTTCAAGGGTTATACCTTCTTTTCACCACTAGATGGCACTGATTTTGGGTCTATAAAAGGAAACTGAAAGACGAGTGTTCATTTGCTCAGATTTTAGTTTGATTTACCATGCAAATTGTGTCATAACTTTTGTTGTAATGTTTGTAAAAACCAAAGCAAATACCCGTTTTGAAAGGTAACACTGCTAAACCTACACATTGTATTGGAAATCAAAATTAAACAATAGGTGGGTTCCATCATTTCTGCTTAATTCGAAACAGCCACTTTGATTGGCAAACGCTCTGGTGAGTGCAGAGACTTCTAAGAGTTAAGCAATTTTAATATCAATGTGCATATAGTTTCAATATTTGTGTTCGATAATTTTCATTAAGTTTTGGTACTTTTTATGACAAATTTGGATAATTTATTATGGAAAAATGTAGACTTCCCAAATGCCACAGAAGAGTAACATGGAACACCAGCTGTAGCAAGTGACTTGGCGGGACGATCCCCACCAGGTCCATTCTGCCATTGTGGTTTTGGGTAAGTATCCACTTTGCCATGTATGGATGTGTGTGTTGGGCAGGAGGCAGAAATCATGAAATGACCCGCTGTCTGAGGTGGAGCAAATGAATAACGCTCTAAAAATAATCTGGAAAAATGAAATAAAAAAAAACTGCATAGCTAGTCAAAAAAAATTCCTCTTGATACATTTCTGTTGTGGTCTGTGCTGTTTGTGTCACGTTACTCTATGTGCATGTTTCTCTATTTGTTTTTTTTTTTGTAAGGGTATTTGGCCTCTCTTAGACACCGTTTTAGACTAAAGGCCCTCACTTATTTTGGAAAATGTTAGACATAGTATTTCAAATAGCACTCTAGAAGAAAAAACGGCACACCTGCAGCTAAGGGCTGGGCTTGTTATCTTTGCTCCCATTAAACCTTTAGGCTGACAGCCTTAGTCAAAAATATAGAGATCAATTCTGCTCAGGAAAGAGCCACTGTTGTATCATGTCACCTAATAGACCGTCTACTTAATGATCCGTCAGCACAGAAATTACGTGGATGGTTCTCACAGTGCAAACACATCCACAAAACAAATCTAATGTCACCACTGTTAAGGTCACGACCAATTTAAAAATGCAAGAAAGAAAGAAGATAAAAAAGTAAAATTATCATCATTCATAAAATATGAACATTATTGATCCAAAAAATATAATAAATTCTTTAATTATAAAATCAGGGATATGAACTTAATGCACAGGCGTGGTCATAGTTTGTTTAAACTACAGTGAAGTATGTTAACAATAAAATCCAAATTCTGTAATTTGCTTTATTTTTTTTTTTTTTTACAATTGCATTTCATTTAATGGTCAAAAAAGTAAATGGCGTATACACAGTTCCAAGTAACTGCTTACCAAGGATTTTTTTTTCTGTCTATAAATCAGCTACTCCCATATGCACAGACATCTGCTTGATCTGAACAGTGATCTGCTGGTTAGAAGTCTTGTGGGAGTGCTTTGTGCCGCTTCAAAAAGTATATTTACAGGCAGCTGGGGTGCAAGAACATTTGCTGACTGTATACATAATTTTGACGAAACTTGAGAAACGTAAGGTGAGAAGATATATTTTAATTCAGTTACGGTGGCTTGGCAGCCTTAGCTTCTTATTAATTATTCACAGGAACAGTCTGTGTGTTTAATGCCCTGTCCACACATATCTGGTTATTTTCAAAACATGGATTTTTTTGCGCTGGTTTCTGCAGAATAATGACATCCCTTAAAGGGAACGGAACCCAGCGATTGCAACATCACTTTCGGGGTGGTGCTAGGAACCGGAGAACCGATGACCTTGGAGATGGTGATTGGAGTAAAGTTGGAAGTGAGTATTTGAAGTGGAGTATACTGACGGAGGTTATGGAGAGGTGTATGAAATAAGAAGAGACAGAGCAGATGTGGAGATCCAGGAAGCCAAGGAACCATCATGGAGAGTGAATGTGAAGCATAAATCTGACACTGGGGAGGGGCACTGATGGTTTAACAGTGGGAGATGGATTGCAAAAGGGATTCAGGGGCATTTGCAGGTGAAATCTTGGAGGTGATCTTGATGAATTGTGTTTTTCTTGACTGTATCTCCCTCCCTCCTCCACACCATTACACTGATGTATAATACAGTAATTCAGATTTTTATCAAACCCAATCTTTATGTAAAAGTAGCAACAGTACACACTAAAACTATTATTAAAACTATTAAAACTACTATTATTATTTTCTATTATTTAAAAAAAAAATCATGTACAGTGATCGAAAATGACAACAAATCTGCCATCATCTAGAAACTGTGATGAATCTATTGAAAATATGGGGTGGAAGAGGTATTACTATAGGATTATTTTTTCCTCATAGATCTTGTCGTATCTTCTGTAAAAGGACATTTTTGTACGCTGTTGATTCTGGTGTATCTATTGAATCCCTTGACTTGTTTAAGAAGATAAACACTGAACTTAACTTCATTTGATTGACAAGTCAGTATAACATCCCAGAAGTTTGTTTTTCTTGGTATCCTTTCAAATTACTATTGGCATATGGCGTCAGACTAGTTCCATTACAGCAATGCTGTGGTGTTGGTCTAAATGACCTTTCTATGAGTACAGGATGATCTCAGGTCAAACTATTGAGGTGGAAAACAGTCCTTGAGGCCACCAGATGCTCAATATTGACTGTGTGTGTGTGTGTCTGTGTGTGTTAGAGACAGTTAAGTACAGGTTTGAAGAAAATATGTTTGAATCTAGAAAAATAAATGTTAAAAACCAACTTTACCTCAAATTAAATCAAATTAAAATTCTCATTTTAGTGATTGTGATGCGTTGAAGAGGCATTGTAATCATTCCTCTTGAAACAACTGAGCAATCAGCTGGAAAATAGCAAGCACAAATGCTTTAATGGATGACTGATTTCTTAGTCTGAAGTTATTAGATTTAACAAATGGCTATTACTGTCCCCATCATTGATTGCAGTACAATCTTTGACTACTATAGGGTTTACAAATTTCATATCTTTTGTAAGCTATGCTTTTCCTACAGAACTATTTAGCAACAGTCAAATGTCTTGTGGTTAAACTGAGATGGTTTAGATTCAAGCAGGTGCTGCTGTTGATCTTGATTCCGTTATCAACATCAATCTCACAAAATTCAAAATCTAGAAAACTTTTGTGGATGCTCGATCCGGGTCACGGCACCAAAACTGTAGGAAACTCCTTAATAGAAGACCAGGAGATTTAATAAAAAAATCTTAATAAGCAAATCTATTAACTGTTATCTATATTGATCTGTTTATCACAATCATTCAGAGATTAATCTTGAACACCACAAACAAAGTTAAGCACATAACTTTGGCTGTTATGTAGGTTATGTAACAGTTATGTAGGAAAAGCATAGCTCATAAAATATATTAAATTTGTAATCCAATAATACCAATGCCAACAAAAACTACTTTTACTAAATGGAAATACAGTGAGGGAAAGAAGTATTTGAACCCTTGGTGATACCATTGATTTGACTTACCTTGACATTTTCCTTTCTGTTACCTATTTATTTCAAATGGCCTTTATCATTAAGTTAATGGGAAATATTTACCTTCTTCTAGAGCCTTTTGCTCTGTGGTTGGTATGTTCCTGCACAGCCTGAGAACCTCCACATGTGTGGTCTGTCTGAAGTTTCTACACGGTTCTCAGTTTGAGTTACAGTATGACCCCATGTCAAGTCAGTGGAAATATCCCTAGGAATCTCTGTGATTACCCAGAATTCCTTTCGTTGTACCAGTCGGAAGATAAGGGGCAATGTCACAAATGCATTGACTTGTTTTAGACAGACTATTGATACATTGTTAATCAAATAACCTTAAAACCTTTAGATCTTTATATTTTTCTTGATATCGTAGACATTAAGTTGAAAACAGAATTTTGTAAAAGAAAATAGATATATTTCAGAATGCCTGATAAAGATTTTCCATTCTCTGTATGACCCATTTTAATACTTCAAGGTGATGGTTCTTTTAGCTGTGAAGTGGATTTCAGAGTGGTGTGGATAAGAGAATAGCAGACTGATGGAATAGGAATTGGATTGGTAGCATCACTGGGCTCTCACAGCATGGCCATTGTTTCACAGTTCACCAAACAACCCAGAATCTGACAGTAAATCACAGTGGCTTGTGGGGAATAGAGAAGAAAATAGAAACCAAAGAGATTGGGTTTAGATTGAAAAGTACAAATTGCCAGTATTTCATTATGTTTTTGTACGTTCTTGAGTGGCTGATGGTTGGTTTGTACTTGTAATCAAGTTTATATATAAAGCACCGCACGGAAACGTTGGTAAGGATGCTGGGCAGAATAAAATACTGTATATTTTATCTTTTTACTAAAACATAGTGAAAAACACTTATTTAATTAGTATATATTTGAAGTGTTGTCGTGTTAGTTGAAAGGATGTTTCCCTCTGAGGCTATTGCATGGGCTATTTGCTCATTAGTAGAGCAGTGTGGAATTCCATTTGTGAGCTGCTGTTATGAATTCAAACATGTGGTCTGCAGAACTCTCTACACAAGTGAAAAACCATCATTAGGATGGAAAAAAAGGGAGAAATTGCTGGCCAAATCAAAACATTTGCACATTCTGTGACACACTACAGACAACAGTAGGGGATGATCACAGGATCCACGGGGAAGAAAAACCTCTTTCATTGCTGATAAAAACTCTACAGGTTGACTACGAGGAGACGGCTTTCTTTGTACCGAGTAGCATTACAGCTCCAGGAATTTGCACAATATAGCTCAAGATCTGAGTGAAGACAATTGGCTCGATTCTGGGAAATCATGCATTTAAAGGCTTAGCAACACAGCAGTACAAAAAAAACATAAATTTTTCATGTCATTACTTATCTGTTCTATAAATAAATAAAGATCAAATTGAGCTTGAGAAAAAAATAGGACTTTGGTAGATATATTAGACCCGCCCCCTTTTAAATATTGTGCTCTTTTCAGATTTTTTTGCTACACAATAGACACTAAACTAAAATATAGGTCACCATCTATATCGAAATTGTTTATGCGAGAATGGCCTTTAAGATTAAGTTGTGTAACTTTTCAAAGTTTCAAAAACCAGTTTGGCACTGCCATTTCGGATTGGTTTTTAGCAAGGATAACAACTAATGAAAGCGGGCTCTTTTGATGACGTGAGTAGGATGTAAAAAAAAAAGCCGCTTGGTGGCGCTCATCCCACATTTTCATAGCAACTTCGCTCAAGAAATAAGAAGAGCAGGAAGAAAACTTCGACTGAGAAGAAATCAAAGAACACATAGAACAAAAAAAATCATGAGTTCAGTTGTTGCTTTCTCACTTGCCCAAACGAACTGAACTAAAAGAGAAAACAAACTCTAGTTCGAATGAATTGAACTAAACAAATCAGGTATGAAAGCCTCATTAGAGATATAGTGCCTGCAGCTGGGCAGGTAATTAGCATCTCAGGCTCCTCCCCAATCAGAATGCCAATTATTTCTGCTGTAACCTCTTCCATGACTAACTAACACTTTGTTACAGATTGCTTTTTTCCACTGATATGTAAATTGATAAATGCATAAATGTGACATTAACTATTTGAGATCAATTAGATGTGTGATATTGCATCAAAAAGATGGAAAAAAAAATGACACTCTCAGAATTAACTATTGTAAGTGGATTTGTTGAGAATTAAGTCAAAGTAAAACTCCAAAGTTCAGATTTTCAACCAGTGAATCCATCCACCAGATAATATTTGTGATCATTTGGGATGCCAAACATTCAAAATGCTTCATCAGTGAACCATGGCAGATGATTCATAAAACAAACAGTACGACAAAGAAGAACACAAGAAAACATCTTTTGTGCTCATCGCGGTTCAATTCAAGTGCTTGGATGTATAATCAGACAACAAACAAGAATAAAAGCTCAATCATTGCTTCATTTTTGCTGTGGGCAATGAAGGCTCGAGCGCTGGAACAATGTATTTTAAGCAGCGCATGTAAATAATTTGCTTTCAAGTTCACTTTGATTCGAACTCTGCTTCTGAAGATCACTTCGTAGTTGTGTATTCGTTTAATTTGACCACTGCGCATGTCACTGCACCATGACAACCACACAAAAGTTGCCTAATGGAAGCCTTCAGCCCAATCCCATTCCCACAGGCACTCACAGCAATACAGGATTATGAGTTCAGGTTCAGCTTCACTAGACGGGTGTCACTTAATTACAGTCAAATAAGCTCAAAGCATTCTGTGCGAATCAAAAACATAAGTTTAAAACAAGCGAACATTAATCATGAAACCTCAGTTTTATTATGCTAAAAAACACCAGTCCACTTTATACTCACTATCCCATAAAGCATTGTAAGGAGAATCTAATTCTAAGATTTAGATGTGCTACATAAAAAAGCACAGCCACACAAAAGATAAAAACTCGTTACTTTGAGTAGAGTTTTCAGAAATGCTCTATTACACGGAACCAGTGCTGTGTTTACCATTGGACGAATGTTAAAACCAGATCACAAAAATAATATTGCTAGTGTGCAGGGTCTCAGTGAGCCATGAATGAAATGGAAATATTCAACACATATGCTTTTATAAAAGCATGTGCATTTCCAAATTATCTCCTCATCACGTAAAGCCAATGGTATTTACAAATAGTGTAATGCTAGTTAGCTTTAGAAACATCTTAAAAAGCATCAGTCAGACAGGAGTCTCAATTTGAGTTTCAAGCAAGAGTTTTAGGCAGGAATGCAAAAATGCTGGAAAACAAAATGTGTTAATCGTTTATTTATATCAAGGAACAAAATGCAGTAAATGAAAGTTTAAAAGGGATATATACACATATAATGCTTTAAAAGAGCAGCAGTTCTTCTAGGTGCATCATCGTCTGCTGGCTTACAAGTTTCCTCGGCTGATCCATGCGTCTACGATGCAGAATTTTGACCATTTCTATGAGCCTCTTCAAAACATAGTATGAAATATTTGCACTGGAAATACCTTGTTGATGCAGTATAACTACCTTGTATCTTGTTGCTGTGCTCAATTTTTGCCAAAATTGGTTAATCACGCACAATTATAATCCCCCAAAATCCTTACACCAGTTATTACACCAAATTTACATTTACATGTTTGAGTTACATTTTTGTTGTGTTTGCTAACTTTGTATTTAGTGCATTTAAAAACTAACTATTTTGTTTATATCTCACAAAGCATTCTTTGTTTCCAGCTTTTTCCACACCTTCCTAAAACTGTTATGTTCTAAGCTTCTTTACGTTTCTAAGCGCAATACCCCTGTTTTAATCATTATGAGATTTTTGATGTAGAAATTTGAGGTAAAATGGGGCTGTAACATAAAGTAATGAGTAAACAGTGGTGCACATTTCCTGATGTACTGTTTCAGTTTCTTTCAGAAAATACTTTCTCAATAGACTCTTTATCCCATTTTCTGTGATGAGTCTCACATGCTGCTGCTGCTGATGATGATGATGATGATGGCTGCAGTATAAATCATAAATCCCTTACCCCTGCTCTTCTTGAGATATATATCAAACGATTATTAGAAATCATTGTAATCAATGGTCTGTGATTTAAAAATGTTTTTAAATTGTAATTGTTAAAATATTTCCGACACAATATCTTTGAGATTGATGTGCTGTTGTTGAATCATTTGTAAAAAAAAATAAATAAAATAAAATAATAATAATAAAAAAATTCAATCTGAGAATTAGGCTGACCCAAAAAATAACCACAAAAGCAGGAAAGCATTTCTCTCCACATTGTTAGTTATGCAGCACATCACTATAATCCAGGCTGTATTGTATATTTAAATTCAGCTGTGAAAAGTGAAAACACATTTGATCTTGCTGATAATCATTGTCACCTCCTGTAATGAAAGAGCTTAACCCTGAAACCAGCCACAGCTTTGTGTTTCTCAGGAGAACCAGATCTGCTGCTGGTGTCACTTAATGACTGGTCGACGTGGTCTAAAAGCAGACTTTTGATTCCTTAGTAATTCAGATGCCTTTTTTTTTGTGTGTGGGGGGGGGGGTATTATCTTATTCACTATTTCATAAGCAACATTTAATGTGTTTGTTTAAAAAAAAAAATTGAAACTTTTTCAATACACAAAAAAAACTATCAACTTGCCTTCCGACTTGAAAAGTCGCTAACTTGTTTGTAGAAGTGTTCCTTTTCTTTATTCAGTTTCCAAAATCTCTATCCCATTGTCTCTAACTAACAACTGCATTGTTCTTTCTTTAATAATTATCTCTGAGATCACCAGTGCCCCCTATCATCAAGCAGGAAAACTGCATGTCATCTCTTCGCTGACATTATAGGATTTAAGTTATTATATACAGAAAAGTCCTACTCCTAACACAGCAACGTTCATTTTTCTGTAATTTGGCACCAGCTTATCAGGAAGTGACATTTGTTCTCTTGAACTCTTTGGATGGAAACAGTGCTTTACTCGCAAAACTTTTATGTGATATTCAAGTTTTGCACATACATTGTCTAGTGTCTTCTTGCCTTCCTGTTAATCCATCACATTGACCAACACATCATGCCATCCAGGAAGTTTTAAGAGTCATCTACAGGAATCTCAAGGGACTTGTCAACACGGTCCATAATAAACCACCTGCTACTGTATATCTGCAGGAAGATCACATAATTCATTGTTTTCTGTCAGTATCTTCACCTTGCTTCTCAGAGAGCTGATACTTCAGAATGGATCTATACCAATCGCCCGAGTCTATTCTGAGCTGAACCTGTCACAACCTCCTTCTCGGTTAAAGGTCAGACAGGCTTCCTGATGCTGAAAGACTCTAGTTATACAGACCCTTTCCTTTCAGGCCTTCTTGCATCATCAGACTGTGGGTTCGTAATGACAGGTGACACAGAGATTGATAGAATCCTTCTTTGTGTATACTCCTTTACTTATAGGTTTATCAATTGCAATTTAAACAAGCTGGATGTATAAGCTTGACCATTCAAAATAAACACAATGGGGCACATAAAAGATGGTTAGTGAGTCAGGAACATATCGAGAGCTTTTACACTCTGTTGGTGATGGTTTAAAACAGCCGACTGGCCGGGTTTCATCAATGCTCTCCCTCAGGCTGCGTGCCAGCACTTAAATAGCAGAGGTGCTATTTAAGTAAAAAAAAAAAAAAAAAAAAACTTATTTCAACAATATCTGTATAACACACACTTAAAATCAGCTTTGCAAACGGTAAATTACCATATGAAAGACTGCCGAGGAGAAAATGGTGCAGTAAAAACTATTCGCGATGAGGATTTAGGAGCAAAGCGTGAGTGGATGGATCCACTGATGGATTTCAAAGGCATTTTCTCAAAGAACAGTTGGTAACATGTTTTCAAAGTTTGGTAGTTTATTCATTATTAAATCCAAATAGGATCACAGGTGTAACCTGGAAAATTCTTATGATGGAGAACCGTGTGCACAACCTTCTGGGAAACCTTTTACAATCATCAGCAAATACATTAAGATAAAAGCATTACTGACTAGCTGCTTCAGAGAAAGAACAGAGTTCTCATCACCACTCACGGATGTTTATAAAGAACACCCAATTCATACATGCTACCCCCCCCCCCCCCCCACCCAACATAAAGCATCCACATGAAAGCCGATCTAAACAGCATTTGGCTTGAAATATTTAATTTTAATGTTTGCTCATAGACAAAGTATTTATCAGCACATAAACGCCTTAAATGCGAGAAGAAAAAAAACATTCTGGATAATATATAGGGTGGATAAGAGGTGGATTTAGGTTCACCCAGTTCTCCTCTAAATCATTCAGGTGTTCATTGAAAAAACTTAAGATGGACTGCACAAGTGCTTTGGATTGGGGGATTTTGAGACTAAGGCCAATTGTTTTCTTGGTGACTGGAGTCCCAGTTTTAATCTTGATAAGAACCCCCAGTCAGCAATACTTACGTCATGCTGATAAGAAAACAGTTTGTGTTGAAACTCGATAATAACAGGAGATCAAATACTTTTTTTTTACATTGACACATTTAGTTTTATTCATAATTACTTACATAAAAAAATACAAATTCAATCAGTTCTTTCTTACCCTGAGGTTTAAAACGAAAATCTTTGAATTATTAGTCAAATGTTCCCTGACTGATTTCTTTTTTTTACCTTCATCAGGGGACCCCGTGAATGATAAAGGGTCAAATTCTCTCAGTAAAAATACTAAAAGATAAATGCATTCATCACAGCTAAAACTTTATGAAAATTGTTGAAAATTTATACTGTTCATTTATTATGAAGTTAGTGGAAATATCACTTTCCAAAACACTCGACACTTTTTACCTATTCATTTTTAATAGAAAGTTGTCATAATTATTGTGAATTACAGGCATTCGAATGCACCTGGCCATGGTTGCCATAGAGATACATATTTCAACCTAAATGACATGAAAACTAAATAGAACTTCACTAGCTGTCAGTTCAGAATTATAGTAATTGCTAGAGGTTTGAATGGCATTTCTCTGTTAACGCTTTGTTTTGTTTTTTCAACTGAAATATAAACATTATTTAGAAAACTAGAAAAGTAAGGTATTTTTCCCAAGGAATACATTTGAAAAATGATTAAATAAAGTAAAATACTCCATTATCAGTTATTGAATATAAAATGTATTATATTTATGCAAGTTCTCTCTGGATGTATTGACAGCTTTAGCTCTACCAACAGATTTGGAATGGAAAGGAATGTTGAAAAGGAACACGTGTCAGAATTAAAGAACACCAGTGAAAAGAAAACATTGCCGTTTTAAAAGAAAAGATGCAAACAAATTAGTAAAACTGGTGAGAGAGGGTTAAAAACAACCCTCAAGGCTGGGCACACTTGCAGCACATCAAAGCCACATCTTGCCAGCCAGGTGCTAAAAGGGGCTTTTGAAGCTTGATTCACCGCAATACTTCTAAAATATGCCATGTTTTCTCTTAAAAGTGCAGAAGCAAATCTCAAGATGCTGCGCTTCTTTATTGCATCAAGGCGGGCATGCTTTTAACTTAAGACCAAAATATAAAGAACATGAGTTCTGGAGGTTCAGTTAGATGTGAACTTGAATCACAGCAGGACTTGGATTCAGCAGCATGAATATCTCCAATCACTTCATGATGCACATCTGCCTCAACACTACTTAGCAGACATCCTTGGAGTTCGTTTCCATGTATTTTTGCACTATGGTTCTTTAGCCGTTATGGAAAATTGTCAGCAAAAAGAGAACGAATATCAATTTCTTTTGGTGCATATTTTAGTTGTTTATAAAATAATTTGAGCTCAAAGTGCATTGAACCCTATTGTAATTGAAAATCAAAAATCCACTGAATTTTGCACACACATCAGAACTGGGGAAAATGTACTGATTGGGGGTCAAAGTGAGAGAGATTGCTCTAAAGCGCTACGTAACGTGTTTTAGCTCATGGTGCGCTAACAGTTAGTTGCAGGGGAATCAAATTTGGCACATGTGTAGGACACTAAAACTTAAAAATAAGAAAGGTGGACCACATTTCCAAGATTGACAGGAAGTCGTTTTTTGCAAAACCTAAAAAAAAAAAAAAGTTTTACGTGTCATACTTTGACAAACTCCTAAAAATTGTATTTGATCATCTCCAAATTCTATCAGTCTTATCTTAAGGTATATAAGATGACAAATTGCCAAGCCTTTTTAAACCTTGTTAAACGATATGCACACAGTGGCCATTGAAATTGGAAATCTTAAACAGGAAGTTATTAATATCTCAGCCATGCAATGTCTGATTGGATTCAAACTTAGCAAGCGTGTTAAGAGTCCATGTATGAACAAGTCTATATAGCAGCCACTTAATGGAAACATGAAATATCTGCTATTTGGTTGGGTTTGAAGTACACTTTTGAGATTCCGAACACTTATGTAAGGGATCTGAAAACTTAAAAAAAAAAAGAGAAATTTTCCAAAACTAACAGGAAGTAAATTATTTTGAAAAAAAAGTACTTTTGTACATCTCATATTTCAACAAAATCTGCCTAAAAATAAAATTTGGCCAATGAAAAGCTTATGTTCCTGAGGTGCTCCAGTTATTTAATCACTGATTGCAGCTTTAGTTAATTTATTCATTTAAGTTGAGTGTCTATGAAGCCCATCCCAGTCACTCCTTAGTCAGGCTCAAAGGTCTCCAAAATGTACGTAAACAATTTAAACAAACATTCATTTTGTTAATTGTTTAATGTGAAAAACTCTAGCCATGTTTGAATTACATTTTTTTACATTTCGGGACTTTACATTGTCTGACTATTTGCTTGAGAGCCAATTTAAGTTACTTTAAGATTTTATTTCAGTCCCTTGGTTTTGTTCCCAAGTTGGAGGTATGGCTTTAAACCTGAAGGCCACTTCATGGCCAGACCTCTTCAGACTGAAGATGGTGTAACTGGGTACCATTGGTTTCTGGCCGTTCTGAACCAAGTACACAACTGAACAGCTTTTATTTTCAAAGTGTAAATACTACATCTACAATCCTCCACATTGCTACTTCTCAAGAGCTTGAACAGCACATCTGAAAACCACAGTCTGCATTGAAATCGTTGTCTGGGAGAGACCTTGTTGCTGTGCTCAATCACGCCATGACTAGAATCTATCTCACCGTGGTAGCAGAGGTTGGCTGTTACTCACCAAGATTTAAACTTCCTGTTTCAGTGCACGACTGGATTTCAACCTACATGACCAGCATAACTATATCGTTGTACTATAATCCTACGAAATCTACGGATGTGTGCAAATATATAAAAACTGATGCTGGTTTAGAGGTAAAATGTAGTACCAATTATTGATTTAATTAAGATTTTTCCTCTGTTCCCTAATCAGGCCTAACAGATGGTCTCAAAGAGTTTTTCAGTTCCAACAATACAAAAAACACACATTCCATCCATGTTGGAACTTCAGGACATTGCCTTTTTGGACCTTCCGCTTGAGTCCAAAATATTACATTTTATACTGAAACAATAAATAAAAGCGTTTGTCTCGACAGTGGGTGTACAAGTCTTGAATACAGAGAATATTGAAGTGTTTATGTTTTAAACCTCGATTGTTCTATTAAATGTCAGTCTCTTGTTCGTGGTCACAGCAGGGGTCTCACAGGCGTATGTTTTAATGATATGCTCAGCAGTGAACAAACACTACGCTCTGAATGGCGACCTTGAACTCACCGTAAGTAATTAAAATTCTGAGAACAGCTCTGTGTCAGTGACATGGAGTTCACTCTTGTTTGGCTCATTTATACTTTCATGTTGAGGAGAAAGAAAATATTGGACAGTTAGTTAAACAATTTACTGTGAGGTTCCTCTTTATAATTCAAAAGCCATTCCATCAAATGTTTTCCAATGGGAGTAATTTGTTTCAATGTTTTAATCAAGACATAGGTATTTTTTTTTATTTTGTTATTCTTTTTAAAAGTAATAGCACTGAGTTTTTTAGAATTAGCAAACATATGTGTAATAGACACATGGTGCACATGATTATAGAACCAGGAAATTCTGCTAATTTAGTTATTTGGCAAATATGTGCATTTTTTACACTGAAATTTTTAAGTCTCTGAAATACGTAAAATTCCCCAATTTTTCAGGATTAGTTTTCATCCAACAAAGTATAAATATTTGTATAAAAAAAAAATATTTGAAACAAATATTATATATGGATTCACATATTTCATGGAGAAGCGTAGCATCAGAGACTAGGTACAAGCAATAAATAAAAATACGATCATTTAATCAATATTTTAAATGTTCTAGCTTTAAAATTTGCAATAAGAATAGTACATAGCACACTTTGCTTAGTTCTTATGAGGCCATTGTAATGCTTATACTGTATATGCAAATAAAGTCCCAGGGAGAAAAATGGCACCCATTCGGTGGAAAAATATACCGTAAATGTTATGGTAAAAAAAAAAAAAAAAAAAAAAGAGCAGTGTCAAATATACAATAGCACCATTATTGACTGTACTATAAACTTTCTTGCTGGATTTTAACTGTCCAAATGACACATTTAGTTGCTATTAACAGTAAAAAAAACTGTTTTTACCCGTAAAATTCAATCATTTCAATTGTAGAATTTGAGATCACACCTTAGAACTGTCCGAATTCAAGTTTAGTGTTGTAATAATATAGTTATTACCAAAAGTAAATCAATAAATTTGAGCAAATATTGACCTAATATGTGCTAATAAAGGTGCACGTTATAGTTTTACACAAGAAATAGTTTTAATATTTCCGAAGCCCTTTGAAACGATCTAATAGCCAACATAACAAAACCATCCAATACCTAAAATAAACCAGTGCTCCAATTTCCTTTCCTTGCAGGGAATGTCTGGGGTAAACTTCTGCACGACATTTAACATATGCACCAAGTATAGGATAACAAGAAGTTGAAAATAGATTCAATATGGAAGAAAGCATGTGTATCTATACACAAGAACAAATTAATTGAAGATGTAAAAATCTAATTTACTTGCAGACGACACATGTGTGTTTTGATATGCCAAACTCTTAAATTCCAAACAGAGCCAAAATTCTAATTATTCCAGCAAAAGAAAAACAGAACAAAGGGAAAATAATCAATTGAAAAAAAAATCCATTAGTGCAATTGTTGAGCATCTCATAAATCCTTTTAGAAAACAAATGCTGCACCTAAAAATCATAATATAAAAAAGTATAATAATACATCCAATAATACAGACAATTGGATAAATTTGAACAAGCATCGATAGTTAATTATAATCAGTATAATATGATATTAATTATATCTAAAATATAAATGCTATGTTTAGTTTGTAAATGATTACATGCATAAAAATAAAAGTATTATTGGTAAATTTAAAGACGAGCTTATGGGGTTCTGTACAAGCTCTAAAGTAGACGCGTACTGTTTACAATCAGATATGAAAGCACATGCAATATTTAGCTCCAGTCGTTACAGATTTAAGAGCTTCAAGTTTGCTCACGACTGTCAGAATCTCCCTGGTTTTCTGCTCTCTTCAACCCTTCATCAAATTGACACCTTGCTTCCAACACCTGCTCAGCAGCAAACAACAAATGTACCCCATCCATTTATCTCTTCATCTGTGCAGAGAGATGATGGAAAAAAACACTGCTGAGCTTCAGAACATCTGATATGACAGTGCCAGCCAAGCCTAAGAAACACATCTTTAGGATCCGTCAAGATTTCTCCCTCGTCCTATTTCATCTGAACATTATATTTTAAAACAAATACATCTTTCCAAACTGCTGGACAGTACCATTACACATATTTACAACCTTTTACAACACTTTGTGTTCCTTGGTGAATGCAACATTTAGTTCCTTTGTCGTTCTGTGTGTTAGCTCTGCATGGAGACAAGCAAGACCAATCAAATCAAGTATGCACAAAATCATAGAGACTTTGAGATGTTCCAAAATGTGAAACATTTCAGGACAGCAGACAGCAGTTAGGCAATGTGGGGGTTCTTTGAATGTTTGGGGCTTTTGTTTGTTCCTAATGTTGAGCAATTCAGACAGATGCTCATCCATGAAGAGGCTTATGACTGGCCCCACATTTATTTAGCAGCAGGCCAATGACCCCAAACACACAGAGAGTCAATATAAACTATCTTCAGTATAAAGATGAAGTACTGGAAGAATAGACAGTCCTGGTTGTTGTAATGAAAATTGAAGTCCAGATCCAGAAGATTGCAGTGCAAAATGGTGTTTATTAACCCTTAAAAGTCTCTGCACTCACCGGTGCGTGTGCCAAGAACACCGGCTGTTTTGAATTAAAAAGGAATTATTATGTGAACCACCTATTGTTTCATTTATATTTCTAATATAATGTGTAGGTTTCAAAAAGGTTAATAGATATGATATTTTTGGTTTTAAACGGACACTACAAGAGTTATGACGCATAATTTGCAATGTTTTCCCAATTAAAACGTGAAAAAAGCAAGATTGTTTTCCAGTTTCAGTTTGCAGACTCCAAAATGGTGCCATACAATGGTGAAAAGAATGAATAACTCTGTTGAGCGCAATTCCTGTGATATGGCTTGGGTTTTTTAAAGTTCTGGCATAAAAAAGCACATTGGCAAAATGGTTATTGGAATAAGTTATTGACAATTTTTCACAATGCTTCAAATTGTCTTTGCTTTTTGGGGAGGATTTATGAATTTTTATTTTGTCTCAACACTTTATACTTTTTAACACTTTAAAATTTTAGGTTTGTTGTGCAATTACTCTTAGTGTAATGAAAATATTTGTTAGGAAGCTGGGGTTGTGCTTAATATATATATATATATATATATATATATATATATATATATAAACTGTGACAAAAAAAAACGGTCACAAAGGTAATTTATTAGAGCAAACTGTAAAGTTGGAAAAAAAAGACTCAAAGACTTCAGGGTTAACAGCAGTTTTTGTTAATTGATGAAATAAACGATTTAACACATTTTTAAGCTTTTTATTCACAGTATTTTTTAAAAACTGACAATTTATGTTTATTTGCTTGAAAAGAAGTAGTAAAAAGAGTAGTAAAAGTGCAAAGGAATCACATCACTTTTTGTATCTGAAATCAAGTCATGGCCTTGAGCTGTGATTGGCTTTAGTAGACCCATGTGACTATAATTAGCGAGAGAAGAGAATAATTAAACGACTAATAATAATAATAAAGATATTAACTCCAACAACTAATTATACCAGAAGACATCCAGACTAATGGTGATTGTAATTAATTATCAGCTCTTGCTAATGCTGCCATTCTATATGTCAGATCTGGGAGCGTCCATCTTGGCATGCATAAGTAATTGTCTCATTGACACTTGGGAGCAACGGGAGCCCATTTGGTTTGATTTTTTTGTAAAGAGAGGTAATCAGTCTCATAAAACCCCAGAGAAACTCTCCTTCCTCCACTGGTGTGGAAAGCCAGAGATCTTTTTCTTTTATCATTACGAAGGGATATGAAACACGAGGGCTTTAATTAAAAATAGGGACTGAATTCAAATGAGACCTGAGCTCATCATACAGGGTGTCTAATGTTCCACCTCATTAATTAGAACGCTATATCTCTTAAAAGCTGCACAGTAGAAGATAATGCAGAGTCTTAAATAACCGCATAATCAGAAACTGTTTGAGTCCAGTTAATTAAGCACAGCTCTTCAACAAACTCGGCTCATTGACATCAATAAATGTGTTTCACAGCATCACTGTCACACTTAATTGAAGAGACTGAACTTTTCATTCAAAAAAAAAAAAAAAAAAAATCAAGGACGTTTAGAAAGAAACACTTCATACGGAACTATTCAACTGATTCTCAATTTGACGGTTCTCCTATTAAAGGGGCCGTGATCTAACCATTAAAAATAAAGTTTGGCCTGTAATGACCCAAATAGGACAGCTATTTAATAGTAGTAGAAAAAGACGATATCTGTTTATTCATTGAAGAATGAGACCAGAGATCAAAACATCTTTATAACAATGATTTAGGAAATATTCTTTATCGTACCTGTATTTCATGAGTTTGCTGTAATGCAAATCTGAGTAGCATTAACACACAAGAGGATTTAGACGTAAGAAGGCGCTCTGCCTGGGAGTACCCCAGACAATCAAAAAGGCCCAGGTACGAAGTCCCTTACCAGTAGGAAAAGCAGCTAATACAGGTAGAAAGGACGTTAGTCCCTCCTGAAATTTGTTTAGTCAAACTTCACTTAAAGCTTCTTTATTATTACTGCAGTATTTTTAAGCGTTTGAGCTCACTAACGGTTTGTGCACAAGGGGTTAAATGCAAATCAAATTACACAGCTTACTGAAGAGTATTACCTCTGTGTTGTGAATACCTGTAAACATTTTTTACAATTTCTAATTTAAATCAAAAGAAAAGAGAATCTTTTTTGAGACCCCTCTGACGAAAACACAAGCACAGGGAAAGACTGGTCACTCACAAGGTAGTATAGGACAAAATAGACACAACTGGGAATTAATATAAATATATATGTCTCATACTGTCCTACAAGTGGGGGGAACGGTGTGGTGGAAGCACATAAATTCATTGTAGTCCTTTATATGGTGTTCAGATCTTTTCGTTATCTTGTTCTTCATGAGAAGTTGTTTTGTCTCCAACAACAGCCTTGGTGGAGGCCATCTTGAAGAAGTGAGAGAAAGCCAAGAGAGAGTAGTTATCTTTGTCATTTTAGAGTTAATATTTGCTTAACCCTAAATCTATATAATGTCCACCACTGGTCTCCATTTTGTTTTGTTTTTTCAAAATCTGTTGCATTGCCATGATGTTATCCAATTTGCAATCCAATGGATCCATGGACCAAAAGATGTCCGGAAGATGTGTGAGCTGCTTATTTATCTACAAGACGTGCATAAAAGTTTGTAAATTGTCAGTTTGATTTGGAATTTACAAAATCAGCCTCCTCATGTATAGTATATTATATCTAAGTAACTCATAATTAAATAACAAAAACGATTGTTTGGGAAGCCACTTAACTGAACAAGAAGGATTTGAGCGACCAGAAGCAGACGTGAGAGCGCTGGGCAGACTGTGACGTCAGCAGTCGCTCTTCGCTTCTAGTCTGGGAAGCGCAGCTTGGCGCAGAGAGAAGCGCGCGCGCGGAGAAAGAGCATCGCACGGGTAAGACCTCGCACCAGTCACTCGAAGCTGTTGCTTGCCAGTGTTTGTAAAGAACTGTTTACTTTTTTCAACGCTGCGTTCGCTGTAGGATCTCTTGCGCAATTTGTTTCTTTTACTTATATAACAAAACAAAGTTGAAGGAAGCATTGCGCGTCCGATTGCGAGCGTGCACAATTTGTTGAAACAATCTTCCTGCATTAAATAAATGTTTGATATCACTCTCAGATCTCGTGATGTGCACAGATGAAAGACGTCGACCACCCTAAACTCGCGGAGAGCTCCTCCAAAGCGCGCAGCAGCTTTGATAAGTGCCGCATTTGTCGCCGGAGGCTCAGCTGTCACAGTATGGAGAACATCACGACCCAAATGAGCCCAAACCCGACATGCAACCAGAGCATGGACTTGTACCATCTCAACTCATTCAACCGGAGCGACCTCAATTGCACGCTGCCGGCTGACTACTTCTTTTACGCAGATCTCTACGTGGTTCTCCCGGTGATCTACTCCGTGATCTGCGCTGTGGGGTTGACTGGGAACACCGCTGTCATTTATGTGATCCTCAAGGCCCCCAAAATGAAAACTGTTACCAATATGTTCATACTGAACTTGGCGATTGCCGACGACCTCTTCACTTTGGTGCTCCCCATCAACATTGCGGAGCATCTGTTGCACTACTGGCCGTTTGGAGACGTGCTTTGCAAAATCATTTTGAGCATCGATCACTACAACATCTTCTCGAGCATCTACTTCCTGACGGTGATGAGCGTCGACAGGTACCTGGTGGTGCTCTCCACAGTGCGCTCCAAGCGCATGCCGTACCGCACATACCGGGCCGCGAAGATCGTGAGTCTGTGCGTGTGGCTGCTGGTGATCCTCATCGTCATGCCGTTCACCGTGTTCGCGGGGTCTACATCAGCCCCGACGACACCGAGCGAAAAAGCTGCGTGCTGAGTTTCCCCACTCCTGAAAGTTTGTGGTTCAAAGCGAGCAGGATTTATACCCTCATCCTGGGCTTTGCCATCCCGGTCTCCACGATTTGCATACTTTACACCATGATGCTGTACAAACTGAGGAACATGCGCCTGAACACTAACGCCAAGGCGCTGGACAAAGCCAAGAAGAAGGTGACCATCATGGTGTTCATCGTGCTGGCCGTCTGTCTGTTCTGCTGGACGCCGTTTCACCTCAGCACCATCGTGGCGCTGACAACCGACCTCCGAACCACCCCGCTCCTCATCGGCATCTCGTACTTCATCACCAGCCTGAGCTACGCCAACTCGTGTCTAAACCCGTTCCTCTACGCCTTTCTGGATGACAGCTTTAGGAAAGCCTTTAGAAAGATGCTGGAATGTAGACCGGCCTGAATGAAACTCGACACAAAACTGAATTTAATCTGGGGGGCAAACTGGGTGCTATGGTTTTTAACTTACTGCTATAAATCCTTACTTATGCAGTGATGTTTGTTCCACCACAACATAACTATTTAATATATATATATAGCACATTATACACTAACCGAGTGCTAAACAGCTCTCAAAACCTACAAAGGACCAGTGAAACACCCTTTGTTAAGAGTATATTATATATATTATATTACATTACATACACACACAAAATATATATCTTTTCTAGAGGATGGATGGACAGTACAAGAACCTTCTTTCATGGTAATTGTCATCAACTTTCCATTCCATTACAGAAACTCTTGACTAAGCTATGTGATCTGGATAGTCTTCTAAGTACATAACCATTTTAAACCATTAAAATGTTTATGTATAAACACACACATCACCATCACATAGAAAGAGCGTTTCAAAGTAATATCTTTAAACAGTATTGTTGCCTCTTACCCTTGTAAAATGTCAATAAAAGAACCGGATACACTTATATTCAATTTAAGCAACCAGATTGTCTCCAAATTAATTCAAATTCTTATTTAGAAACCCTGATGAGATGGTCAGCTTGCACATCTTCTACATACAGACAGCAAGTTTTATTGTGAGAGTCTGTCTCCCTCTTGTGCTCCTCCCCTAGCACATCTTTGAAGTGAGATGCTCCAGCCTTGGTTTCTACCCTACTTGGTGACACTTTACGTGTATAGAAAAAAAAACTTACTTTCATCACATAGAATGCATATGTGAGAAACAGCTCTGAACAGGAAGTTATGCAGTCTTTTAATTGAAAATGTATATATGTAATTGTTTTTAGAATGTGTAAATAAGATATTTTGGAGATTGATATGACATTTGACTCGTCAAGCCTGTTGTAAATAAAAACAAATACATCAGTCGTCATCCATTATTGAATCTTTTGCTGTTAGGATTTCTCTCCACAGGGAACAATGCAACAGATGAATATACAAGAAATGGCAAAACCCATCAAAACCAGTCGAAGAGAATAAATAGTGGACTATAAATGGAGCAAAGCTGCTCTGAGAGGAAAGAAGCTGCCTTTTTTAGTGGTAACAAATTTTAATCTGTGTTCTGTGAGTTATTCTTCTGAAATCAGTCATCCATACATTACCTCGCACCTGCTGATGTCTACATCAGGTACATCAATATAAAGAAAATGCTTCTCTTATCTCCTGAACCTAATGAATCCTTTTTAATGACCTGTTATGCGACCATTTCCAAGACATACAAAGTTCACATAACAACTATTCTATAAAAGAATGGCAATTGTGAAGAATTTGATTTCAAATACAAAGTGACTTTTCAGAAGGGTTCTTAACTTTTATATATATTTTTTAAACAAACATGAGTTATAATACATCATTTGCAAGGTGGTTCAAATGTGAGAAAATGTGTGCAAAATCTTTCAGCTTTAGTTTACAGACTCCAAATCGGCACAATCTAGTGGTGAAAAGGAGGAATAAACCTCCTACAATACCTGTGAAATGGCTTGCGTTTTTTTTTTAATTCTGGCACAAAAAGTGCTTGGAATGGTGTTTTAACACTTTGATTATTACGAAAATACATAAAAACTTTGATCCCAATCTTTTTGTTTTATTGCAGAACAAAAATGACAATTTAGTATTCGCAATTGTATTTTTTTTTTACAATTTCAGATTTCTTGTGGAATTATTTTGTAATGAAAAAACATTTGTTTAAAAGCAAGGCTGGTTGTACTATTGCATAAAAAAAACAGTTTTAAAAGGTAATTTATTAGAGCAAATTGTAAAGTAATATTAAACGCTTAAAAAGTCCCCGGACTTCAAAGGGTTAGGAAAGTGTTTTATATAACAATCAACATCTGGTGTCTGACCACTTGTTCAGGGTGTATCCTTGCCTCTTGCGCGAAGTGCACTGGAGAGGGCACCGGCAGACCCTGTGACCCCGAAAGAGAACAAGTGGGTAAAAAAGATGATTGAACGTTTGGTGTTACAACCTTAGGCACTCAAACCAGCCACAAAACAGCAAGAAGTATGAAGATCTCTCCCAGACAAAGATTTCAAAGCAGACTGGAGGTCCATGATGTGCTTTTTAAGCACTTTTGAAGAAGCAGAAAGAAACCAGCACCATTTCAAAATGCAGTCGTTGGCTTGGGCAACTTGTGCAGTAGTTCTTCAGAAATGTTCAACAGTGTCTCAAAACTGGCAGAAACCAGTGTGATCCAGGTGATTCTTCTATTGTCTGGAGAAGGTTTTCATGGAAGAAATGCAGTCAAAAAATCCAAAACATACAACGTGGAAACATAACCAAGCTTTTCAAGTATGCCTGAAAACATTGGAACTGGGGCACCAAAATCAAGATTTTAAATATATAGAGCAGCAAAAGACAGTTTGCTCATCGGGGGCTGGGGAGCAGTACAATAACGAATGTCTGGAGGCAAAAGTAAAGCATGGGGGTGATTCTTTGAGTGTTTAGGGCTGCATTTCTGCAAATGGAGTTGGAGATTGGGTCAGGATTAATACAGGCAGATAATGATCCATCCTCCTTCATGGATTACCATCAGGGAGATCATGATCATTATAATTGACCCCAAAGGTATTCTGCAGCAGGACAATGCAAAAAACTCCTTAAACTTAAAGTTATTAATAACAACATTGAGACATTATGAGTGTAAAGAAGAACAAAAAGCATTTTTTTATTTTTATTTTCCATAAGGACTTTTAGAAACAAAATAACAGTAAGAGAAATGCAACACTACGCCCAAACTCACAAACGAACGCTGTTTAGTGTAGGTTTCTACTAACCCCATATAGCAGTAGAACGCTACGTCTTTGACTGGCGTGGACACTCTCAGCCCTGACAGGGATTCCAAACCAGAATACTCATAGAATGGCCACTTTATTGGTACGTTTGAAGACTTGTACCAAAAGGCCTTTTTTCATTCACATTTTTTAACACATTTTTTTCAACTATGACCTTTCCATGAACACTTTTCTTTTACACCATTTACAACACAAACACACAAAAAAAACATAAAAACTAAACCAATCTAGCACGTGGCAGTTGATCCGTGCCAATGAATAGTTAGCATTGAGTTTGCAAAAACACAGTCCTCAGTTCATCCCCCATTACACTAGGTCTTTGCAAACAAAAGCATGACAGTGAAAAACCGACCTCCAGAATTAAAAACAAAAGTCACACATTTTCACGGTCTACATGTAAGCCGAGGGCGTTTACAAAATGGTGCACATTGGCCTGCGTTTTCAATAATGTGATGTTCCATGAAAGCGATGCTGTAAACACAATGGATGAACAACATTAAAAAAAATGTATTGAGATTTGTCGTCATTTACCTTCAACCAATGAAAGGACACATGGATGTTCAGTACATGGGGCTCCACATTCAGTGGGTGGGGCTTAACCCCTCTGCAATCTCACTTTTTGACCAGTTATGATTATCAGGTTGTGACTCATTTCCATAGCCGGCAATGCCCAGTTTAAAAATTACAACAGAAACCTATACCAATATTCATATTTGTTTTTTTTTCTCAATAGTAGTCAGTATTTCCAATAATAGTTTCTCTAATCTGATCTCAATACTTGATAATTGTCATTTAATAGAATAGATGCTGCCTTTTTTATCATCCTGCTTCGTTGGAAGACAAAGACCTGAGATTTGTTGAGGGATTTAAAGCAAATTGTTTATCGTTGTTCCTCTAAAGTGCACCATAACCATGCGCATCTGTGACAAAGAAAGCAACAATAAGCTTAAATTCATAGCAGGGAGAAAGTAATTTCATTATACATTTAAATTTTTATCACACATGACCTTCATGATTAATTACATCTCAATTAAAATACTTTGATAAAGTGTGGCCTGTCAGCAGCTGTGAATTATATAAACTCTATAAATAAATCATCACTATCATGCTGCTTCTCTACTGCATTCCATGCTTGGTGCACAGAGATATTTGTTATAAATAAGAATGAACTTTTGGGACATCTGGTGGTCTGGAGAACTTTTAGTTTGCAAGCTCTATAGGCATTATTTAGTAGAAAAATACAGTACAACAACATGATATTAAGTGTCAGTTGTGATACTTCCGTAAGCAATAAGTTTTAGGATTGTTTGATTATGAGAGTTTATTTTTAATAATTTGTAAAAGTAAAAAAAAAAACAAAAAAAAACAAACAAAAAAAAACTTTTTTTGTAGTTTAAACAAAAATAAAATAAAGCTATATTTTGAAAATTGTAGAGGCTGCTTAAACTATTTGCCTAATTTTCTTTTTTAAAGATTTTTCTCTATATATTTGTACAGTTTGGTTTTAGGTCATATGCAGGAAAAAAAAATCCTAAGCAAATGCAAAAATGACAAGGACATATGGAATCTGTAGCTGCTTGCGGCTCAGAAGACAAAAGCAGGCGGCTGTTAGTACTCTTTAATAATACTGGAAAAATCCTAAACCACAGTTTATGCCATTCTTTAATTGGTAAGACGCTCATTAGTTTGCATCAAATGCTGAAGAAAAAAAAAAGTTCCAGATTATATTAATTTAATTAGATGATCATAATCAACATATGAAGCTCTTTGTTCTCTGAAAAAAAGTGTGAATTAGCCCCAAAACACAAATCTATTGGAGCCTTGAAAAGTTCTTGTTTTATAACGTGCAAAAAAATTATATTAAGCTGCCGCATTATATAAACCTGCATAATGTATGCTACAGAATTTGTCACCAACCAACTTGCTAACAAGATGCTCGACAATTACATTTTTAAAAATCCCTGTTTCTTTTCAAGTTTCCATATGTTGCCAGTACAGAACTGCTTCAGATCTACTACACAACAATTCAGAAAATATTTTGTAAAGACAGTTGGGTTTACATTTCAAATTAACTTGAGATTTTTTCACAATAAAAGGAAAACATTCTATAATTCATAAAAATATCCCGTCCTCCTTGTATTTACTTCTAACAAACAGCAGAGGGCAACACCCAATCACACTTCTCCCATTAGAAACCAGCAATCATAACAACATCTTTGTTCGGATAAAACGTCACAAGTATAACTACACTATAACTTACAAGCTAATTTAAAATTATGCCATTGTGAATATGTAACATTTAAATAAGCTAATAATATTTGGATAAACTAGACTATTTTTATTTTAATTAAGAACAGGAATAACACACACTCCCACACAAAACTACTTAGAATTACAAATGTTTTAATGTTAGTTCACTTATGTACAAACCTAATTCTATCAGGTTATTTCTAAAAAAAAAAAAAAAAAAAAATTCCTTTATATAGCGTCCTTTATTTCAGGACACTAGATGGTGATCATGTTCCACATCTTGCAGCAGACTTTGTGAAGATATCTCTCTGCAGACGATGGAAAACTGCAACAATAATCACCATCACTTAATAATATAATCATCTAGCCTGATTTTGGCTAGTTAGGATTACAGGAAACAGCCAGTGCCAACATTCGGTGAAACCTAGACACAAAAGCTGTAGAGGTCACCGGTCATTTGCAGAACTATCCTTGTGTTATCAGAGATTACAGGTGAAAACTGTGTTATCGACTTACACAAAGCTCTGCTATTGAATGATACTTTGAGCTTGTGCTCTGGTCACGTTGATCCAATTGACTTAGTGACACTCTGGTTCGTACACTGGCGCCCCTAGACTTTGATTTTCATGTCACCTGCATTGGAGATTGAAGCCCCTGTTGTATTTGGAAACCACACGTCAAACGCATGAAAACACACAAGGAGAAACCTCCACACCCTCATGGATCAATGACATCGAGTCGGTGCTTAAAAGATGTCCATTCTGTCAAGGAATGTGTTTGTTTCTAAGAGAAAACTGAAGCTTTAAAGTGTTATTTTTAATAGTAACTATGCACTTGTTGCACACAAAGATATTTTTATCCGATTCCCAAAAAAGGTCTTTCTCCCTTGTTTCATATTAGCGCCTCTCTCCATCACAGGCTTGTTACCCGTGATGGGCTTCTGACACCTGCTATTGAAATGGTCACTGTCCAATAAGAAGCTCTGATTTTCATTTTTATTCTGAGATGCTCTTAAATCAATGGCGCGTCACTATAATGTCTGGACTGACTCATGGTGCCCACATGCAGATGTGACTTTTAACAAGCTCCCAGTGTGCCTGGCTCACTTCCATTCATAGCAATTAACATTTCTGTTTATGTGGCATTGATTCAGTTGTAAATCTGGAATAATCTCCTCCGTGGGGCAGGAGAAAAGTGCATAAAAATCTAATACTTATCTCCATAAATACACAGATTTATTAACAAATGCTTTTTTTGTCAGAGATCACTACCAAGAGTCAATTATTACAAGTAAAATAGAAGCTGAAAGGACCTCCAAGGGTGAACCACCAATTTCTCAGCAGTGCACTTCAAATGTGTAGCACTTATTCTATCAAAAGTGCACACTTGATTTCATTTCCCAGAGTATGCAACACTGCCAATAACTTGGTTATTTTGAATGTAATTCCTTCTCAAAGGGTCTCACTTACTGGGGGAGGTGCATAAAGAGCATGTACTATTGCAGCCCCAGACCATGACACTCATATCCCCATGCTTGCCCCTAGGCAAATATAGGAGTTTTTCCTACTCGTCCTCTAGTTTCTGCTACACTTTGTTTCAGAACCTCAGTCTCACAAAAAAATCTGTGATATGGCTTGTATTTTTCAAAGTTCTGGTACAAAAAAAAAAAAAAATCACAATGGCACAAAAAATACTTGGAACAGTGTTTAAGGTTTAGGAGAGGTTTGTTTCTTTTTTGATAAAGTAATGAAAAATTATTTGAAAAAAAAAAAAAAGAAGTTGGGGTTGTACTAAAATAATAATTAAAAAGTATTGCCACAACCAGTTTTTAAGATACTTTTGAAAATTGTAAAGCAGTAAAAACGCTGAAAATCCAAGGCTTCCAAGAGTTTTGTGTCTGGATTCTGAATACAGACGGCTGCTGCCTGATGAGTCTGGAGAGATCCTTTCAATAGAATTGGCACAGTCTACTTTTTCTCTCGGAATGGCCTTTGACTGAAGTTGCTTTGCACTGTGTTCAAGAGCAGCTCTTTGGTCCAGATGCAACCACTAAAGTTGACAACACTGTCGGCTTTCATTGCTGCTAGCTCTTTGATGCAGGTTTGGTGTGTCATGGGCTTACTTATTTCATGGAAAACTTAACATGCTATTGGAAAACATGTCATTTATGCTACAAGGAGCATCACATACGGATGCTGGTCATATAGTTATTATTTTAATGAAAAAGCGGATTTAATTTTAACAACTTCTGTAACAAAAACATATATATTACAAGTGTTTATTTTAATTTTCATGATTATTACACAACCATGAAACTTCTGACTTGACAGTTGCTCAAAAGATGACCACTGACACCTTGCACAAGAAGGTAGACACCAAAGACCCTGGTAAAAAAAGGCTGGTAGTTCAGATGCTTTCATCTTGATTCAGTAAACCACAGCAGGAAAACTTGCCGATTCAACTTCACTACCACTTCACAGTAATTATCCTCAATCTCCTTAACAAATGGAAGAGTCTCCTCGTGTAGAGCACTTCCACTGCAAAAGGCGGTCCTACACTAAAGATCTCAGTTCTTGAATGCTCCCCTGATAATTGATCATTGATGGCACATAAATGCACATCCACATTCATTTCTTCTAACAGAAGGGTGTTTGCTAAAAGCATGGCATGCATTCAATGGAAACAGTCACATGCTCATTATTTTAAAGGTGCACAGTGACCTTTCTCATCTCCTGGCTTAGCATTTACTTCGGTCCCCCGCTCATTGATTTGGAAAGACTTATTAAAAAACACAATTGATTACCATCTTACAAACTGCTTGGTGGCTTGGTAGTTTACCAGAGAAGACAAATGAGCTTGCTCCCAATTCTGTAATTGATTTGCTTACAATGTTTCCAGGAACACAAATCATTTTTAAACTTAAATTATTTAATTGCGCAACAGATTACGCAGCACATAAGGATTATTTAAAGACACGTATTTTGTTTGGCTCCACGTAAAACCTGTAAGCAGAACTGTCATTGCTTGTCAAGCTAGCAAAGCCACTCCAGAATAATTTATATTCTGTATACGCTTATGAATCCTAATTAGGTGTGGAAGGGTCTGCTGGAGCTCATCCTTGCTCCTTTCAGCCAATCTGAACTACCTTTGAACTGTCAGTAAATTGCAGGGCCACAGACGCACACACACAATTGAGAGCAACACCAATGAACAGAAATGTTTTGAAATACTTCAAGAAAACCACAGAGAAATTCAAACTATGTTCTGGAAGGTGACCAAGTTTGACTTGATAAGTTTTTCCAAGTTTGACAAGTGTTTTACTTTGGCATTTGAAAAGTGTTTTACTCAAGGAAATCATTACCCCAAGAAATTAAGGTCACAAAAAAGAAACTATAAAGTGTCCTCAAGTGCAGTCTCAAAGCTAGTAATTATCTTACTAGGGATCAAGCCCAATACTGAGCTCATGCTCGGCTCGCATTTGTAAAAAACACACCGATAACAAAGTCCCTGTGACATCATCACCACTACTTGATGCACAGAGACTCCGCATCAAGAGAATGTCAGACTTAGCATTCAGCAAACAACAAGAAGAAATAGCCAGAGATAACCTGAGAGGCAAACAAATAACCAAGGAGCTAACCCAATTTATTTTTTTTGACATGCACCTTCATATAACTTTGATAAGGTGGGAAATTGTGACCTTAACATTTTGGGACCAAAGTATAAGATTCAAAGTTGCTGTCAAATCACTGATGGGGTATTAACACAAATACATGATACAGCCGTCTTATATTTAGTCTCACTGGGTCATTACTTGGAAATCTGGAACGATCAGAATCAGTATCGACGAATTCCAGCAAAAAAAAATAATCTGTATTTGTCATTAGTCTTAAAAATTGGTATTGCTGCATCCCTAATGGCTGCACAATACTTCACATGAGGACCACTCAACAAAAGAAAGGTTAGGTTTCTTCACCCAGCCCCAGAAATTAAATGCTAACTGATAATTACCAGCAAAAAAGTGTTTGGATCTCTTCCTAAAGACCATTACACACTGACCCAAATTTTCGTGCAACAACGCACCTCTATCAAAAAACATGGGTGCCAACAGGACATCATAGCGGATCTTATCGGAACCGTTTATCGCAAGGTGAGCGACCTATGCAAGCTGGCTCTTTTAATGACGCGAGTAGGACATAAAAGAGCCAATCGCTTGCGCTCATCCCACATTTTTATAGGGACTTTGATTAAACGATTAATCTAAATAGTTTGTTAATAAATTCATTCATTAATTCCATTCGCTAATTATTTCATTCTTTTGATTGTGATTCATTCATTTGTTTGTTTATTAAATACCATTCATTAATTAATTTATTTTTTCTTTTATTCATTAATTTTTTCTTTTCATTTGTTAATTCACTCTTACTTTCGTTCTTTTGTCATTCGTCCATTCATTCACTCATTCATTTTCCTGACCTTTTTCAGAGTGACAATCCCAGCGCACTTCAGGCCAAAGACGGAACTACACAGAGCTTCAATTTTCTTTTCAATTGCAATTGTTTTTGCTCGACGGAAATACCTCCACTCTCTGCATGTCCATCCAGTCTTAAAAAGTATTTTCAAGTTTGAGCCGTCTGCTTTTATTTCCACTAAATCTTTTGTTGTTCCTGTAGTAGCTAAGCATTAAGCTGCTTCAGTTGGTAAGTTTAAGGATCCATACCACCAAATGTATAAAATTAAAGTTTAATGTATTCTCCAAAATAAAGACGCTCCAGTTCACGTTCCATCAAAACAATCCAAAGAAAAGTGCTCAAAATGTATTCAATGTACAAAGAAACCTTCTGAACCATGCAATTCCAAAACCATGCAATTATTTTTCTTTTTTTGTTTGCATTGAGTCAGTATTCATGCTGCTCTTTCCAACGTTTCACCATCAACACATTGATACCGACCAGCTCTGGTTCCTTGTTTCACAGCCCGATCGATTGCCTTTAACTTAAAAGCTGCACCATTTGCATCTTTTTCCCTGTTTTCCATAATGAGGGTTCTCATTCCTTCACTCTTCCCCTCACCAACTGTCTGTCTTGACTTGTCCCCTGGAGGCTGAAAATAAATAAGCCCCATCATTGTAGAAGCCAAAGGGCTCAAGCCATGGGAAAAAAAAATGTGACTATGGAAAATGACTAATGGACTATGGAAGTATGAAAATTACAGTATTTTTGTTTTACAGGTTTTGGGGTCCAGTCAGATCACATTGTTAGAACACACCTCGAACACATGTAAACGTTCTCATTAAAAGGGACTTAACAGACAGATCCAACTGAAAAATTCACTGCTTCAGCATCATTTACCAGTCGACTGGGATTTGTGGGAAGCAGAGAGTATATCCTGTATAGACTACGCAGGTCTGGTTAATACCTTCACAGCTCTTAGAGAAAATATGCCTCCCTGCTGAATTATAGTGTATTTCTCCTTGCTTTTGCCTTGGGAAATGGAGGTGTGTATGAGAGAGGCCACATAAACACCAGTCTTCAGTGCTTTTTATTACCCCACATGTCTTCTCCCTGTCACCACATTGCTGATACTAAGACATCTGGCTGGACTCACAGTGATGCACACATACACCAAACCCAAACACACACATGTTGATTTACATCCAGCAATCAGTCTCTCGCCATTGCCCTTCACTGGCTGCTCAGCTCCATTCTTTGGTCAATACTGAGCGCAAACGAAATGATACGTCTCAAGCAATATTATGGGGATTGAGTGGGGGTTCGCTGAGCGTTTGACTAAATGCTGTCCAGTGTTAAATGAGAGGAGTAGAGAGTGCTAGTGCATTAATGAAATGGTCTCGCGTGATGGCAGAGAGTGGCTTGAGAATAAAATATCTACTAGTGGAGGTATATTTCAGATTATCTCTGTAGGCCATGCACCGAATATACACATCACTACAAACAATTTATATGTTTATTCTTGTCACAAGTGAAGATAATATTTACACTGTTATATGCTATACTTGATTTGATAGTGCGAAAGCATCATCAGTAGATATGGTGGCGGTAGATTTAATAAACCAACGTCAATTCTAATTATGTAAAAGTGTTTGATTTATTTTAGCTTTACCCGGCAATGTTTGACCATGAATAACCACAATGAAAAGCAGACACTAACTAGAAAACTAAAGTGCATTTTAAAGCCAACATCTCAATGAGTAAAATAAACCAACCCTCAACAAGATTCTCAATAATCTTCCTAAGATGAGACAGAGATATCCCAAGTTGGTTGGAATGACAAAGAGCCTGGTTGCTGTGGAGAGGTCAATGGCATAACCCCCATATTTCTACGATTTTCCAAAGTTGAGGTAAAGATATCCCAAGTTGCTTGCTGTGGTAAACAAAGCTGAGATAGAGTTCAGAATATTTGGTTGCTAGGGTTAAAAGTTTGGTTGTTAGGAAGCTTTAAGTTGTCAATGTCAGATTAACATCAAGTCCATATTTTTGTTCATCTTAACAATGTTTTTTTTTCCTTTTTCCCTTTGTTTACAATGTGTATTAAAAGTCAAATGTAAATATTTAACACCTTCTAGAGTCAAAGATTCACATACTTTTGCACCGTGGTTGGTATGTCTTGCACAGACGGGGAACCTCTAGTTAAGAGTGTGAAGGTTCCCCAATTGAATATTAAAAAAGAAATTATACATAAACCATTTAACTATTTATATAAAACTATTTGCCAGGAAACCCTCAGAAAAGCTCAGTATTTCACAAGAGACGATAAAATCTTTCCATTATATAGATATCCTGCGTGTACCCCTGCCTCTCGCTCAAAGTGAGCTGGGGATAGTCATCAGCAGACCCCGTGCCCCCTGAAAGGGAACAAGTGGACGTGAAGATGAATTAATGTATAGCTACCAGTGAACCAATGCTGTTGCCTGCTGGACTCAAGCTCTTAAAGTTGAAAAACACTTCAATGCAAGTCAAGATCACCACAGTTTACTTTCTGTGAGCAGTTAACAGACACTAGAAGTAGACAACCAGGTTTAATAATTTAGTTCATTTGCTTCTGACATCCAAGGGCTGCAAATATCATGAGGGTGAAGTATGGAGTTAAAAGCTAAAGATATCATTGAATCTTACAAACTTCAGCTAATTAACACAATATAAAATTCCACCAGCTATGAAAAGTCCTCGTGGCATTGGAAGGAATCTTGAATTAAAGGTGCATAGCGTCTCTCAAGGACGTTGTTTGATAGACATTCCAGAGATCTGCTAAACTGGCAAACATGTACAGTACACATCGGTGAAATGCGCAATATATCAATATATGAATGTTGAAGGATTCTGCTGAGCAAGAGTGCTTCCACAGAGCTCACATCTTAAGGATATATAACTTACTTCAAACTCGTGTGATCCATTATACACTGTATTGCACTGAACACCATAAAAATGAAGCACAATTTGTGCATGAAATACAATTTTATATAAAAATGTACATACTTAAAGGGCCACTCATCACAAATAGATTACAAATGAGCTACCACCAAAACAAGCTTCACTTTTGGCAACTATTCAAAGTCCTGTAATTGTTTTATGACAAAACTTGATGTCAGCCCTATATTCCAGCTCAATGTTTTCTCAAAGCTCAACAAGGTCCAGACTTTATGCTCAGCAGAAAGCCATAAATCCATTCGACCAATCCACATCAAACTTTGAGCAGTACTCAATACATTTTATGGTTTTCAGTTAAATAAAATCCATAATTTTGCTGAGCCTGATTGCGGTTCATATGTGAGGAGGAAGTGGAAGCCATTCAAAGACAGCCACAATAGGAAAATGTTAAAAGATGAGAAATTGAGGTGCTGGAAAGATACAAAAAGACAAAAGTTTTTACCAAGCGCATTTCTGAACTGTATGGAAAGCAATACATACAAAAAAGGACCAATACAAAAGTACTGCTTTCATTCCAACATGACCCTCGCATGGTGACATCCATCATACTACAGTAACACAATATACGCAGCTATTTGATCCCACTGTTAACACCAAAGTCGAGAAGCATCTGCACAATCCTCCAATTCTACACAACTCTCTAAACACGGTCATCCTCCATCTTGCAGAATTTGAGAATAAGAACAGTGTTTTATACACTCCTCTTTTTATTCAAAACCTCTCATTCATTCATTGCTGACCACACCCCTGGGTTTTTCAGGTGAAAGCATCCTGCTGAATTTCAGAGGTGTCGTCACCTTGTGAAAAGTTGATTGGAAATTTGTACAACATGAAACAATTGGTTGTTTTTAATGGAAGTTTTAGAAAAAGACATATCATAGTGGTTTTATAATATTTCAACAAAAGTTTAGAGCTGCTTGTACCAAGTATTAAGTCACATAAGGGGCAATGTGCCAGTGGACTTCAGGAAACTTAAACCAGTTTTGTTTCGTTTTTTGTTTTTGTTTCTTTTTTGAGGGAAGTACGGAGAAAGGAAAAGAGACAACACATGTAAACACTCCTGCAGCCTTCGGTCCTGTTTCCACCTTTTAGAAGAAATTTGGTGAAGCTTCATTCCATGTAAAATTCCACCAAATCTATGAGAACATTTAATTATTTCAAAAGTACTAAATCAAATGTTTTGATTTTAGTTTCAGCCCTAGATGAACTTCCTAGACCTCAGCCTTAGGTGAACTTGTATTCTGGAATGGGTGAGAATCCGGATGAAACGTGTGAATTTCTTTTGGTCTGTGACTTCTGACAACTCAGATTTCTGACACCTCAGAGAGAGGATCAGAACTGTTTCTGAGAACAGAGAATTTGGGGCATGATCAGAAATAAAAACCAAGCTCAAGTTGCCCAAAAGCTTTGTAAAGCTCCAGACACAAGACCAGACTGCAGACAAAAGGATAAGAACGCAAAGAACTGAGGGTGTGCAGAGCAGCAGCCAATCAGGGGGCACTATGCAGTGCTTTTATTCGAGGGCATAGATATCAAGTACCACTGGTACTGCCCCTTTACATGTTGAGCTTGATTCAAGAATAGAAAAATCACTGCTTTATCCTGGCTCGGGAATACAAAGCCTTCTTCAGTCTCAATCGATAAGGTTCAGGCTCTGATAGAGAAGAGGCCACTAGATCCTCCCCTTGGTAATAAGAGTTTACATCTAATGCTTTTCTCAAGCAGAAACAGCCGAGATGCCATCATCAAAGAACAATGGCTTCTTCAATCATACAGGTATTAGAGCACAAGTGTCAGACCGTGCTTGAAAGTCAAGGGCAGTATCAGAAACTGTAGCACAAAATAAAAAATAACTATTGGTGACAATCATTTAAAAAAAAAATTGAACTACAAAAACTTCTCGTTACATGAAGCAACTGTATAAATGCTAATACGGATTTATACAGTTTAGGAATACTAAACACACATGTACACCTATAGGAAATGACCAAAGAATGTATGAAGAGATGTAATTTTGTTGCCATTGAACATTAAGAGATTACTGGTTAGAACTACACCAAAAAAAAAAAAAACAGCTAAATCCGAATAGACAAAAGTGGCAAAATGAACAAAGTTTATCAGCAATTTAAGTGAAGCAAAAAGGTCAAAATATGCTGCAACAATAAAGAATTGCTATATTATAGGGTTGTAACATTACACTCTCATCACAATACCATACATCGATATTATGTCTACGGTATGATATGAGTCATATTTTACAACACTATTTTTAACCATCTATTGAATTATATAACAAACGTCAATGAAAAATGTACTATATCACAACAATGACAGTGCATGTATTTTTTCAGTCACAGATGACATACCTCATCTTGCCTCCTCCCCCATTTACATGGAATGATAACCACATGATGATGTTACAAAATGCATATATGGTTGAAAGTATAATGTGAGATTCCTGATAGAGAATCTCAATAACAGATTATATTTGATGGGCAATGGGTAGTGGTCCAGCTTCAATTTTCCATTCACTTCCTCTCTAGCCTTACCGTTCTTGTGAAATAAATGCAAAACCCCTTATAAATAAATCTTAAAAAAAAAAAAAAGATTTGTTTGGACACAGAGAGGGGGGGAGTGCAAGGAGTCATTGTATTTTTTTAAGCCAAAACCATTCCTTAAATAACGACAAAGCTTGAGTGCTGCGGTTTATGCAGCTTGGCTCATGAAGATAACAAACGTCAGCTTGCCATCAAGGTCTTCAAAGTGAGTCTGTATCCACAAAAACATAGAGGGAGAGAAAGGCCAAAAGAGACAGAGCCTGCTAAGGGCTATTCCTACTCACTTCAAACAGAAACTTTAATAACAAGCACCCAATGAATCATTTCTCCTTTTATAATCCTCCCTCTCTCGCTCTCTCTCTCAGTACTGCAGTGCGGAGGCTGTCTCTCTGCAGTCATCCTTACAGCTCTCTCAATCAACCCCTTTAGACTCTCAAAGAGTGCAACACATAGCGCACAGAGGCACACTTCCACAACACTCCTGCACATCAGACATAAAGAGGAATTTTCTGGAAATGTGCTTTATTTAGAGCCAATGGACATCATGGATATCACTAAAGTGATCTTTTGGGACTGACCATGGGAGACTCTAACAGACATTTGGTTTTTGTTCAAGTGATCTGAATCCGTTTTATTTTCTCAGGTTATAAAAGTGGATTTAAAGAGTCATATGTTGTGTTAGCTTGACTATACAATTAGAACAAACCATACCATCCATCATTTAAACTGTTCTGAAATCATATATATATATATAAGAATAGAGGGCACCTGAATGATCGTGATTGGTTTGTTTGGTGATATCCAAGCGAAGAAAAGCAACAGTAGATCTCAGGGATATGTTTAACATTAAAGCTATTTCCACACGGCAAGATAACAGAGGTATAGACTTAAGAAAACCATTAATCACTGAGGCTAAACAGCCAAAAAGGCTTCAGTTGTTAATCTATTAAGATTGGACTCTGGAGCAATGGAAGAATGGTTCCAGAGTGATGAGCACTCAGTGTAATGCACACCTCATGCCTAGTAACTACTGTACAAGCCTGTGGGGGTAGTTCTAGTATCTGGGGTTGCTGTAGTTGGTCAGGTCTAGGTTCAGCAACAGATCATTTCAAATATTAGTTAGAAGCTACAAAACCCAGAATGCACCACTGGTCAGGATGACCTCATTCACTGACCTTGTTCTTTGAGCACATACTGTGGCTGAACCTAGACATGAGCTACTACAGCAACCCCAAATCATAGCACTGTCCCCACAGGCTGGTACAGAAGGCCTTATTTCCTCTGCATCTCTTCTTATACTGATGCGCACATCACTCTGGAACAGAGTTAATCTGGATTCATCCAACTATACAATCTTTTATTCTTTCGATCTTTAAGCTCCCTGAAATACTGCTATTTTTCCAGTTAGCCTCACCGATTAGTGGTTTTCTTCTGACTTAGATGTTCAGGCCCAGGCCATTGAGTCGCATCGTGCATTTGGAAATGATCCTTTGAGTCATTACCAAATTTACCCAATTTTATTAGTTCCCCCTTCAGTCATGCACTCCGACTAGTCAGATGACCATGGGAATCCACTTTGGGAATCCACGATGAAGCAGCCAATCAACCTCTACTTGTAGCTGGAGAATGAAAGACTTTCATTGTGCAGAGAGAAATAGCATGAACAGCTGATAAAAGTCAGGTGTTTCAAACTCACTCTTCTTGTGAGGAACCGAACCCACTACCGAACTCCGGTTGTCTTATACACATGGCCTCAAGGTCATACATCTCCGTTCTCTCCTTCAGGGAACAATGGATCCATGAATAACAATGATTTGACCCATATCGTTTATATCCATATCTCCCATATCAGACCATCTTTTTTATGACCATGGACTGTATCTTTTGTCAGGGTTGATAAATAAATGAGAAACAGCTCATTGCATCAGTTGGGGACAAATAACTTATTGGCAGCTAAAAGATATTCGCCCATGCAGCATTTATCCAACAGGAGGCTTGTACATAAATATTCATGTACATAAATGGTCACGTTTTTAGTTTTTTGGCCGGGCAGTTTTTTTAACACTTTTAAACATGTTTAGGTCAAAAGCAGTGAGTGGTGCCCTGGTGTCCTTTTCACCAGCAATCTCTTCTATTTGGTTCAAAAATGGATAGAAATTATTAAAATGAGAACAGAAAATAATCCAGAGTTGATTCACCTGATTTAAATAATAAAAAGTACCTAGCTGTAAACACACTAAGTAGTTTCAATATTAAATCCCTTAAACTCTAATATCTAGTTCTTGTAGAGATGAGTGTTTAAATAATTCTTAACAGCACCTAAAGCTCACATCCTAGGGCCTGCAAACTACACACGCATAAGTGTCTGACTGGAGATCTGTAGTTTGGGCCCCAAAAAAGAGGAAAGTTAACAAATTCTCAACCAACCCCCGTGCAATTCAATCAATCCTCACTGACTGGCTACTTCCCCTCAGAGACAGCACAGATGAGATCCGGACACTGCTTAATGTCGCTGTCTGTTGTGCAATTGTGCTAATGAAAACGATGGCTGCCTGCAGATGACAGGAAGCAGTGATGAGGAGTGTGCTGTTCCAGCTAGTCTGGGGAAACCTGAAGGGAATGTAGTTAAGTAGATTCCCTTGATCACTAGGAGTCTAAAAAGATAAAGAGTCCTGGACGATTCAAATCTTGAGAAAGGTGGCGAAACCATAACTAATTTTTTTACTATATTTTAAACAAAAATGCCATAATCATTGAAAAGAGGTTATTTTCATCAAACACACTAAATCACTTTTTCATCTAGTGACTATAAAGCAACGGCCCTGTAAAGTCTGTTTATAACAACGAAGCAGCAGGAATAGTATGAAACATTCCACCAATAGCCCAGCAATAAGTCAAACCTGAAAGGCACACTGTTGAGGATGAGCCATGTTCTGAGTTGTGTCACACTAATGCCACTTGCAGACTTATTAAGCTGCTCACCATAGCGACGATGAGTCACTTGCCATCTCCAGACCCTCGCCATTGTCACAAGCAGACAGCTTCACAGAAAGATATATAAATAACATCAATTTGTGGTTTAAAGACATATATAACCATCGTAGATTTCTCTTTGTGGTAGAAAATTTGAAAACCAACTTTTGCCAACTCAACATGTGTTTGAAAAATTCTTTGGCAAGCTACCATCTGCAACTATTTACTCAAACATAGGTTTGTTAAACCAGCCAATGAAGAATTAAGTTTCAACAGTTGGCCAATAATTGGCCAATCGGGTAGCTCTTGGCTGTTTGTGGGACCTGGCCTGAGACAGAGCTCACATAACAACTAGGTCACAAAAGACTAGATATGGTTAGTTAGTTTGCTGCTCTTTCATTTAGTTTAGTTTATATTATTTTATTACTATTTTTTGTGATCAATAGACAGACTTTGAATTCAAATTGTTTTTTTGTGTTGAGCTTACATTAGTTTAATTAATAAAATGTTTTACTGATTTGACTGCACTAAAAATAACTAAAAACCACAAAGACAATAGAACTTCACATTAGTCTAAAAAAAAAATCATATTAAAAGGCCTGGTCAAACAAATTAGTAAAGTTTAGTCCAAAAACTAAAGATGCTTGGCATCGAAAGCCTGGTCAGCTAAAATTGCACTATTTGCAGAGAAATGGGACTTCATGTGTTTAAAAGGACACATGAGTTTGGTAATTTACATGAGATTGCCAAAATATTACCTTAGAAACGATTCAAATAGTTTGAATTTTACCATGAAAAATACTGCCAGCCAGTGAATGGAGGCCAGAACTGGTGTAATACGATAATATTTCCTAGTAATAGTTAACAACCATGCCATCTGTACCCATTGGAGTCTAAAGATTTCAATTTGGCTACACCCCAGTACACTGCATTGCACTCAAGACATGAGTTTATGAAAGCATGAAGAACCGTTTACAGATCAGAAAAACTCAAAATAGTTATGCAAAAAGATTATATAGTTTCTTTATCATTTTCATTCTGTATTGAAATCTGTTTTATTGACTGAATAGCTAATTGAAACCATGTTGCTAAGCCTTCCACCAATGAAAGGAAAGATGAATTTGCTAATGATCCAAAATAAATAAATAAATGAAAGGCTAATGATGGTTTCAGTGCAGCAGCCAACAGAAAAATCATATCTTTAGCAATATCTACACAACACCAATGTGCCATATTTCCTATTGCCTATTCCAGACACCCTCACAAGCACAGGGATAATCTCCTCTGTAGCAGCAGGTGATAAGCCAAACCATTGAGGTAAGAAAGGATGTAATCTCAACTCTTTCCCTGGATACTTTACTTATCCAATAACACAGCATTTTGTGTTAAAAGTTTGAACCCATGCAATATTTCCTGCTGAGTTTCGAAGAAAAACATGACAAAAGTTCCAGGAGCAAAATAGATCTTACACCACGGTGTAACCTTCAAGTGTTGCATCTTAAGAGGGCTAAATGCTTATCTGAGCATCCAAATTAGAGATGCACAAGCTGTTCCCATCTAATGAAAATTAATTTATCTCTGCCAGGAAAAAAGATATCATCCACTCTGACATGGATATAAGGACCCCAGACAAAAGGCAAAAGCTATTTATTCATGCCTGACATATCTGTTCACGTCTACAGAGGTCAAGCAAATAAAATTGTAAATTGATTCTTTCTCCATAATTGGCAAGGATGTGTGTGGCAGAGAACCAGATGTGCCATCTCTGAGGACTGCCAGTTTCAATAAGTGTCAACGAAAACTTTATGTTCATGTCAGCACAAGAACCTTCTTGGTTTTGGAGAGGACTTCAGATGGTTATCCAGAAAAAGGTGACAAAAATAATTAAAGTGTATGTTGTGTTTCGCAAACAAATCACCTAAGAACCTAAAAAAACAGTGTTTGTGTAAACCAACATCATAAGTCAAAGGTTCTCCTTTCCTTATCTAACGTCATGCAACCTGGATAAAGTAGGTATAATATACAACATTAAAATGCATAGGACATGCAGTGCGTCACAGTAACTGGAATGAGGGATATCAGGAACTATTTACAAGGTTTATTTACACACTATGCTCGACGTTCAATGCTGAATTTCACAAAGCCAGAAGTAGCCAGGAACAAGCCGAACTGATAATGTCTTTTGAGATGAGAGGTGAGTATTTATCTACAGGAGCAGATGGATGGTTGAAACAAACCAACGAGCAGAGAAAAGTCCAAGAATGCAGGAAGCAATCATGGAGAGTCAGGGAAAGTGAACCATAGACAACTGAGAAGATGCATGGATGAGACCTGTTAAGAGGCAGATGGATTGTATGAGTGCTCTGAGTGGTTGACTCATTGCTGTGATTGTCTACAGGTGGATTCATGGAACTGATCTTGATTTATGCCCTGTTGACACATACATATCGCGTGGCAGCTGTTTTTGAATAATCATGTGGCCCATTTTTATACACTGTGTGAGAAAAAAAAGTGTTTGTGTTGTCATGGCTCTAAAAAATGCTGAGTTTACAAGAAGAAAGTTCCATAGTGGCGGTGCATGGACAGAAAAAGCTCTGTTTTCCATAGTGTTTATGCACATACGTGCTACTTGTTTGAATAGCTTGGGGTGTGTACAGTTAAAAGCGGCGACCAGCATGCAGAAGCAAATCCTTTGAGGGTTAAATCTACATTGAAATAGACTGGGGGTCATTGGAGTGATTCTAGAACAGGTGTGATGTGCTCATATCTTCTAGTCCCAGTTAAAACATGGACACACTGTAACCTGGAGTAGCCCTGGAGTTCAGCAACCGGAAAAGTAATGTACCAAAACCAGTGAAAACATGTGCATGGTCACGATCACTTACAGGCCCATTATTTCACAACACTGATGTTTTAGTCAGTGTAGGAACGAATTAAATGCTCATTTGTGTGTAGTACCCACTGGCAAACATACCCTTTTCTCATTTTTTTGAGAAGCAGCTAAAGAAGGGAATGAAAGAGTGAAGTGCAGAAATCAGAAGATTTAGATTGTGACTAAGTCGGTCTCTGTGCTGTGATGCTGTCTAAAGGCTGATAGAAAAGTTGCATTGAGATCGTTATTTTTCAGCAAGGAGATGAGCGATAACTGCTTTCTCTAATATATTAGACATAAAAGGAAGATTAGAAATGGGTCTATAACTAGATTTAAGAGTGACTGCATTATTTAATGGTTTGGGGACATGCCCTAGTGATAGAGAAGAGTTATTGAAACTGAAAAGCAGTTTCCTGAGCAGTTCTTTGTAAATACTGTTGGTATTGGAACTATTGAATGTTGTCTACTGCAAAATATGAAAGTCGGCCACTATTAGCTATAGGTCAGCAGAGCATCAAACTTGATTAACAAATTGGCGACTGTTAAAGCAAATTGTTCTTTTTTGCCCTTTAATTCTTATTTCTGTAGGAACAGTTTTGATTATTTTTGTTTTAATGCAGGTTTACGCACCTGTTGACTCAATCTTAAGGCGAAATCAGGGTTAAACAGTCATCACTGCAGAATGACTCACCCTGTTCTAAGCCCTGTAATTTGTTTCCTCTCAGGCTCCCTCCAAAAGGTTTAATGTCAGTAGAGAAGTGATCCGATAAAGCCTACAATACCAGAAAAAAAGATTAACATTTCCCATTTTCAAACCACCACCCTTCCATGTTTTATTCATGGGTAAGCTTGATTTGTGGAGCTGAATTTTCTGAGATTTGGGTGCCTCACCAGTCGATATGATCTGCCCTCCTGCTCTTTTATTCATAAGCATCTCCCTCAGTGTTTGAGCAAACAAATGAGCAACCACCGGCAGCTCTACCACGCTGAGAGCTGAATGATGCCAATTGAGTAAATATAATCCTTCAAGACTAGACAGTCACACTTTGGCTGAAAAACTTTCCACACATGGGAAGACAAAAATGGAATAAACGACCAGAAAAATCATAACAACAACTGAGGGATGATATTTGCAATCAATTTGACTGCAAAAAGCTCAGGCATAAAAATCAACTGATAACCGCACTTTATCTGTCCAGATATGACCACTGCCAGGTCAATAGTTTAACGATGAGTTGAACTATTCTATACTACAGTAACTCAAGGTCAAATATTGCAAATATTGTGCTGTTAAACAAGTTTCGGGAGCAGCATGTCAAACACTGGGTGGTACTCACAATCATCTTTGTTAGATCTCCCTTCATGTGCAATCAGATCGTTTCAGTTTCAGTTGATCAACGGTAAAAAGCCCTTCACCTCCCCTTCCTCATGTTTTATTTTTTCACTTTAAAAAGAGGAGGGATGTCCTTTTGGGCTTTTGTCACTTGAAGCTCTCTTTTGGACATCTCGCTTGGAAGCAATTAACATGTCAATACTGCTCGCGCAACCAGGACTTAACTCATGCAGGTCTTGAAAAAAAAAAAAAAAATTACATGTTTATCAAAAGTTTTTTTTTTTTTGGTCGATGCTGATAAAATCTTGGTAGCCAGGGCTCTTCTTTCTAGGATTGGTCAAGGATTTAAATATTAAATAAATATTATACATGCGATCTGCACCAGATCTCTGAAATAGAGCTCAGAGAGGAAAAGATTGTTCCACACAAACCTTTATAACCGGACTCTTTTTACAAAGAAAACATTCCATTCCCACATTACACACCAAATTTAATTGTAATATTTCATTTGTCTAAATATTATTGTATTAAAACTATTGCAAATGGTGCACTTATGAGTCATACATATAATATAATGTACATTAAGCATTAATTAAAAAGATAAATGGAAAAAAAAAATTAATAAGCGTCGGGATAGAATGTGCTCTATAAAATTAATATTCATATTTTTGTGAACACTGTTTATAAAACAAACACTGAGCATTGTTTTAATACAAAACATGCTGTGTGCAAGTGGAACAATGTGCAAACCGTGAACAAATTAGGAATTCTAACAGGTATATTGTTTACACAATCACATTTGTTTTTTATTAACAGCATACGCAGTAGCTGACCCCACCAAAATAAGTCTGTGACGCGATTTTGCATCACCACCCAAAGGTTGACACATCATTGGCCGACGCGGATCAATAGTCAGAACTGCAGGTGAAAACGAGGTGATAGACATGCGCAGTGCTCTGCTCATATTAACTTTTCCTGAAAGAGCAACACTGTGAAAGGATGGAGAGTGCTTCTAAGTGTCTCCAGGGTCTGAAGGCTCCCGTAAAGCTAAAATGTCACTTAACAAAACAAGTTTTTATCTTTCATGACCCGAAAGCTTCACCACTGTTTATCAATAAAATGTAAAGATTTTTCCATTCTAAATGGCTCCAAATTATCAATGTTTTTCGTCAGTTTAGACATTTTTTGTCCATTCAAAATATATTACATATGATAATTGACTCACTTCTGATAATAATAGTATGAGGATTAACAAACAAATAAAATGAGTGAAGCAACAGAAAAAAAAACAAGGCATAACTGAAAAAAAAGAACTAAACAGAGCAAACCATCAGCCAAATAAACCATATACACAGACCAGCCCTGCTAATCTACTGGGATTTACACACCACATACCATAAAGCATGAACCATCTCTGACTAGTTTCTTGAACACGACAATTACACTGTACTCATTGTCCACTGTCCACATTCAGCAGGTCTCAATCCAAAAGAGCACCTTTGGGATGTGGTGGAACCGGAGATTCGTATCATGTATGTGTGATCCCATCATGCTATTATGGACCAAATGAAGGATTAAAGCAGTCCTGAAGGCAAAAAGAGAACCTAAGAGAACGATGTACCTAATAAAGTGGACAGTGATTGCATATATATATGTACAAAGAGTCTTCATTGTGTGTAGTGCCCACATGCATCTAGTAGTAACGGGTCTACCTGACCATTTGACGTTATATACCGTGAAGCCATTTACAGTGGTTCAATCATATTTGAGAAAAGACCAGAAAGCTCTCAGTGAAGGCTCATTAAGCACATGCCGTTTATGTGTTGTCTTGGTGCTGTGATACTCCGCCGGAAACTCTCACGTTCACCGAAGCGTGACTGATAGATCCGCATATAAACCCCATGCAGACTGTTGGGAATACAAAGCTGCTTCAGAGACCAGATAAAAGGCAGATATTATGAAGATCTGGCTCGCTCAGAATATTTGACTGAACTTTAATGGCCTCATTATGTATTGATTAGATTCAAACTGTTGGAATTACTATTTGAGATTAAAGATCGTAAGTAAGATTACACTGTGTGCTCATAAGGTTTTGGAGCAGACCATTGTTTCCTGTTCTGTCCGTAAATAATAGTAGTATTGTTGGTAGAAATAAAAAGATGTTTTTCATTATTTATATCTATTAGAATTTTCATGAAAAACAAACTTTGTGTCAGACAACGATTGTGCCAACTTTTGGTTTAAACCAACAAATGTATTTTACACAATGCCATCAAACCTTTAATTGGTTTAAATATTGGTTAGAAGGTCTCGTCACTTCATTCTGTCCGTGTGAAACAAGGGATGTGCTGCCATCATATTCATTTGCATACCTTTGTGCATGCTGCTCACGGAGACATCATCGACAGGACCCATTATGATGTGCAGAGAATGGAACTCGAATAGCAGCTTCCTCGTATTCCTCCTGAACCACTAATACGCGCATAAAGAAGAGGAAACAAGAGGCGAGATTAGAGACGAGCTGGAAACAAAGGAAATAAGGATGTGATATCATAGTATTGGTGCTTTTTCACTTTCTCTACAACTGTATAGGGACAAGTTCAATATTCTGTGATGAAAGGTGATTTTTGCAAGTGACCTCCAGTTGGTAGGACTTAATTAACGTGATCCCTCAACATAAACGTAAAATTCACTGCTTGTCATTGATAACCGACATGAAATTAGAGATATGGGTTAATTTACGAGCCACTATAGGGGAGGGGATCAGAAGGTACCTTCTGATTTGACTATGGGGTCAATCGGTTATCTTGAATTGATCCATCACCAAAAACCCTTGATTCAAAACTGGTTAAGATGGGGTAAGGAACACCTAAGAAATATGGAACAACCATGATGCTGATGTGGCAACACTTTTAATATCCCAGTACATTAAAGTGAAACTGGCCATATTTTGTTACTAGTTAAAACCCTTAGATGTCAGCTGGCTTTTTAGGGTTTCATTGTACTACTTAATTTGCTCTTTTTGTGGCAATGTTTGAAACTTTTTTTTTTTTAATTATATTACACAATAATTCCACAACAAACCTGAAATGAAACAAAAATTCAATTCCCAGTATTGATTTTTTTTTTTATTTATACAATGCAATTTTTGTGGCATAAAACAAGAAGCCATATCACAGGTCTTGTACTTCCAAGGGTTAACCCTTCTTTTAACCACTAGATGGCACCAATTTGGAGTCTTTAAAATTATACTGAACAACTATTGCGCATTTTCCTCACATTCTTATGATGCAACTCTTAAAACCCAAAACCTCTTTGAAACACGCACATTATATTTGAAATCAAAATTAAACAATAAATGTGTCATGTAATTCCTACTTAATTCAAAACAGCTGATGTGATTGGCAGATGCACCGGTGCGTGCAGAGACTTCTAACAGTAAATTAAAAATAACAAATGACTATATAATCATTAAATTGTTTTTATTTAAATAAAAATGAAACATCATCGACCTTAATGTAGTAACATTCCAAAATTGGGGAATTAATCGAAATTATTCACATTGAAATATTTAAACAATATAAAGATTCTGACGTAGACTGTATAAGAGCCTGGTAGTTCACTAGTAAAACTAAAAAAAAAAAAATATAGAGTAAATAAATGTAGTTGATTCAAGATCTACGCACCAAAACAATTCAGAAATTTGCTATTACCTTAATCAAAATTAACTTTTCCAATTTCACTTTTTTTTTGCCAGAAGCACAACTAGAAGTACCCAATGTTTCAGTTCATTTAAATATAAAACTGGCATACGTGTTCCTCATGTTCACTGTGTTGCTTCTAGATTTATTTTATTATGAGATTGTTAGGGGCTAGCCCATTATTGTTAGAAAGAGGGGTTTAGGTCAAATGCAGCATTCAAAAATCGGTTCTTATTGAAGTAAACAACCAAATATACAACAGAAAAGCTCTCAGTAGGGAAGACCTCTCTACCTAAACTAAATTCATAAGATAATCTAACTACATAATATCAAAACAAGAATAACACAAGACTTACGTAAAGGTTGTAAAGATCTACAGCAAAGTTTTTTCACTGCTCAGTAGCAGTAAAAGTTGGACAATTAACCGACAGCCAGTGAAAGGAACAAGATTAAATAGAGACAGAGTGCAAGCCAGGTGGAGAGACAGGTGCAGAAAATGAGGGCTAACGAGCAAGGGAAGGCAGGGCACAAGAGGAAAACAGGACAAAACATTAGGAACATGGCAAAATAAAAGCAACTGGAAGGAACTGTACACAATCCTGTGAATCTAGTCAACTGCTAGAAAGATTTAAAGTACTTTAAAGGGCTTCTAATTAAACTTAGTCGACAAAAACATTACAACCCACAACTTTAATCTGTCAAAAAGGGATATTTGTTTTTAACATTTAGATTAGCAATGGCTAATTAGTCTAATAGTTTTTTCATTCCCATTTCTCCATTAGCCTAACAGCAAAAATGGAAGGGTTCACTCTGGACTGGTTACAAGTCCTTACATGAAGATGTAGTTCAAGTCATGAAGCTTCTAGATGAGAAGAAGCTAGACAATCTGAAATGCAGCAGCACAATACATGACAAAAATGAATATTTTGTAGAAATTTTTATTGTGATATTTATGGCCTTTTAATGCAGTATGTCTTGAATCTGCTCTCAGTCTCTGTTGTGTTTATCCTAGAAAAATTTATTAAAACATGAGTATGATACAATTTGTATTATTATAATCCTTTTTTTAAACATTTATTCATATTTTTACATTGGATGCAACAGGCGTGTGCATCCCTTGATTATATCTACACACGCACAAAACAATTTCTTGAACACAGGTACATTTTTATATGGAAACGATTTGAGTGCCATGTCATTGGGAATATTGAGGTATAGCAAACTGTGACAGGACGTTATCAAGACACATCTAGGAAGTCAATCCCATGAGCATTAGCCTTTGGAGTCCCATCACTTCCATTTTACTGGCATTCAAGCCTCTCCATCAAACGTCATTAAAGCATAAAGGAGACAGTACAGTGACCTTCAGCTTTGACATTTTTGTCACTTTACAGTAGTATGAGGAAAAAACTGTTGTGGAAAGTTTAATTTCGACGTTAAGTGTGAGCCAAGAAACTCCAAAGATGCACAAGCAAGAACAAACAAGAAACCTGAGCTTTCCATAGCATCAAAGATGTCCAATTTTAAAAAGAGTCAGGCAAAATTTTGGAGTGCTACAGAAAAGCAAGACTAGTCATCTCTACCACTGCGGATTGGTTCATCTGATTACTTAGCCTCAGAAATTGCAAGGAAACAGCACTAATGCATTAACCGATCAGAGAAGTCAACATGAAGAAGGCCTTCAAGCTCAACAGCTGCTAAAGAACCACCTCTAAAAAGCAGTAGAGGGATATGTTATAGCTAGAAAACCACAAAAAATAGCTATAAGACCACGTGTGCTGTGCAATTGTACAATGCAGACAGATGGTCTTTATATGCACATCTCCCACTGTGAAGCATGGTGGAGGAGGCGTGATTGTGTGTGGGTTCCTAACTGATGACACTGTTGAAGCCACCAAGGCTGCCAAAACAGACAATAGTGACATTACAAACAAACTGCCAGGCTGCCTACTACGCCATGTGACCTGAACAGAATGCAGAGAGAAAAGACTCAGCATCTCTTCAAAACTACATCATGATGGAATACGAAGCTTATCAAGGGATAAGTATCAAGTATCAAAGGGTACTGACCTGAGAAACCTAACAGTGCTTGATTTATGGATATCTAAGACCTCAAAATATTTTGCTGTATTTAATAAAAAAATGGTTTCTTACATATGCCGATTTTGAACCTCCCCCAGCATTGACATGCTATATAGACATCCTTCTTTTTGCATCTTGATACCATTTAAGCTACACATAATCTATAATTAGTTGAACATAAAGATTTCAAGAAGATGTGTCTGTTTCAATCAAGGACTTGAAAAAAGAGTGAGCAAGAAGGAGCAAGCCAGTGTTCAGAACACATCTGTTTTTATTTTAATTCATGCCAATTTCTAAATATGTCTATAATACCGTATATTTGCATCTTGATACCATTTAAGAGTGAAAGCAAAGTTATACAGAAGTTGATATTAGTTTAGTCTATTTCAATCAAGGACTTTTCTGAAAAAGAGTGAGTAACAAGGAGTGAGCTAGTGTTCAGAAGAATACATCTGTTTTTAATTTTAATTTTGTAAAATTGTCTATAGTAATGCAATAGGTAATCTAGTAGGGAAGGGGGTAGGGAGTGTATTTTAGAGTGTTGATTGACATTGTTTATCTGAAATAAACTAGCCAAAAATGATACTGTATTCTGGAGGTTTTAAATTGCTAAATTGCTAAGGATAAAAGGTGTTTGCGGGTTTTAGGGAGGAAGGATTTAATTCATTCATTGCCAGCAACATTGGGTTACTGTCTACTTCCTGCTCACAGTAGCCATGTTTCTATTCAAATTAAATTTATGGCCAAAACTGGAATATTGTATTAAATATTTGTGGATAAAGCACTGTTTTCTTTGAAACGGGTCCAAAAGAACAAAATCGTCACTTCTTGATAAACTGGTGCCAAATAGCAAAAGAAAGCCTTTTTTCATATATAATAACCGACATGCGTCTTAGAAAATGTAGACGCAATATGTGCTTTGAGGCGGGAGACTGCTATTTGGGAATGCAGATCTGATGGTGATTATCCCGATATAGTTTGATGACAGACTTTTGGAATTTTAGAATGCTCAAAACAACATTTCAGATGTTGTCCAATGAAACGGTCCATTGGCCAGTTCATTAAAACAGTCAGAAAAATGCATTGCCACTGCATTGGGATTTATTCTTTAAATATGTTTCCATTAAAGTTTATACACATTTTTATGCAAACTTATCGGACAAAAAGCATTTCCATCCATTCCAAAATGCGCATGATAAAGCTGGATGGAAATATTGTTGGAAATGCAAACTTTAGTGGCAAATATTATGTGCATCTATACTCACAAGTACTACCTGAACAAACAAAAATATTGTTATTCTCTATCTAATGTAGAATATTGTTGAGCTTAAATGACAATACTACCATTTTTTGTGAAGTATGCCTTCAATTAATAAACAAAAATGCAAATCTATCATTGGTAGCACTGGAACAAGACACTGACAGACAGCTGCATGTAGCGCACTGCACAGGAAATTACTATATAATGAGCAACAAGGGAAATAGACTTGAGACATGGCATTTGCAGTTTGTGTGAGACGTGCATTTTTGATGCTACAATCCAAAGCATGCATTAAAATGCGATATTTAGTGGAATCTGTTGCAAAAATAACAAACTAGAAAAATATTCTAGCATCTGTGGTGGTAAAATTCAACACTTTCACTTCATCTCATGCTTTGAACATGCACATCTTAGTCTTTATTACCCTAGCGACCCAACAGAATATGTGCATGCTCTACTGCTTGAGCATAATGGATCATACTCCATAAAGGGATTGACTGAACTGTCTGTGGGCGTTTACAATGTAACCCCTTGGAACACAATCGACAAATGATCAAAAGCACTACGCAGATAAAATGATATCAGGAGAGGTAGTCAACAGATTTTCAGTCATACTGAATAAAATGGACACATATTATCAACAGTATATGATTGCTAATGTGAGGTTTCTATATTTTCAAGAACAAATTCATATATATAGCACATTTAAAACAGTAGCTCAAAAAGAGAGAAGCAAATGGTAAAAGAGAAATAACATATTTCTTTTTTTACGATATATAACCCATATAAGTCTATTAAACACTCTCAACATGATCTGCATCACAGAGCCAACACAATACATACTTTGATTCAGAAGGACAAAAAAACTTCGAGTAACTAATGGGTTTTAATAATATTTAAACTGGAGTATAGTCTCACGTACTTACATCTTCAGGGAAGATATGGGTTTTAAGGCAGTTTTTTTTATAGCCAAGACTCACCCATGACGCTCATTTCACTAGTTTCTTGTTCCGGTGGATAGTAATGTCGCCAAAACAACTGAGCGACATGCAGCATTGCAAGAGCAGAACAACTGTGCATCAATCCCCTTTAGCACCCAAAGCTTGTAAAAATATATATTGTTTTATGCCTAAAATGCCATTGTATTATGGCACTACTGGGGAATATGAGCAAGTATATATATATAAAAAGATAATCCTTTAAATTTACATAATTTATTGCTGCCCCCTTGAGGCTGGATGACATTACATAGTCTAATACATATCAAACTAGACCCTGGGATTCTTAGCTTTATGGCTTAACTTTTTAAATTCAGTTTTAACTTTGAATCAGTTGAATAGTTAGGTTTTCATTTTTTAAATTTTTGATAGATATCATGATGCATATTGTGTCGTGGACTTAAGATTGTGGTGTGTACTGTATCATGACCAGTGTGTATCGTTAACGTATTCAATCGTTGATTAAATAATACAATTAACATCACCAATGAGAGTGAGAAAACAGTGTTTATCGTAGCTTATTTGCAACAGTTAACATTTCATTAAATAAAAGCACTAAAACTTAATTATTGACGCCTTTACTTGCAAAAAAGTCCATACGCCCCGCCTTTAGAAGAAAAAAACGTAATAACTTGTTTGTAGAAGTGTTGCTTTTCTTTCTTCATTCTTTAAAGCCTCTGTGTAAATTGACATCACTGCCAGTTAAGCAAGTCGAACTTGATCACTGTTCCGACTCTTTTCAGTGCTGAGAATGATCACTAGTTCCATTATCCTCCAACATTGCGACCACCAGTGCCCCCTAGCATGAGAACTGCGTGCCTCACCTACAGTTTCACAATTTTTACGATTGCACAAGAAACAAGTTACACACATAGGGTTGTTGAAAAACACTGTAAAAAGTATAATATTGCTCTGATATAAAAAGCGACACAGCCTCAGGTGCCCCTGACTAGATTCCAATCATGTTTTTACTGTTCTTTTATGAAAACACATTTTAGAACATGTAAAAACATGAACAATTCATGTAATTTGTTCATTTTACTGCAATAAAGCGTATTTTCTCATCTTTTTAACTGCTAAACTTTAGGTCTTACTTTGTGTAAATCAAGAGGAGAAAGATTTTCCATGTTGTGCTTTGCTTCCACTCAGACGTTTTTTGCACAATTTTGCGATGGTGAAAGTCCCTGCTGCAAAGACTCAATAATTAAGTTTAAAAATGAAAATCAGTGCAATGTTAATGGGTTTTATGTTCTAAAATAAAACATCAGAGACTGTGTAAATATCATATTATATATCTGATAAACGTTTCCCCAATTCCCTTTTACATCAAAATGAGAAATGAGAAAGGGATGGGAAATCATGTTGCCATGACAACTGAAATGAAAACATCCAATATTGATGAAATGCTAAACAGGAAATGAGGTTTCATACATTTGGGTAAAAGGCAGTTACAGTTTAAACTTGCAAGAGCAATACGTAAAACAAGAATACATCAGTTTGGTATTTAGTATCAGCCTACATTACCAATTCTGTAAAGATTATCAGGGGAGAAGACGACCGCTCGTTCACCCCAACACACTGTTTGAAATAATCATGTTCACATGCTCTCTCTCAGTGGTGGTTATGTGGAAAATGCACGCCTTCCCCTGATAACTTTACTTTTTAGAAATCATCAAAATAAAAGACCCCGTGAAGAAAATGTTAGTCTATGTTGCATCTTTAAAACATGGTGTGGAAGCTTTTTTGACCACGGTTACTAAGTAAAAGTAACTCTTGTGTCTTTAAAGAAGAACATGCACTCCATCCTCCACATGAAACTCAAACTTGGTGATGCAACATGACAAAACCCAGTGCACAAAAGCAAATCCAGCAAAAAAAAAACAGCTGATGATGTAACAAAGTCTCAGCTCCATCCGACTGAAACTGTCTCGGTCTAGACATATAAATATTGTTGATACACTATAAAGATTAGAAAGCATAAAAACAAAAATTTCACATAATGCATTGCCGATTTGATAAGACAAAATGTTTAAGATTCTGGCACCAAACCTCAGTACTTTACACAGTGTGATTTAACTAGTTTTAGCTAAAGGGGTCAATCGGCCAATCCCATGGAAGCAAAGGAGATGTGCTGCAGTTCAAACCCTGCACCAAAATGGGGAAGAAAGGTGATTTATGTAATTTTAAAAGCGCATAGTTGTTGGCAGACAGGCTGATCTGGGTGTTTCAGAAACTGCTGGTCTAATGGGGACCATCCCTAGGGTTTACAGAGAATGCCTTGTTGATGCCAGAGGTAAGAGGGGAATGGCCAGACAAGTTTGAGCTGATAGAAAGGCAACAATAAGATGCAGAAGTGCATCATTGAATGCAGAACACGTCGAACCTTGAGGCGGAAGGGCTACAGCAGCAGAAGATTACACCGGGTGCTGCTCCTGTTGGCTAAGAACTAGAAACAGAGGCTACAACACAGACTCACCAAATTGGATAAAAGAAGATTGGAAAAACGTTACCTAGAATCTCGTTTTCCATGCGACATTCAGATGGTAGACACCAACAACTTGAAAACATTGATCCATCCCTCTATGACCACATTGCACCAGTCTTCTGATTTGTTAAAGTACTAAGCGTTAAATTGTTCTGAATTTTAGAATGAAATAAAAAAATAACTCACTCCGTTAGATTTTTTGTAGGTCTGATTCCCTTACACAAGTGCTCCAAACTTCAAAGATATCCTTCAGTCTGAAATGACAATGTAAAACAGCAGAAAATCGGGATATTCCATGTTACTACAAAGTGATTGTTATATAGATGTGTTCAGACATGGACTCTTAGCACGCATGCCAAGTTTGAACCTGATCAGAAACGGCATGGCAGAGTTATTAACATCTTCCTGTTTATGCCAGTGACTTTTGACGGGCACTATGGACACAAAGTTTAACAAAGTCAAAAATATTAACAATTTAATGTCACATATGCCATAAGATAAGACTGTAGGGTTTGAAAACGAACAGATAAAATCTCTTGGAGGTGTTGGCCATTTTTAGAGGTTTTTGCCAAATAGCTGACTTTCTATCTATTTTGGGAATGAATTCCATATTACTTATATCTAAGTCTTGGTACCCTACATGTGTGTGCCAAATTTCTTTCCCCTTTTACAAATTGTTTGACCACCAAAAGCTGACACATGATATAGAGCCCCACTTTTCAAACCCCAATTTAAAAAAATAAACATAGTTTTTTACCATTCCTGGCGTGTAAAACTGGTGACTTTTAGAGCATGTTAAGGCGTCTCAAAAGTGCGCTGAAAGAGCCGAAAATAATTAGTAATGCATTGAAGAAAAAAAAAGTGTAGTTGAAGTGTAATATAAAATTGGTTTACCTTCATTTCCTTGCATACTTACCATAGACACAGCCACAGCAAGCAACGCACATGCCTTTTAATAACTGCTCTTTAATAAATATGCAGAAAAGACAAAGATTTCCCATAAAAGCTATGCAAACAAGCTGGCGTTTGCATTCAGTCCATCAGAAAATGCTCTTCCCATTGAATACCGTAATGCAAGAGAATGATCAGCCAGTCAGCGCAGCAGTTTTACCACCAAGCTCAAGTAAAAGTTACCAGAAATAAGCTTTACAACAGTTCTGTTTCACGGACATGTTCATTATATGTCTATATATATATATACATATATATATATATATATATATGTATATATATATATTTGAGTTAGTTCATTTGGTGTGTCTAAAAGTTTTTTCACATTCAGTTGTCTGATGTAAACCCATGAAAATGCTGATGTTTTGTTACCTGTCTCTTTGAGAAGAACAAAGCCAGATACAGAGTGCTGCAGAAACATTCAAAAAACATTCCGGGTCAGATTTCCAACAATGCAAAGCCTTGAAAGCGAATAACTTCACCTTATGCACATACTGTAGATAATCACAGAAGCTGTGTTCTCAAACATTTTCTTTACAGTACATTGTTTTAAACCTTAAATCTGTGCTACCAAACAAACATGAATATAAAATAGTTACTGTACAAACCAGAAAAATATCATTTTTGACAGGAATTGAGCTTTAAAAGTCTAGTTTTAAAATGTTACATCTACGTATCGTCATAAAGTACAGCTCATATACTGTTTAAAACACATGGCAGCAGCACAAAAATGACTAACACATTTAATCCATAAATTCATTAGTCTGTTTAAGGCCATGACATTCTACAGTCATCAATTTTAAGAGATACATTGATTGTTTCAAACAAAAAAAAGCATCTGTACAAGGCTGCAACACTGAACAACAAAAGTGCCGTAGTTCTTGAATTGGAACAAAACTGTAGACGAGAACATCCAAATCCACTTAAGACACTGTAAAGTGAGCCCCTTTGTCCCTAAAAGGACGTGTCATTAAACTTGACTCCGCCCTCACTCCAAGCCCAAGCCATTCCCCCGCCCACCTGGCGGAGGTGACAGGGGTGCTAGAGTGTTGTGATCTGAGTCAGCTCAGAGCTTGAGCTACCGGTCCCTGGATTGGGTTGAGGCTCAGGGCTGACCAGGGGCAGCTCCACGCCTAGTCATGCGGGGTTACTGTTACCGTCCGTCGTCTTGCAGTTGAAGGCCACCTCGCGTGTGATATGGCGCATACGGCCTGACTGCTGGGCATCGATGCTGAAGCGTGAGGGGTGGCAGAACTCACGGAAGCAACGCTTGAAGTTTTCATCGAGAAAGGCGTAGAGGACAGGGTTGAGACTGCTGTTGACGTAGCCAAGGGCGATGCAGAAGTGCATAAAGACCACCGTTTGGACGCTGGCCAGGTTGAAACCCAGTGACTGAGCCAGGGCCATGATCTGGATGGGTGTCCAGCACACCACGAAAGCTGCCACCACCACCAGCACCATACGCGTGATGCGACGAAGGTTGCGATCCTTTTCCTTGGATCCAGAGAGGATGCGAACATTGCGGAGGCGCTTCACCATGAGGCTATAGCAGACACTTATGATGGCCACTGGAATGAGGAAGGAGAGCAGAAAAACACATGTCCCGAACACTGGGTCCCAGTAGCTGCGTGGATCTGGCAAAACCAAGATGCACTCGATGCCTGCAAGGAGGAAAATTTGAGTCTCAAGACTGTTGTACTTTCATTCAATAACTATTGTGTGACCGTAGAATAGACTGCTGTAATTGGCTGATTACATTTGAGCTTCCCTGAGGCTCAGTCAGTAGAGAACGGTGATGCCACAAACAAAAAAGTGTCAGTGTTACAGTACTTGCACTTCCTTTCTGAAATTATCCAGGTCACTTATTTAGAGTTTGACCACTAGAGCTCAATTTGATGTTGCTTTAAGCTTTCACGATTTTCCTGCTGATGCTGAAATGAATAAGTCAAGTCAAATGTTTTTACATAGCGCTTTATGTACAGACGCTTCAAAGTAGCTTCACTGGGAGATTAGTTCTAGTATGAGCATGTTTATGAAGCAGTAAGCTTTTTGTCAAATAAACTGTATTTAAATGACGTTAATTACAGTGTTTTTGACAATCATTTACATCCAGTTTTAGATGTGTGGGGAAACTGGAGCTCCCGCATTAGCAATTCCAATTCTCTGAGGGAACTACACATGCAGGTTACATGCTAGCACACCCAAGGAGGCGTGGCCAGTGTGGACACAGGAGGAATCAAGGCGGTAAAACCTACATAAATATCCGATCAGCTGATTGTACTTTAAACCGGGGACCGTTAAGTTATTTCAAAGGATTTTTAATTAACTCTCTGTACTTTAACAACATACTGTATTTGATATTAGAAATATTGACATGTTCATAGCCACTATGGTGCTTGAGTTAGTAAATGGCCTCAAAAGACTTTTTTTCTGCATGTATAATATAAATATTCACAACGTATGTTCAATTAAACATGTTACGTTTTTACTGGGATATTAATTTTTTTTTTTTTATTAACTAAAGCTTAGTTACGGTTAGCATTGGCAATCTAGTCATTCCAGTTGCTTATATAACATTTTAAACACACTTATTTATTCAAACATGGCCTTGTTTCTATAAATAGATGCATTTCCTTAGTTAAGTACGTAGATAGATATTACAGGATCAGCACAGTAGCGGATTGCAGTTTGTCTCAGATGCTGATATTCCTTTTTAAACCGTAAAATCAAACTGTTTTAAAAGGTAAATATATATTTGCAATAGCCAAACTTTACACATCAGGCATTTTTAATCGCCAAACCATTTTGAAACAATACTTTTTAATGAGCTCTTTTATATCAACAACAAAATTTAGTCGTGAGAAAACACGCAAGTTACCTTTCTCACTTCTAGATCAATTTTCCCATCTGCTGCAGGTACCTGAAACACCTCTGACCAATCACAATGCAGCTTGTTGCAAGTCTACGGCAAAACTTTTAAACATTCGGGCAGAATGATGAATGGCGGAACGATTGTTCTATTTTGTGTATGTAAACATTGTATGACACGCACTACAAGGACAATGAGCTGAAGGAGAATCTGTGGAGGAGAATTGCTGAGAGCCTTGAGTACGACAGCAATGTTTGAGAGAGTAAGCTTATTGAATGGAAAGCATAACCGAGCATCTTTTCAGCCAGTCAAATACTGGCATTATAATACTGGCGTTAATGAGTAGAGTGTAGTCATTGCTGTAAGCGGAAATACCTGAAACACATAGAATGCAGAAGTAGTGTATTCCTAAATGTTAGTCGCATCATGGCGAATGGGTTTATATGGAACTGTACTCGTCAACATCACACTAAAATAATCAATGGCAGGAAGTGGCGATATTTTTCACAGTCCATGATTCAAACGGAATGATAGATTCAAGGATAAAAAGTGTATGAATTATGAAGATAAATGGGAACATTTCCTCCAGAGTTCTTCTACTCCTTATTTTAACAAACCAAACATGCCCTTTAATAGGTTTTTTTGCAGTTCATAATTTTCTGCTGCCACTCCTCTTGGCATTTTGACAGTCTACATCTGAAGGCGTTAAAAGCCTCTCTGCTGAGATGTAGGAACTAACGCTTCCTGTATAGTGCATAAACAATCTGAAGTGGAAGTCGTGGAATGGCTAGCTTTCACTAGACCCTCCAGAACTGGGTAGCCCATACAATTACAAATGTGTCGGTATCACAAAATTTGTTGAGTAGCAGTGGGAGTTTTCATGTTTTCGGAATTATTCTTCATTAGTATCATTTTTCAAATAGCACCATTTTTGGCTATACATACAAAAGTGACTGGTACACGTTTAATCTATCTAGCTTGCCAAATACAACTACCAATTATTTCCCAAATAAGATCACGTCAGATCCTCTACTCACCATGACCATAATTTGCGTTCTGGTTCAAAGTACACATCATTTTATGCAGCTACCAGTATCTTATCAGCAAGTGTTTGCTACCCAACCCTAAACTAAAACCAACGCAACCCATGTAATTTATAATTCCCCCAATCTAATTGCTTTGTTGCCCTCGTCTGAATATTTATATGATAACTGCATCATGGTTTTATACCCCTCCATAAGCCTGGAGAGCAAAACAACATGCATTTTTAATATGTGAGCAATCGGCCATCTTGAATCACTTTTAAAACATTATAAATACTCCATATCTCGTTCTAAAGAGATTTGAGTGATAACACAAAAACAAGAGATCATTGTTACTAGTGTAGATATATGTAAACATCAATCTACAGCGTCTTTCCAAGAGTACAAATTCTAACTAATACAAAATATTTAATTCTGCTCATGTTTGCAACTCAAACTATTTTTACGCATACTATACAGAAATGGAAGGGTTGAGGAGTTAAACACAAATTTACAGAATGTTCTGAAATGTGGTTATACGTAGTTTTCCAACTCTGAATGTTCATGATTCTCTGCTTCTGTCTGTCTTTCCTCGCTGCCTCAAAGTTGCTTCAAGTGATGAATAAATAAACGTGTTGCAGCCAGGCACTCGAGAGCGTTAGAAAACTGTCTAAACTCTCACTATTGGTTTGGATTGAGCTGCTCATCCAGAGGAAAGCACACAGCAGCTGTTCAGAGCACAGTTTGAAAGGGTTCGCTAACTTTTTTTTTTATTTTGGACCCCAAGGATCAGTCAGCTGTCAACACCCTTAAAAATTACATGACCCGCAATCATATTTTCTGAACAGCTGCGTAAGCAAATGCAGTGAGCTTATTGTTCAGATCATCATTAATGGAGCTGCTTTCATAATGGTTTCATTCGTAAAATCTACTTGCTTTTTTACCAATTTACCAGCTTTTCTACAAAACTAAATCTAATAATTGTTTTAAGCAATTTGCCAGCTGTTTGTAAATAAAAACATATACATTTTTATATTGAATATAATATATATTTTTTGCAATTTTCCAGCTTTTATTTATAACGGTGTGGCTTGATTGTGGTTTATGTGACTTAATGAACAACCAATCTTAATCCATATGATGCCAACTCACCTCTGGCAACATTTCGCAAGTTCCGCAACATTATTGGCATCTACATTTTAATACGTTTTACATTTTCTTACAACTTGTACCAATATCTTACCATACAAATGGTCTCTTGTAGCCACCTGGAGTCAATTGTGGAATCTTGTAAATCCTGCTCATTTGAATTTCTCTCCATACTGACGTTGTACATCATGTAACCAATTGTCTGATGTTTCAATCTTGATTCTTCAAACCAAAAGGGGCCATTCCTAAACTAATTTGATGAAAAGCTTGTCCTGGAAAACAACCCCATAGCATAACCCCCTCCAGCAAACAAAATAAAGTGAGACAGTTCTCCCACTCCCACAATCAACAAACATACAGGTTGTGGATCATTTGGATGTAAATACTGCTTCTAATCTCACAGGATTCGGTGATTACTAGAGATCATACAGCAAGACAAGCTTATGATTAGCCTGAACCTCTCGAGTTCTCTCACTCATTCAGCAAAGGACTTGGATACACTTTAAAAATCACAATCTAGCTCATATTCATTGAGGGATTTGAAGTTTAAATGAACCAGAGAGATTTTTATTTCCAAATGTTCTCAATATGCTCTTCAGCGTAACAATACATTGCACACACATTAGTATAATTAAGAGGAAAGGCAAGCCCTGCATGGTGTTAAGCCAGCTTCCCGCTAATACAATTAATGATGTAAGGTACTTTCATGCTTGTTTGACCAAAAAGAAATCACATTCAATTAGGAAATGTTATAATTATGAAGAACTTAAAGCCACGGGGAGGAAGAGGATCTTCTGGGTCACAGCAGCTATTCAGACGTATAATCTATTCTCTATTCTGTATAATCTAAATCACTTACACCCAAATGATCTGGGCGTGCTTTTGAAAACCCCAAAATTTGACAAAGCCTTTCCATTTCCAGACATATTTTGATGCTGCAGCACGAATCCCGTGTTTGTAGCATGTCTCTCTGGCTCCTCTGTACTCAATATTGCATTAATGTTTTATCTTCATTGACTTCTTTGTGAGCTGCTCCAATTATTTCCACCTTTTAATTTGCAGTTGAGTGAAGCTTTCAACAAGCTGTAACAACCTGTTTCACTCACATTCACATTAGAATAATTAACCTTTGTGAAAGACCCTTGTGGTTATGAACAAACTGGTTAACATGACAGTACGCTTGTGGCATGTTTTTATCATTAAATAGTGATTCATTTTTTTATATGTATTAAATTGCAAAAACATTTTGTAATTCATTTTTCTTGAAAAAATTATAATATTTAATTTTGTATTACATTTTTTTGTCTGCAGGCAAGAGTGAAGCATGGTGGAGGTTCAGTAACGTTTGGAGGTGCATTTCTGCAAACGGAGTTGGCGATTTGGACAGGATTAATGGGGGTCTCGATGCTGAGATAGGGCAGACAGATACTTATCTACCATGCAACTTCATCAGGAAGCCGTATGATTGGCCCCAAATGTATTTTTCAGCAGGTCAATGACCCCAGACATACAGCCAAAATCCTTTTTTTTTTATTATTTGTTTAATTTCTTACATTCATCATCATTTACTTATTAGTATCGATTATTACTTTTCTGATTATGGTGCCCTAAAACATTTAATTTTATTGGATAGGTTTTTGTGTTGTATGTTCTTTTTTTTTTGTTACATTTTTAAAATATAAATGACTTTTTGTGCAATTTTTTTAAATCAAATTTATTTGTGTGGAAAAATATTTAAAATTTGTAGCAAAATACTATGTGTTGATGTTAGGCCCTTAGTCATTTTATGTGTGTTCTGTTTATATGTGTATATCAAGTTCATGTTCCGATGACATCACTTCCAATGACATCATCTCATAATCACTTTCTGTTTCGTCACTTCCTCTGCATAAGCTGACTGGTCCTTCTCTGATTGGCTCACGTGTTCATTGTCCCGCCTACTCATCCATTACATTCACTCCACTACTCCAATAGCATTTATGCTCCTTCACCCGTCTGCGCTCTACTTTGGTTTGCTGTCTGCGTGTGTTATTGATATTTAACTTTGCTTTGTTTCTCGCCTAGTGCTTTTGTATCTTTCTCTTTGTATTTTTTATATAATTGCTTGTTTATTTGTTTGTTTCCACTATTGGTATGTAGTAATTTAGATCTCTCGATTGCTCTTCTAACCACCTAACCAAGCAGAAAGAGGTTCTTCAAAACACCTGCCCGGAGTTTGTTTGGTGCAAGGACAGTCGTTAAATATTGTTAATATTGACTCTAAAGTTGAATTGGAAAATATCATGATTATGCAAACAAACCGCAATTAAATATTAAGTGCCCCGGAGATTCTCACTGATAACTTCTAACAACATTCCTGTCTCTGGAACTGCTTCTAAGGATGAGATTAAAGAGGTGCTGCAGGCTGAGTACGGAACCAAGGAATGCTTGGGGTTGACAGAAGCACGGGTGTTGCACTACGATTGGACAGATCTGAAGGCACGACGCACATAGCTGAGGTCTTGTGCATGCTTCCTGTTTAGGAGCCTCCAAAGGAAAGTCTATTGGCCATCAAGTTGAAAGAGTTAGAGTTGGAGTAGAATCATTAAACCCATTATTTATGGATATAAACGTATATTAAAAGTATATACTTAGTAAAGATTTCTAAATCTGTAAACCTGTAAATTCATCTGAAATCTGTACAAGCAAACTCACCATTGTCCTCCTCCACATCCCCGAGCACCATGGCAGGGACGCCAATGGCTGAGGCCAGGACCCACACACCAATGTTGACCACCTTGGCTTTGTGGGGTGTTCGCATGTCCAGAGCTTTGACTGGGTGGCAGACAGCCACATATCGATCCATGCTCATCACAGTGAGGGTAAACACGCTGGTGAACATGTTATAGTAGTCGATGGACACGACCGCCTTGCACAGGGCATTGCCGAAGGGCCAGAACCCCAAGAACACATCTGTTCCCTGGAAGGGAAGTGTTGCCAGAACCAGAGCATCAGCCAGAGCCAAGTTGAAAATATAGATGTTTGTCGCCGTTTTCATTTTTGAATATCTGGGAAAGATACCAAAGAATGGGTTATGGATAATTTAGGGATAATGTTCATTGAGTTCCAGCGGAATAATCCACAGCTGCAGAAGACAGCATTAAAGTCTAGTACATCACCAAATAATCAAATGATTATAAAATATTCACCAGAAAGGAAAAGAAACACATCTGCTCATCAACGCCATACAAATTGTGACTTGTTGAATAACAACGTCTGCGAAATATATGCATTTGCGCGCTAAGTTTCCTTTGGATGACCACAACATTGTCAATTTTTTAATCAGAAACAAGCTTGAGAACAGAAGACACTGAAGTGCACACCTGTGCTTTATAGACGTAGAGGGATGTACAGTGCCATTGCTTTATTGTGAAATTCACTTGGTCAAAATTTACTTGAAGCCAAAACTTACTGATGCTTCATTCTCCATTCTCATCAGAAATTGAATAAATTTGAATCAAGAGATCTGAATAAATCGTCGACAACAGCGTTTTTATCACCAGCTTCACCCGGGATTCTAAAGCGTTGCGAAAACTAAAAATCTCGCACCCTGCCTTTAATCTCGTCTAGGAATTGATAGTTGATAAAAATGCAAATTCCTTAAAAATAAACGTGTTCCTTAAATTGTAGTTTTTAATATATATTTCTATGTAAAAGCTTTTAATATAGAAATCAATGAAATGATATTCCAGCAGAACAATGTACCGCACTTTCCAAATGTGTAAAAAGGTTAAAAAACTATTTCCATTTCAAGACCTTTTTCTGTACTTAATCCTAGAGTTTTTGTGCACTTATTTGGCTTTTTTTGTTAGTCCAAAAAAACTAAAACTGTGGAAGCAAAGGTAAAGTAAAATCCCAGTTGTAGATCGTAGCAGATGAAAATTTGTTACATAATCCACTGTAAACATGGAGTCTTTCAAAAACTCAACTTGATTAAAAGTTATTTTTGAAAGGATTTTTTCACTTTTGTATTTGCCACCACATGAGAGTACAATATAAAAGAAATGACACTCATAACTTTAACTTTCATAATGATAATTATGTGTTGAGTCAGTCATTTATGTGCAGAGGTACAGGATCATTATTATAACAGTAAATTGCTTATGAAACCCCACAGGTGTCAAAGCAACGACATGTTTCCACCGCTGCATCACATTTACCACGGCAGACTTTATTATTTGAGCCTTTTCCAGACTTTATTACATTATAACTCTCTCATAATTTTCTTATTAAATTATCTTAAATTACACTCAACAAATAAAATCAAAGTATGACATCTGATGGTTCCCAACACAAGCAGTATTTATAAAAACGGAATTTTCCAGTTTAAAATGAAATCTGTGCTAAAGGTACACTATGCAGCGTTTTGACACAAGAGATCACATTTCCAAAACAAACAGAAACCATGGTTTACATGACCAGTTTGCCTTGGCCAACAACACAAACCATTGGTGACTCTACAATGCTACATAATTGAAGCAGTGCTACATGACTTGAAAAAGCAGTAAGTATTTTATTCAAGAGATTCAAAAACTACGACCACTCCTAATGCCTGGGTAAAACACAATTACTATTAGCAATAAATTTATGATATTTAAGAAACTTTGTTGTTTAATATGCGTGCTGTGCTATTGTTAATAAGCAAAACATCACCTTGTTTCCAAACTCTCTGCCCCAGGTTCAAAATGTAAAGAGTGTAAAAACTTTAACCATTTAATGTTTTTGTGATTATTTCTAATGGATGTGAAAAGAGCAGAGGTCACTTTTTTAATTCCAATGTGAGAGAAAGACTTGTGGACTTATTTATTATTATTTTGCATCAAAAGCTAGAAAAAAAAACAATTCAACATCTTAAGAGTGTTCATGTGATTTCATGTACTAGAATTGTTGTGAAATCAAGAAATAATTTTCCCTTTACCCTTTTGTTTTTCAATCCCATAGAAGCCCAGGTTAGTTTTGAGCGAATATATTTTTTCATTACATTACGCAATAGTTGCACAACAAACCTGAAATTGTACAGAAACTACAATTTAGAATTGAAAAAGTATTCAATTGTCATTTTTTTGCTTCACAACAATCACAAAATTTGAGACTGAACAGGGTCAAAAACTTGCAACTTATATATATAAAAAAACAGGCAAATTTCTCTTAAATCTTATAAACTTACAAGTTTTTTTGTGTCAGAACTTTGAAAAACACAAGCCATATCACAGGTCTTTGTACTTCCAAAGGTTATACCTTATTTTCACCATTGGGGTATGTAAAATGAAAGTGAAAGATGATTGTACAATTTCTCACAAATTAATTACCCTTTATTAACTCTTTTAAATAATAACCATTTTGATAATAACCCAGCACTAGTTTTTCAATCAAAATGTAAATTTTGTTATGCTAGTAGCAATTAGTTATGTTCCATTACAGTTTAAAACAGAAAATAAAACATTTCATGGAAAAACATGGAAGCCCTTTACTTGGATCCAAACCCTTTAATACTTTTGGACCAGTTTATGTTGTTGAAACCATGATAAATAAAAATAAACATGTTGAATATCTTCAAAGAGAATGAAATGGGTTCTTTTATAGCTCAACATGCAAGGTCACGTCAAATATATTTATGTAAACTTGTTTAAAGCTAGAAGCAAATCTCTCTCAGCAGTACCGGTATGGCTTTATTAAATTCCCAGCAGGTGAAATATGGAACGAATACCTCGGGGATGAAGGCAGACTTTGCTTTACTTCATTCCATAAATATCTGATGTTGACAAGAGAGACACAGCTTGGCATCCTTATAAAAGAGTTCCATTCTGAAATATTAACCTTATTTTGCAGAATGTCAGAAGGATGCTGCAATCATGAGGTTGTAATCATCCATTTGATGTAGAAAGGTAAAATAAAGTGAAATTACTATTGCTGTTAACTCAAAATTAAACAAGTTTCCCCCTATGTGTTTCTCAATATGCAGAGCTTTATTTTTTTTACGTTGCATTTCCCTCAGGGTTACGAAGCCAAAACAAGACTAGCAAGATTAAATGTTTCACTGAAGGCCTGGCTGCTGCTGTAGCGAGAAAGCCGAAGGTTTGATGGGTATAAAAATCTCAGTGGACCGGGGAACATTTGCTTTGAAACATGGAGGCTGAAGGTTGAACGAGTTTCAGTCTCTGTTAGTACGGGATAGAAAGAGGAAAAAGGCTCGAGAGGATTGTTGTTGATCTTGGTCTGACAGCTCCTTGAAAACCAGACTGGAATCAGACAACACCAAAACCAGACCTGGAGATCAATGAAGGGGGAGAAGCTTTCAGAAAGGCTGATGATCCAGAGGGAATTTATATATTCATACGCACTTCTCGCTCCGGCTCTATAATCAAATCTCATTTACACAGTCTTTGCCTGAATGTTTACAGACAGTTCAGGGTTCATCAAGACTCAGTCCATTTACTGATGCTAATAAAGGATGCATAGAAATAATAATGGATTCTCTGAAAGCTTTTCCCAAATAAATAGGACTGTAATTGAGTTCGTTTCATGTACACATTAGAACACTCTGCAAGGGCAAATCTCGGAAGCGGATGTTTTATAATAGTCGTCAACTCTCCATTTGCAATGTAAAAATATATCAAAAATCTTGGATATTAATAGTTTATTTTTGATCATCATAGTCTCTAGTTGGATGGTTGGTAAACATTTGCATGCCATTCTTTGTATTGTCAATAGCTGTGTATATTTTTATGCGCATTTTGATATATTGTAAAAAAAAAAAAAACTGGATGGAAACACCACGATGGGCATAGATGTTGAAAATTTGTAAAACTCAATTTTGCGCCAAACTAAATAGATTCCAACAATGACTTTGATGGAAACTCAGTTACAGAATTATCCCCAATGCAATGCATTTTTCAGTTCGAACAGGGGCGCGATGGGGCTACACATATTTCGTCTATATATGAAAAAGGCGTTTTTTCTTACACAACAACTTCCAATTTCTTTTGATATTTGGTGCCATTTTATTTGGAAGAGACAATTTTGTTCTCTTGGACTCGTTGGATGGAAACGGTGCCTTATTCACAAAAATTTAATGTGATATTCAAGATTTGATTAATTTAATTTGTCTCTCAGGATGGAAGCATAATTTTTGAGTTTAATTTGGGCTCAGGATCCTATTCCCCATTTACAATACAATCCCTTCCATGGGATTGAGATGCAAATTGTCAAAAGAAAGGACGTTTATGTTTAAAAGTCATATAAGGAATATAAAAAGTCAGCTGTTGGTGAGAAAGTTGGTGGTGTGTCAACTAAACTTTCTGATTGGTCTCAGGTACTTAAAGGGATTTATTTGCTGAAACTAGAGGGCGCTATACAAATAAACTGGTAGACTGCCATTCTAACCTTGCTCTTGTGTGGCAGTCGGATTAATTCACTAAATTTTGGCGACAGTTTTATTAGGTCTTAGAAGGACGTTCCTATGTCTCCAATAGCACTGTGGGGGGAAAAGGTAAATGTTGAAAGAGGCACCAAAAAATTCCACTAAAATGCTTAAATTAGAACCATTTGAAAGGAGAGAGGAGAAACTTGCTTTAAAGGAGCTTAGATGGGATCATCCCCAAAATTGCTATAAAAATACTATTTAGCTCGCAGGATGTGGCCAAAGCTTTGTGCTGCATTCATTCTCTCCTTTTAAAACCCCAGGATCTCATACTGATATTGTTGATGATAATGATGATGGGACACATTTGTTGCCCTTTTTGCCCTGATAAGATTTACCCTCCCTACCCCCAATGAAAAAGTATCTGTGTGAAAGAATGTGGAGCTTCCACTTTGGTACATCACAGGGTTGACCCGAACACCTGAGTCGAAAATACTTTTAATGATATTCGGGCAGTGGTTGGCCAGGTCGTTTTAAATAAAAATCTAAACATGAAGAGTTCAACGGAGATCTATCCTTATCTGATGTTGTGCTGAATTCAAACTCCTGGCAGATTTCGACATTCAACTCTGCGGTCTGAGCTGCGGGTGGTCAGTGATCCAGATCGATCGTACAATTTCCTTGTTACTAATCATCACAATCAACTGTAAATCTAACAAAATGGGTGGAATTGGGGATGGTAGCCACAGCATGTTAAGCACACACATAACATTTGTGGTAGAAGGAGTCTTGTTCCTTGGACTTAATTCACTTACTTGAATGAAACATTCATGAATTCATGAATATTCATAAAGTTTTCTATATTTTGTTTAAACGTTCACTAACTTATACACGATTAAGTCTGTTGTTATAAAAGTACACATGCAAGCACAAGCAGTGACTCATGGCCGTGACATATGGCGAGGAAAGTATTTAATGTTGGCGAGTCTGTTAAACTTTCATATATATCTACACATAATCTGCTTACAAAGTCCATGTTGATGCATTAAATTACACCAACACAGCCATATATCAAATACAAATGGATCACAAAGACAAAAAGGCACATGTTAATGCTGCTTGGAACAAACTGTGGTTGCTGACCACCAAATAACTGCATTTTATTAGCAGTAAGAAGCCATATGGTGTCTAGTGTAGGTGTCATTTATCACAGCTGTGGCTGTCATGTGTAAATATGGTATAAATGCCACGCCGTGGTCTGGATTGATGCAGTTAATGGTGAGAAACCTAAGCAATAACTAATTTAACCGTCACTTCTTCTGCGTCATAAAGAGACAGCGAGATCCATGAATGATGGATGGCTTGCTTCACTGTCAACAAGCAATTCATTTTTAATACAGGAACAACTTCCTAGACAGAACACTTTCATGTATTTTTTTGAAACATAAAACATTGCGATGTGAAAAGACTCTTTTGAAGAGTCATTAAATGTGAAGTGTAAACATTTTAAACAAATGAAAGAAACATTCTTTTGAAGTAGATGCACTTTAGTATAATTTGGTTGGCTATATTGAATTGAGTTCTTTTCAGATGCGGTGTCGTCATTTTCAAAAGCAGCTTTTAAAAAATGTTAGCAGCATAATCTGTCTTTCGTTTTTTTATTAGTCGGTTCAATCAGAACTATTGTCCCATTGGTGTGAATGGAAGAAACAAAGCACAATGAACGTGAACAAAAAGCAAACATAAAAATCAATAAAATACATACACCGTCATTATATGTACCTTTTATCTAGGTAAATAAAAATAAAAAAACATGGTGTTATAATTGTTAATGTTACACAAAAAGAAGAAGCCGCATGTTTGAGATCAAAACTAAATTTAAATCTGATTTACTTGTGTAAATTGAATTATTTACAAACAGATAGTTCTTCTATTTAAAATGTAACCTGGAACATGTTTGAAAACACATAAATAATTCATATTTTTCTACTCAGTAGTTGCACTGCTGTGTCATGTTTGGTCAAGCTCTTCCCTGCAAACGCGAAGCTTCGGCTTTGACTACAAACCACAAACCGAATTTCTTCCTGCAACAGTCTCCGTCAGTGGTTAAGATAATTTGGTTAACACTCCAAAAACATTGCACTAATAACGTAAGAAAAGTGTAATATTTACAGTACTTTTGTTAAAAAAGCAATAAACCAATATTGAGTACAATACATCATTATCTTTTAAAACCTATTATCTTTAAATCCCTAACTCAAATGTTTGAGAGCTCACCCAAAAACTACATATACAGTAGGGTTGGACGAGGTAAAGCCCAATGTGAATGGGGGATATATATTTGAGAGTATGTTATTTCAATAATCAATTTAGAATTTTTAACACATCCAACCGAGAGCATTACTGCCTAATAAATGATGACGCATCAATATTAGCTATAGAGCATTGACCCGAAACACCTGAAATCGGCTAATGATGTCAACGAAACCTCATTAGAAAGATGTTTACAGTCCCAATACAAACCTCTACAATATTTCCATGGAATATATCCAAATGCGGCCATTGCGCACTACATTTCCAATAATTCCCAAACAAAACAGCTGTTTGCATACAAACTCCCAGCAAACCCCATTTTTGCAACATTGTACCCAAGCAGCATAATGCAAACAGCCCATGCCCGAACATAAACACAAATACCTCCGCTGAAAAGAGATCTTTCTAGTGATCGGAAGTTTGGATCATTTTACAGATTCTGATCTTTGAATCTTGAAAATCTTTTTTGGGTCATTTTGTTCATTTTAGTAAAATACCAATAAAATGTGGTGCATTACTTCTCAAACACATCCAATATACACGCAAACGTGAATCACTCTACAAATAAAACAAAACTATAATGCTAGAAGACAAAAAAAATGTAAATACTTTGATTAAGTCTACCTGGTTCACCTGACAAGTCTCCTACATTACACACATTACCTCTCTCTGACGTTAACGAGTGAAGTACGGGCCGATTAACGGGAGTTATTTTCTTGAGTCCTTCCGTTCGTGTCACGTAACCACTCCATAATGTTATCCAGTGCGTTAGTTCTTTTTCTAACTTCTTTTGATCAGAACGAACAGATTCGGAAAAATAACCAATATTTTCAGTTTCCGGCTCATGACTGTTCTGAAATGTTAACCAATGCAGTTTGAGCAGGAAACTGAAAAGATTAGTTCTTTTTTTTTGAGTGCTTTTGTTATTAATAAACCATGAGGATATTGCGTATGCGCCACTGGACGGATCCCTCTATGACACCATTCGTTCTTCAAAGATTCGTTCAAAAACGACCCATCTTTAAATCTTTCGCCACAGTGTGTGCTATTGCGAGCGGGTTGCTGCTTCGGCGCGGGACTCAGGAGGGCTGGGGCAACGGATGACCAGCCATCACCCCAACCCTAATATACAGAAACATGTTAAAGAAGACTGTCAGTATTTTGAAGTAATTTCAAACTTTAGTCAATTATCCACATTTTAAACCAACAAAATTTTGTTTTGTGGCAAAACCAGCTATATTCAGAGGTTTAAAACCACATCATACATTGAATCAGATTGATGATTAAACTGTAAACTGAACTCTTCATAGGATTTTAGCCATTCCCTAACCATAAACTACTAACAGTATTTGCAAAAAACCCAAGCAAATATAATTTCAAATCAGCAGTCTAGAATCCATAACTAATGCCCAGAGAGTGAACACAAGCTCTGGCATCTTTGTTAAATGAACGCTGACTCAAAAAAATATCAGCCTGGCAAGAGAACTTGAATAAACTCCTGCCAGCCCATAATTAATGATTTACACTTTCAAACAGAACAAACGCATGGTTAAACAATTCCCCATGTCTCATTTGGCAAGTAAAGCTGCTGGGAATCTAAACTTTTCCTTTGCCAGGTGCATTAATGTGTTCGACAGCTACTGTATTTTTGCCAAATACTTGGTATTATCATCTCGCGGACATCTGCATGCGAGTAGCTAAACACATTGAATCCCGTTCCTCTGCATGCTGAGCGATGAGGAGTAAAACGTAGATTCATCCCAACAAATGACTAAAGAAAAGAAACTGTTGCCATCATAAATGTGAGACTAAGACAGAAATAGCTTGAGGCCTGCTGTTTGGATCAGGTTCGAAAATACTCTGCCTGGTACTCAACACACTTGTAAAGCACGGCGGTCTGGGAATATTTCATAGCGTGCATTGTAATCAAAACTAAATGAGTTTTCCAAGGGGCACCAGTTCAGCCCAAAACCATTTAGAAAGTTGAGCTGACACTAAAGTGTATTGCGGAGTGTAAATTAAAGTGATTGTGATGCTGCGTTATGAGAGACTCCCTTCTGAGCCTTTTATTTTATGAAACTGGAATTTGAATGAGTTTTTGGCAAAGTGTGCACAATGTTTGCAAGAGACAATTAAGATTTACATTTTGTATTTGATGTAATAACCTGGAGTGTAATGACATATAGTGGCACAATACAAAATTTGTATCGTGGAGCCACTGGGAGATATCGTCTAGGAGCTGAAGTGTATTTGTTTCTTGGTGTGATTTTGACTCTAGTCACATCTGAAATGGTTTTGATTTAAATAAGAATGGCGCGACCCACCAATTGTTTAATTTTATTGCAAACATAATGTGTGGGTTTCAAAGACGTTCCTAGTTTTGATATTTTTGGTTTTAAACATTTTATTCCAATAGCAATGACAAAATATGCAAGATTACTCGAATTAAAATGCAAGAAAATGTGCAATCTTCTTTCAGTTTTATTGTACAAACACCAAATTGGTGCCATCAGTGCCATCTAGAGGTGAAAAGAAGGAAGAACCCTCGGAAATACAAAACTTGTGATATGGCTTGTGTTTTTCAAAGTTCTGGTAAAAAAAGTACAATGGAACAAAAAGTGTGTGGTTTTAACTTTTCAACAAGATCTTGCATTAATGATGCTAGAGTCACAAAGATTACCAATGGGGTTAAGATCTGTACTCAGTGGTGGCTAATCGATGTGTGAAAATGATGCCTCACTCTCCCAGAACCTCTCTTAACCTCTTTTATTCAAAGCGACTTACAGTTTGGGAGTAAACATAAGCAGTTTGTTACAAGGTCCGATTAATCACAAGACAGGCACATAGAAGATGTTTGAGCTGAAAATTAAAGTTCAGTGCTTCAAAGGTGTTTTTTTTTTTAAATAAATTAGTTAAGTTAGCAAGTGCTCTTGAAAGAGTAGAGTTTTTAAGTTGCTTTTTAAAGGTTTAAAGAGACTCAGTTTTCCAGATTGGGACTCCGAGAGAACTCCACCAACTGTGAAGGAGAAGTCCTGGTGAGATTTTTTTTCCAGCAGATGCTGTTAATTTCTTGGTATCTAAAGGGGACGTAAGCCAATTAAAAAAAAAACAATTATTTGTTTGTTAAAATGTAGCACAATAAATCCCAGTATTGTCATATGGTTTGAAAAATACCATTGCCTTGTTTTCTTTTATGACCAGACAGAGTATAAAAACGTATATTTCAAAGAATTTAAAGTAATATTGGCTGCTTTTACATGTACCACATTTACATTTACGCATTTGGAAGACGCTTTTATCCAAAGCGACTTACATTTGAATGAACATATTTTTTTCTGTCAGTTCTTGCTTTCCCTGGGATTTGAACCCACAACCTTTGCGTTGTTAGCGCAATGCTCTACCAACTGAGCCATTTTATTTAGTTATTTTCTTATTTTTTTTTGTTTTTCAGTGTCCTAGCTTCAAAAATAGATCACATCATCACTAACATATCGCATAAGCAAATTACTTTGTAACATATTATGCATATTAGAAGTGGTAACATTCAACATCATAATAATAATATAAAAGCCAATATCTTTTTTTTCTAAAGGATTTCATGAAAAAAAGAATTCTTAGTTTCCTTTTATTATTAATTGATTTGCAGATCCTTAAATGTCAACTCAACATTTTTAAATGTCACTTTAAAAGAGGGATATCCACCAAAATTGTAGGTGTAAATGCTACATTGAGATGTGACAGCATCCTTCCATTTTTGTGGTGATCAAATAAGGGGAAATCTGCCAGGTCTAATCGTTTGCAGTCAGGGGATAACATTACTGTAAAAGCCTTAGCGGGCGTATTAATTGGAACACGGGTGAAAGAAATTATCTTCATCTGGTCACATTATGGCTCAGGATGTGAAAACAGAAATATCTGAAATTGAAGCCAGCTAATGTTATGAGATGAAGAACATAGATGAAAATAATTGAACTGAGATTGTAATTTTTTTTTTATTTATTTATGTGTTGTGCAGCACATTTTGTTTTAGTCTGGTACAAACTTCTTTAAGAACATGCTATTCGTTCTGTTTTTACTTTTGGAAAAACTGAAGGTGTAACAGGCACAGTGTGTAACTGTGATTTATTTTTGATAATTAAGAGAAAAGGCAACATTAACGAACGGTAGATTATGCATTTATACTTGGTTAATACAGAACCCAAACCTTTTGCAAAGCTTTCAACCATTGATATCACATGAAATTACACTCTTATTTAATCACTGCCTTTTAAAGGTGAAATTAAATTATTTTAATTTTAAATTAATTTTAAATTATTAAATTTAATATTTACTGGTAACTATAACAACACAAAGAGAAAGTTGCAAAACCCATTTAAAATGCTTATGATTTTTTTCTTAAATATAGGCTTTTTAAAAATAAATCAGAGATTTTAAAATGAATAAAGCGACTCATGCACAGTTGGCCTGATAAAACAGCTTCTAGCAATTTAAATTATCTGCAGCGATAATTGCTAGTTTCCTTGATGTTTTAGCAAGTTTCTTTTGGCAGCTGCTCTTTATTTTATATTCCTTGAAAACAGTCTCAGCAAAACATTTCTGCTTTTTGATGAATAAATACTCTTATTTACACTTATTCTGGAGACTGTGGCAGGAATATGCATGTTTCTGTAGAAACAGTTGAGATGATTGAAATTGACAGGAAATGCTAAAGTCAAAATGCAAAGGTACGATGATGATGCACTCTTATATCTACTGCCATCTTCTGGTGGGATTTAAAAGAGCTGTACTTACACGTGTTATTCATGCTATGGTCAACAGTGCTGTGGGCTGCTGGAAATTACATAAAGCCACATTTGGCCCCTGTGGTTGGATTGTCTGCCATTTGTTATAAGTAATTTCAAAGCTTATTTTTTTATAAAAAAAGACTATGAAAAAGATTTTTTTTGCATATATCTGGTTGAGGTAACAAACAAGAAAACAAAGAGGATATGTTTATTAATGTAGAAAATAAAGAAAGAAAATAAAGTTTTTTATCTTAAGGAAATGAAAAAGAGTTTCCTTCTGTTGATATTTTGTAATTAAATGTTCATTTTATTATCATATTAAAAAAAACTTTTTTGTTTGCATTTTCCCTTTAGTATGAATAGTTGTGACAGTATTTCGAATGAAAGTGGGGTGAGAGAGGCAAAATGCCAGGAAATTTTGCCAAATGCGAGCCTCGAAACTGCAAACAGTAATGTACATGTGAAGTTTACATATACAAGATTATTTATCGAATAGAGACATATCCATGTCCTAATCCTGCAAAAGATATTATAAAAACTTGCCTATGTCATATATTAATAATGATAAAATGAATAGATTTAGAACCTTAAATAAAATAAAAGTTTAGACAAACACATATAAGATATTAGCTAAGATGTTGATTCTTCCTAACAATCTCACACTTCAGCTGAAGTCCTCAACAGCCCTCCCACCTTTAAAATTCAGTCATGAACAGCACTTAAGACAGGTGCAGAACACCAGAAAGATAGAACCAAAAATAATACGTTGAGTGAAATAATCTTGGTACTAGACGTTCCTCTTATGCAGCCAGAACTCTACAAATGATCCAAAACACTGAAGCTTGACCAGTTTTCAAGAAACAAAAGAAAATTTATCATCTTTTCAAAGTTTTGCATTAAAACCTTCTTAGGTCAACTACAGAATCATTGAATAATTTAGATTTTCGCTATACTGTCTATAATTTCATTAAGAAGTCATGCATTCAAACAGAGAGATCTCAAAGGATATTGTTTAATTCAAGAGATATGATTGAAATATTTAGTCTCAATAATGTGTTTGATCTGAGAAGATATTACATGCCACAAGCAATTCCGGCATTAGTAACACAGCTTTGATATGCCACTAATGAATGTTTATGCTGTGGAGCATGGGAATGAAGTGCAACAGTTCACTTGCTAATCATTATGTTTGTATTACATGCACCAAAAGGAGATCCAGAACAAATAGTTCCACGACTGTCTTTCTTGAACTGAAAAACACTAAAAGATATTCATTTCAGGCAACAAATCTAATCCATACCCGTGAAAGAGCGCAGTGTGTCTTAATTAAAACGTTTTCTCTCCATTATAGAAGAAAGAAAACATAAAGGTTTAAACACATGACATTTTACAGATGTTAGTTTACATAGATCACTAATCAGGAATCTCTTTGTAGATTCACATACATGTCATATACATACATGTTTTGCAGGATTGAGTTTTTGTGAAAAAGATAAATATTAGGTCAGACCTCAGCCCTTCTAATGGCCCATTTCCTAAGGTATTTGTAGATTAACTCCTCCCCTATAGGTGTGCTGGCCCAGAGGAGGGAAGATAGTAATATGAATTTCTTTTGTTCCCAATCAAGTGCCCCACATTAAGAAAATCAAAACTGCTGAAAAAAGTGGTAAAATTGGTAAAATGAATGGGTCATGAACTAAGAAAACTAAAAAAATAAATCTACAGCAAAGTTTTCAGTTCTAAAAATGTTTTTTATCCATTATTATCAGCCATGAATTGACCTGAATTACAGATCTGCGTCTCTTGTGGACAAGGTAGTACAACACAAACTCTTAAAACAAAGGTTCTTCGTGGTATTTAGCACTTTTTTGCTTTGTTTTTTTGTGGTTTTTGTGGTACTGTTATAGCACTTTGTTAGCATAAAGAAACTGTTGTGTCCTTTTTGGTACTTGTGGTTATAAAGTCGTCATTTGTTGTTTTTAAAGTGCTTTATACAGACGCTGATCAGAGATCATAACAAACTTTATTATTGTGTGTACCCACACAGCTCCACCTTCTCTCTTTATGAGTTATTGGTCAAACAAAGTGATAGAGAGAGATGCTCTGTTCCAGGGTCAACAGCAAAACATCTGTTCTACCAACCAACACAAGGGGAAATTTCACTAGATTTTGAAAAAGGATATTTGCGAAGCTGAGCTGTACTGCAGTACCACTCCAATACACCTGGAATAAAAGCTCAATTGCATCCGATTATTCATTTTTATTTCTAATTATAACTCATATTTGCAACTGCACTAAGTTGTGTGTTGCCGATTTTCCCCACCGTGCTGTTTGTGTGAGGAAGGAGATGCATGCTTCTCTCGGAGCATGCTTCTCCAAGCTCCCCTTTTCTTTCTTATTCTGCCTGTACTGTGCCTAGGTTTTCTTTTTGTGATTCTTAAAAGAGTCCGGTTATAAAGGCTTGCATGGAGCAGTATTTGTGCCTTTGAGATCTTATGGTTATTCGCTGCCCGAACACTTTCAGGACACTGTTATTAATATTTATTTATTAAAATCATCAATGAATAGTGCACAGTATAAAAGACCCAAGTATACTTTTACCAATAAACACCAAACCACAAGAAATCCCCCCCTCTTCCCATATGCTCTTCATTGCCTAAACATCTGACGTTTTAATGCAAAGGAACCTAACTTGTGTATGAGACATCCCATTGATAATTACATTTAATACAAGTAAATAACCAGAATATTATAAGGCTAATATTACAATATACAAGCATCACAGTAGCCTTGGATTAGGTTCAAATCCTGGTGTAGGGTGAAAATATTAAACCATTTCAATGTGATCATACATCTTTACAAATGTACTGATAAAATAACCATGGCCATGTCGTTTGCATATACTTTCAAAAGAATTTATTAAGATCTTAAGCTGGAGGGTCATAGAGTCTGTACTCAAAACATTCAACATTGTAATAAATGTATAATCTAGACAAGGTCTATGAATCACGGCTGACATTCGCATGACTCAAGGCATTTGTGAATGAACCTGTTTACACATCTACTACATTAACACTGATGTTCTGTTTTTCAGAAAGCAGTGACCTCTGTGAAGTGTTTATGCTCTGTAGCATTACTGAAGCTGTATAGTCCAGGGCAAAAGGGAACTCTGCAATGTGCTCAGTTTCGAAAGCTTACCTTGAGTACTCTTTAATGCTCATAAATGAGGAATTTAATAGATCTTTTTTAGCTTTATTCATTGCATGACGTCAAACACTGCACTGCATTGAAAACCATTCAGTGTTTTCAAACCGAATTCAAATCACAAAGAGATATATATGCTTGATCTTGAAGTTTTGGAATGTCAAGCAAACTCGAATTTAAATTGCAGAGAATGTTAAGAAAGTAAAATGGTAGGTGTTGGTTGTAGGTATGGAAAGGTAGGTGTTGAGTGGAATGAACAAGTAGGTTAAATGGACACCGTGTTACTTGATGATGGGAATGGTACTTCAGCACTGGAACCAGAACAGTGAGTGGCCAGTAATGTGGATTCGTTAAAAAAGTAACCCATTAGAGCAGGAAACAGGAAGTAGATTGTGGGATTTAAATACACGTACTGACCTTCAGTTAAGGCCAATTGAGGCCAATCAAAGCCAGCTTTGCAACATCAATGGTGGCATTTCCCATTCATTCAGAAGTCAAAAAAACTGCATCAAAATGTCTGGTTGTTGCATTTAGGGTTTACTTAACCGTTGTTCCACCAGTGGGCTGAGGTTTTATACGATTACGACAGGATTACTGGGATTTCAGGTAAACCGGAGTCTATATGTAGATTAGAATGTCTGACTTCTTCTGCAACACTTCCTTTGCCAAGATGCTTGCACAGTACAGTAACCTCACCACTAGGTGCAGTGTCACTTTAACCCACTTGGGAAACTAATTTAAACCTATAGAGCCAATGGCTAATATAACCAGAGTAGTACATTTAGTAATTTTACCCCCCAAAAAGACATGGTCAAAACAATGTGGAAATTGTATCAAAACACCAGGCAAACCTTTTTGTTTAAGTGTGCTTTGTTTTGTGCTTGAAAAAAAAAAAAACACAAGCCATATCACAGGTCTTGTGCTTTCAAGGGTAATCCTTTCTTTTCACCACTAGATTACACTGATTTGGGGTCTGTTAAATGAAATTGAAAGATGATTGCATAGTTTCACACTTTAAATAGACTTACCTTGTAAGGTATGTGTTGTAACTCTTGTAATGGTCGTTTAAAACCAAAAATATCAAAACTAACAACCTTTTTGAAACCTACACATTAATCTTAAAACAGCTGGGTTGTGTCATTTCTACATGATTGAAAACAGCCGGTGTGATTGGCACATGCATTCTAGTTACAGTAGCCATCTTGTGTTAATCTGTGTGATTTTGAGAGCTTCAAGTTCCACCTCGTACAATAAGCTTCAAGTTACGTCTCTATCATGCAAATTGCAAGTTACGCCCCTTCCAATTACGTCCCTATCTTGCAAGTCTGGAGACAGATATGATTACAGAAGCCCCACTGCTCAGCCTAATGTAAACCTAGCTAATATTATGAACCTGTCAACTACTGAAGGACATAATAATACAGTGATGTAGTGGCAAGTATAACCTTTCAAGAGAGGCTTCAAAAGAATTCCCCGAATGGACAAAACTGAAATTAAACCATCTTTAATTTAGATTAACATCATTTTGAAATGACATATCTCTATTAAAATTGCTTTGATACATGTGCACTGAACCTGATGATTAATCACGCAGCTCATGGGAACCCTGAGATGGCTTGACATGTTTGTTAGAGCAGGCCACACATGAAATGTGAAAACACTACAGACAAGAATGTCAGGAATAAAAAGCCATTTCGAGTCCTACAGCAAAGCCATTTATAAAATACACCCCGAAGGCTACTGTGTACATTTCTAAGCTTACAGTAAAATACATTTTGCAGACTCGATCAAATGGGAGGAATTTACATGAATTGCTTATAATCAGTCGGACTGATTATAGTCTCACTGCAAGCACTGCTAATGTCCTGATAATAATTTTATGCCTTCATATTTAATCACTTTTTAAGCTAAAAGCATACATGTGCATATAAACTATTATTAGCCAAAAGTATCTCTAAGACCATTAAGATCCTAAACCCACGAAAAAAAGTGTTGAAATAGATGTTAGTTATTATTTCATAGTTATTAGTTTTGATATTTTTGGTGTAAACAAACATTGCAAGAGTAAGGACAATTCATTTTACAGACCCCAAATCAGTGCAAATGAGATGTTTGCAGTAAAAAAAGACTAAATGAAATAATTTGGACTAATTTCACCATTGTTGTGGAATTATTGTGTAATGTAATGAAAAAGAATTTGTTAAAAAAAGAAGCTGGGGTTGTATTAAAAAACTGCTTTAAAGGTAAATTATGAGAGCACCTTTAAAAAAACTGCTTTAAAGGTAAATTATGAGAGCAACTTTAAAAAAACTGCTTTAAAGGTAAATTATGAGAGCAACTTTAAAAAAACAGCTTTAAAGGTAAATTATGAGAGCAACTTTAAAAAAACTGCTTTAAAGGTAAATTATGAGAGCAACTTTAAAAAAACTGCTTTAAAGGTAAATTATTATAGCAACTTTAAAAAACTGCTTTAAAGGTAAATTATTAGAGCGACTTTAAAAAAACTGCTTTAAAGGTAAATTATTAGAGCGACTTTAAAAAAAACTGCTTTAAAAGGTAAATTATTAGAGCAACTTTAAAAAAAACTGCTTTAAAAGGTAAATTATTGGAGCAACTTTTAAAAATACTGCTTTAAAAGGAAAATTATGAGAGCAACTTAAAAAAAATACTGCTTTAAAAGGTAAATTATTAGAGCAACTTTTAAAAATACTGCTTTAAAAGGAAAATTATGAGAGCAACTTAAAAAAAAACTGCTTTAAAGGTAAATTATGAGAGCAACTTTAAAAAAACTGCTTTAAAGGTAAATCATTAGAGCAACTTTAAAAAAAACTGCTTTAAAGGTAAATTATTGGAGCAACTTTTAAAAATACTGCTTTAAAGGTAAATTATTGGAGCAACTTTTAAAAATACTGCTTTAAAGGTAAATTATTGGAGCAACTTTTAAAAATACTGCTTTAAAGGTAAATTATTGGAGCAACTTTTAAAAATACTGCTTTAAAAGGAAAATTATGAGAGCAACTTTAAAAAAAACTGCTTTTAAAGGTAAATTATGAGAGCAATTTTTAAAAATACTGCTTTAAAGGTAAATTATGAGAGCAAATTTTGTAGTAAAAAAGGCTCAAAAAAGCCTGAATAGGTCTCTTCTCAGCATGTATGGTGCTATAATGCTTTTTAATATATTAACCCCGTCAAAAAGAGATTAAAAAATGTTTTTATACAAAAGTTTGAATGTCAAAAACCTGAAAAGAAGCTTAGGACAAAAGGACATTAACTAGAAAGTGTTACTTCAGCCAAAGGCAGAGGGTTTGATGCTATTACACAGCGTCATGAGCATTGCTTCTCGTGTGGTTCTGTCTTCATTCCAGAGATGACTTCATTACATTTCCAACATCTATCTGACAGGACTCAGCTGACTCAACTGGAAAAGCACTCTCTGTTAATCTCCATAAACACCTTCACCTCAAATCTCGTTCAGGACCTGAATAAAAGATTGGCAGATTATCTGACAAATTGATAAATCTAATGATGTGTTTGGAAGGGGGGCAAACTATCATCTGGATGCTCTGGAAAATCAACTGGATGCTCTAAAGGATGGGATAATGAACAAAGATAGATGAATGTACACATGCATGGATGGTTAGAACACCCACAAAAAGCTGTATGCATGGATGAAGTCTGTTCTGAATGAATAGAGAAGCGGAGAGAAAGAAATGCATGATTGCTTGTATCGATGGATAGATCGACATCTACACAATGGTCAGACATAGTTGTGAATGTCATTGGAGAGATAAATGGAAGGTCTGACAAAGAAATTACTTCTATTGTGTATCAACTGGTGCAGTATCAGACCAATGTGCATCAGACCAATGGTTTAAGCCACAAGAAAACAGATAGACTAACGACGTTTGTACTCCGGACTAATGAATCCACATTTATAACTCAATATTGAGTGCAAATGGAAAAATAGATGGACAGATCATGGATCAATAAATGGAAAAACAAATGGACCATTTGTGTCTCTAGAGAGGTGGGGGTTGGTTTGGAGACACACACACACACACACGCACACGCACACACACACACACACACACACACAAAGGAACATGATGCCGATTACAAGAAATGGAAAGTTTCAACAAAACAAAAATGCAAAACAAGTCACTTTGTGAGTTCAGTTCAAAAAGTGCTAAGTGTTTAGTGATCAACTTGAGTGTTATTCCCCAAAAAAAGTCCAATAAATCCATAAAACAGAATTTTTTTTTCAGAAAATAGATCTGTCCGTGCTTCAACCCTCTTATTATCCTTGAGGTCAAATGAGGATCTCTAAATGCACAAATTAAGTACTGGTTTAGATGTATATTCAGACTCTACGGCAGCGCCTCTCAAATAGTGGGCCCCGCCCCCCTGAGTGTGTGACCGTGGAGTTGAGTAGTTGGCACTCTAATTGTCTGCGCAGGGAATATTAAACCGAGTGAAGTGAGTAAACGAACCTGAAGACAACATGAAGAAATCTTTAACAGGGATGAAAAGAAAGGCAGAGAGAGATGAAGATAATGAGACAAAAGAAAGTCACCTAAAAGCTAAGACGAGGAAATATGACAAAGCGCTTGGCTTCACTGTGATTACAGTGGGAGACGGTGAAAGTGTGTTTTCTGTGTCTGGCAGCGGACAGGCTAAATGAAGGCACCACTTGAAGACATTACATCCCAATCACGCTGAGTTTTTTTCAGCGAAAACTAGTGATGCAGGGGTCAGGTTTTTTTCCCAAAATGGCCCCGCACCGCATCCGCGATGATTAAATAGCCATAATAGGCATTGTAATTCAAATGAAAGCATTATTTCACTGAAAATGCCCTGTAAACTGACAACAACATATGATTAAACGATTAATCAGATATCAATGACACTAAACATTCTGTTCACTGTGCAAAAAAAGAATGGTATTCACTAGGGGTGTAACGGTACGCTAAAATCGTATTTGGTTCGGTACAGTGTCTTGGAGAGTTCGGTTCGGTTAATTTTCGGTACAAAACAATAAGAACTTACAAAATCTTTATTTTAAAAAGCTGCCAATACACAATAGAATTCTTGCATAAAATATATAAAAGTGACACATTTGGGTAATATTTTAAATAAATTGCACTCTTTATAAAGGAAAAACACATTTTTTTTAATAAAAAATGAAATACTGTAACTAGTTAGGACCTGAAAACTTAACACTAGCAACAGCTTCAGCTTATATATCAACAAAACTAACTATTCAAGTTTTAAGTTTTTGGCTAAAAAGATGAACCTATCCACATTTTCTGAGGAGAGCACAGATCTGGTTGCAGTGACAATATCTCCAGCAGTAGAACATGTTAGATCTCCATGGAACAATGTCGGCATACAACTTTAAATTTATCCACTCGTCTATCCCCGTTATGTATTTTAACAGAGAAGCCAAAGTGTTCCCAAACAGGAGACCGTAGTGAGGTGGGAGGGTCTTCAAGCTCTGGCTTCTCTTTCGCTGTTGCCATTTCTCACAGTTACTCATGCAGCGCTACTGTGCGTCACTCAATAGCGTCCGTGCGGAAACTTGCCTAGGAACATTGTTCCGCTGTGATTAATATCGCGCTAATAATACATTTATATTATTTAATTAAAAAAATATACCGAAACGGTACGCAAGTGTACCGAACCGAACAGGCCGCACCGAAACGGTTCAATACATCCCCGTGAACCGTTACACCCCTAGTATTCACTGTTTCCTAGGTTTAATCTATTTCTCCTGGACTCCATCCAGCACCCGAGCAGCAGAGCTGAGCGTGCGCTCGCTTGATGCGCTTGTGGTTGCGATACAGAGAATCATTTGACACCTTGGCGAGCGCAGGAAAGGCGAGTGACTCCAACTGCTGGAAGAATATCCTGATATATGCCCATTCCAGAAAAACCTTGTCTCTCTCAGCAACGTATTTGCGATCATATAATTGCACGCAACAAACAAGGATTTTTTTTTATTAGATTTTGTATTTAATGACCCACCCCAAACAGCCCTGCAAATAAACTGACAATTTCTTTACCCGCCCAAACCCACGGGTCCACAGGTTAAGAGAAAACATACAGAATATTGCCAACAATGTTAATAAAGTTATTCTTTGTTGCACTAAGTTGAACTAAATTTCTTTCTGTTAACAAGGGTACAATGTTACGCAGAGGTGTACCAATTTTATAGACACATGCTATTACTTATAGTCGCAGGGTCGGGGGGCATGAATTGTTTTCTTATTGGGGTTAGTAATACAGAAGCACTGCTCTAGGGTGAGTGCACCCCATCATCTAACCTGGTATCACCTGGGATAAAAAACATGGGATCTCTGTGAATCCAAACAGTATATATAAGTGAACATAAAAAGCAAATGAAGTAAAGCATAGACAATAATTAATGACTGACTGATGAAAAGAAAGAAATATGTGAAACCGCTAGACTTAAAAGATGCAGAGACGTCGCTGCCCATTTCTCAGATGTTGATATGATTCTTTTAGGTAGAAGTAGGGACAAACTCTGGAGTCTGGACCTTTTTAATGATCCTGAGCTACTGCTGATCCTGTTTTTCTTTACATAAGTAGATTACTACTGTGAACAAAATAGCACATGATACTAACAATAATGCATTTGATTTGTTTGGCACCTTTCAAGACAATCAAGGACGCCTTACACAACAATTATGTCAGGGTAAAATACATACAATGCAATAAAAATGCAGGACTTTTTTTATTTGTGGCTGCCATTTCTTCCACAGACTGCATAACTGAATGCAGGTGAACCCAGCTCAGAATTTAGAGTATAAACAGAAAAAGGAAGAAGATCTCAAGGCGGACCAGTAGAGTTATTGTGTGCCTTAAAAGCTAAAAGAAGGAATTTAAACGGGTTACAGTAGTTAATGAGAAGCCAGTGGAGCTGCTTAAGGACAGGGGTGCTGGGATCAGAGCAATGGTGCATCTCCATATGAGGAAGACTTTGGACTCAACCAACATTTATGATTAATTGGCTTGAGGAAGCATAAAAAAGCATAGTCCTTGTGATCCTAATGTTTGTGACTTCAAAAAGCACATTTTTTTAAAGTATTAAGCGATTCTGGTGATTAACAAAACCCCTTCAATAGATTTTGAATACTGTGCAGCAGTGCAAATCTGATCTAAAGTCGTCTACTTTTAAAAAGTGTTCACCCAATTAGAAGGATGCTTACAGTTCCATGCTGTTGCTGGATCAATGTCTCTGATTGGCTGATAATGGTGTAAACGCTAGTCTGGCAGAAACGCACAGCTCTTAAAAAGAACAGCACCGCAGAAGCAAACCACTAACATCCACATTCCAACACGAACACATGACTGATTCTCACGACAGAGTATGCACGGGGAGATGAACAATACACAGCATGAGAGAAGAGAGAACATCCAACCCACTTCACAGCTAAAATCATCCACGGCGCTCATCCAAGCAAATGCATCAGACTGATAATCATGTGCTTTCCTTCAGTAAAAGCCATTTGTGGTTTACACGCATGCTGGCAGACACAGAAAGTGGGTGAGCAAGGTCTTAGTGGGTGATGGCCCAAGACCTGGCAGGGGAAATCGAGGCAACCTAACAACTAACCGCATAAACCATACAACAAGACAACACAGTATGGATTTTCCATGCCATTAAAATGAATGAATCTATCGACTAGAGCAGCACATAATAACATTATACTGGCGAGATGATCAAGTGAGCAGCAGTCCTGAAGTTCTAGTGATTCAAATGATCTCTTATTTCAACACATCATGTTCTCATGTCATTTCATGTTTAGCATAATCAATTTTCTTTAAAGCCATAAATTAAATACTGCACCAGACGCCTGTGTCACAAAAGAGAGGCTGACATCAAAGTAATGCTTTGTCTTTAAATATTTTCTATACAACGATGAAACCAGAACATCTTTGATGAGTTTTTAACTCTTAAGTTTATGTCAAGGGCTGTGTTGTACTTTTAAGATCATTTATTTGTGTTTTACTCATGTATGCTTTTGTCATGTGGCTGCAAGCTTTAGATTGGTCTACCAGACTCAACAGCAACAACGATTTTCCAATTTTCTTTTTCACTCTTTCACCCTTCCCCAATCCCTTATCCACTCCCCCTTTCAGTCCAACACCGTCTTGTCCTGACACAGCTAATGTAAACTGACTTGTGGAAACCACAACTCCACCAATCCAGAGGAGAAAACACCACACCAGGTGTTTTACTCCCCTGGAGAAAGCAAAACTGCCCAATTCAGCAAAGCATTTACTCTCCCATGTGATGGCTTTTGAGCGAGACAGGACAAGGTTTAAAAAAAAAAAATAAATAAATACATAAAATTAAAAATAGCAACAACGTGACCCTTTCCACCTCTAAAACTCACGTCATTCCATTTTGAACGTTTTTCTCTCTCTCTCACTTCATGCTGAGTTGTTATCTTGCTTTATCTTGTACTTTTATTTGCTGTTCGGTGTCCTTGAGTGTCCAGAAAGGCACCTTAAATAAAATTTATTATTATGATTAATAATGATTAATATGATTAACAGTTGCACAGTTTAAGATCATTATTTTTTATACTGAAAACCAGGTTTTAAATATGTTTGATCTGCTGTAAATTTGAGCTCATTAGCATAGTCTTTATGAGAATCTGCTCGTACCTAAAGCCAGCTTTATTCGGTCAGAGAAAGTGTAAGGTTGCTCCTCTGGGTTTGCCACTAAACTACCATGTTCTCTGAAATAATTTGCTTGTTTTTTTCTTCTGGAACTACAGGAGAGTGAAATCGAATGGAAACGTTTTCAATGTCAAAACATTTACCTTCTTGTCCATCTGTTAAAAACATTTTTTGTGATGATTGGATGTACTTGGATTGCAGAAAGCAATCTGACATCTTAAAATGCAGCTTGTTAATGCACCGCCTGCCTCGGCAATAAAACAACAAAGCTTTCACTTTTGGATTCGACCCAGACATCTGAAACCAAATGCGATTAGACAGCCTACATATGTGACCTTGTCATGAAACCTGAAGGACTATCGTTAGACATATCTCCTCTCTGTGTTTAGCTCACTGTCCGCTGCCTCACAATATAATAACAAGGCTACTCATCCAGTAATGATCAGGTAGCAGAATCGACTGTATAAAATAAAAACAAGGACAGACAGATTCTAAATGAAAGAAAGAAACATAAAGGAAATTTAAAGTGGAAATCTCAAAGCAATACATATAGTGAATACTAACTGTTTCGATGAGCTACCTTTTGTGAAACTCCAGGACCAAAGCAACACAGAAATGGAGACAAAACAGTGGTTGAGGGAGGGGAGTGAAGGATGAGGAGGTGGGAAGATGAAATAATTGAAAGACACCATGTAAACAAACATAGAGCGAGGATGGAGAACATTATTTTCACATGCAGGCTACAATGCTGTCGATAGCGATCAAAGCCTGCTGCTTGAGATGTGCAGTGGGGGTTTAACCTACAGCACAGTGCCTTAAAGCTTCTCTTGCTTATTCTCTATTGCTAGAATTGAATGCTGTCATGTAAATCCATTGCAGTTGACTCATAAAATATCTGTTTCAACAATGAATTCAGAAAATACAGACAATTCTTACCAATCACATATGTAGAGTTGCTTGTAGGCTTCTGTAAGATCGACTTCTTTAAAAAATAAATAAATAAATAAATAATAATCTCAGTATTTTTTGGGCTAAAAGCTACACTACTGACTCCTGGGACCTTTTGCCAGATTGCAGAGAGCTAAAACTATAAAACACATTCCTAACTTAAATGATCTTACAGTAATGTCATGTTGGAGCCATTTTTTTATTTTATTTTAATATTTTAAACCCAACTTTAATGTAACTTGCTTGCTTAATTGTACCAATTGTTCAACCAAATTGAAGTTACATTCTTCACCCGGTCTCAAAAGGAGAGATCAACCAATCAAATTTGAGGGTTTTTTTTTACAGTACTCATACAGTATAGAGGGTACGCCTTGACATCACTTTCCCAATAGACCTTTACTGAGCTTTGTCCCAATCGAGGTTCTACATCCTTCGGAATGTAGATTTCAAGGCGGCTTACATCACAATGCTGGGAATAGACTGTCCCATTTCGCCAAAAATCTAAGGGTCCTTTAAATGCATCCTCTTTTTCCTTGAATTCAGAGGATGCATCGCTACAATGCTTCTATTTAAAGACTGTAGTGCTTAAATGAGGCTGGCAATGATAATAGCGTTTAATAACATTGTAGTTTTATTTAAAAATTAAGTTATTAACACTTGAATATGATCCAATGTATGCTAACTGTTGGTATACGTCATTTTGTTGTAGGGGAAAAGATGGAGGAGTTTATAAAACTCTGTTGATGCAGCCTTCAGAGGAAGCTGTAGCCTCCGGAGACTGGGTAGGCTGCATCCTCCGAAAGATGCAGAACCTGGATTGGGACATCGCTTGAGTGGCAAAACAATAGGTAAAATGGCTGCATTTAATACGGGAAATTGTAGAACATCAAGTTCTTGAGATGATTACATGCCTAATTCTATTTCGAACATTAGGAAAGTACATAAAACAATGTTGATGGAGCACAAAAGCCTCAATGCATGGTCATGGTTTGAGCCATGTTTCACAATGTTTCACAATTTCATGAATCATGCCTGACTTGTCTGGCAGGTGTCCCAGACGCAGTCCATGCATATACCCCCCTAGTAAGGTGTTTAGGTGGAAGGATGAAAGCTTTAACAATGTTGAGGGAAGAGAGGTAAGATCGATTTATATGGGCGTGGGATGATATCTTAACTGATTGTGGAACGTTGTGTCCTAATTACTCCTCCTGATTTTTTTAAATGTATTTTAAGAAAATTCCACATTATCAGCTCCTGTATTGCAGTTTTTTCTTCAGGTAATGCTTCAAATTTTTTCTTCTTTTTTTGGATTTCTGCAGTCGGTAAAATGTTGTTTTTGGAGTCTTTATAAATCGGTTCAAGCTGTCAATCACAAAAGAGCTTAAAGCATTTTTTGAGAAAAACCCTTTATCAAACTCACATTTGCTGCTAGAGCTTTGCCACTCAATGACTCTAAAGATGTGTTTCAAAAAGATGTATTAGAATGAACCCTTTAAGACCTACGGGTGCATTGGCGTTCCCATTTGCATATATATTTTTTAAATGCCTATAAAACTGGAACCACATAAGATAGAGAAATAACTCTTTTTGCTTCATAAACAGAAGGAGCTAGACTTACATATGAAGTATGAAACATGCCTCATACTGCCGAAAACTAGCAAAGTCACAAAAAATCCATAAAAAGCTTATAAAATAAAATTATAATTTTAAAATTATAATTATATTATAATCCCCACAGCGGACATTAACAGCACTTCTGATGAAGTATATTTCCTCATCACATTGTAGACATGATAAAGTCCTACAATATTACCTGCGAAATATGGCGTGAACTCATCTTCCTGGGACTTTTACCGCAGCGAAAACGTTTGCACTCACTCAATCGATATCAATATCTCTCTTAAACATCCCATAACATCCCTGTTGACATCTGTGAGGGGGCATCTGGCTCAAAAAAGCCACACAAGGGCACAGGAAGTGTGTGGAAAGTGCCCTCCTTTAGAAATTTTTTTTGTTGTAAATAGTTCATTTTGATGTTCATGGTTTATTTATTTATTTTTTTTTAAATTTTTTGTCTTACTTTATAAATTTGAGTGCATCTCAAAAACTAAGCAATGAATTCACTCAGAACAAATTACTGTGGTTCAAAAGCATTTTCTGCAACTTTTTTTACATTAACAATTTTGAGGGATAAAGCCATGACGTCTGTAGTTAGAAAGAAAATGTGAATTTTTTTGTAGTTTTGACAATTTCTTCAGTTAATATTGAACTAACTCTATTAATTTTATTAAAATCTAGGATATAAGGGTTGTATTGATGTATGGCAAGTTAAAATACTCCAAAAAATTTCACCACAGAAGGTAAACATAAAATTAAATATGCTCTGGTGGACTTGGTTCTATGGCAGGTCATAAAGGGTTGAGGGAGTTCTTGCGCTATTGTGTACGGTAAAACTGTAAGCATGTGGTAAAGTTGAAAACCAATAGCAGAAATTAAGCCTCGTTTCTTGAATATGGTCCATTCTGTCACCAAAAAGATTGTTTTTCTATGAAAAAAAAATGTCTGATTCGGTTGCCAGCAGTTACCAAGCAGGGAGGAGCTTAGCATTATCTCAATTCTAAATTTATTCTAAATCAGTGAAATTGTTCTGAAATCTTGTTCCTTGTTCATCGATTAAATACACCAAGAATATTTCATATGTAATAGCGTAGCATCTACATCCGCATTAACTGGAAGACTCGTGGTTTAAAGCTCTCCTCACACATAATGTAGATTACTGACAAATTAAAAGGTGTACATTTTTTATACAACAGAAATATGCTTTGAAAATGATGGTGCCAAAAGAGTCCAATATCTAATATTGATAAGGGCCAACAAATTTCTAAAATGTCTTCTGCTTTGAAGGAAATGTATTAATCTAAATGTATGTTACACCAGAATTAACAAAAATGCACTATTTTAGCCAGTTTGCCCTGCCAGCTTACCTGATGATGACATACATGACCAAGCAGTTTCCCACCAGCCCCACCACACAGACGATCATGTAGACCACTACTATAGTGATCTTGAACCCTCTGGGGAAGAAGTTGTCAGTCGCATTGAAGGAGCTGATGTTGTACTGGAAGAAGGACTGGTTATACAGATGGAAATCTGTGTGGTCATCAAAGCCGAAGGAATCGTTTGGGAAATCCATGAGAACCACTAGTGGGTAAAAACAACAACAGTGATACAATAATTACAGTCCTCTGAAAAATAAAAACATGTCAAAATCTTCAAGGAGATAAAATAATAAAATCAAAACTAGTTTTGAATTGTGTAAAAAAAAAGTAGATTTGGCAAAAATGTGAAATTCAATTTAATTTGTGTAATCATTTTAGTGCATAACAATAATAATAGTTCCATAAAATTGCTGCATTTCTCAGTTATTGGTTTTTAATAAAAAATAGTGTACTTGAAACATGAACTTGAAACTTTTTATGGAACCAATTGAAGGCAGCCATTTTGTTGTCATGTGACAAATCCAAACAGTTAGTTTTAAGAAAATAGCTTTCGACTCTAACAAAGTTTTTCTTAGAAAAAAATGTTTTTATTTAGTTTGCAGTGTTTGCAAATGTGTATTAATCAGACGGGTTCAAATACTTATGTGACCGGTTCATACACCTATTCAAGACAACATTTTCTATAGCAGAAAAGCGCATCAATCCGATTACTCGTCGTCTGTTTGGATAATATCGGACTACAGTAGACGAGGAATAAATAGATGAACCGCATAGAGAACCATCTGTCAACAGTTCGCAAAGGAACCCAAACACACAACGTTCCAAGTCACGTTTACGCTGGATGCTGAAAAGGTGACACTCGGAGCGAAGCCTATCGTCTCGGGAAGGTTCAACCACAGTAACGCACACAAGCTCTGTACATACCACAGTATGGAGAAATCCCGGCTGTTTGGCGTATGCGTCCGACTCCTGTGAGCTCGCGAGTCCGCTCTTCCTTCAGTTTAAAGCAGCTCGCAGATTTTCACATTACTGTTTGTCTGAGGCAAAAAGAAACATGTTTTCTGTCTTTCTCTTCTCTGGGAGCGAGAGTAGAGGGAGGGGGAGATGCGCTAGAGCACTTGCTTGTTGTTTGCGAATCTTCAGCAGCGACTTACATCGCCTCTAGGTATCTTTCAGTCGCCCTCTCGCTGCCTCGCTCTCCCTCGCTCGCTCTCCTGGCACGCGCGAGCCCAAACGCTGATTGCGCAGCGGTAGCGCGCGCGTGTAGGTGTCTGTTGCACGCGTGTGCACAGGTGTCCACATTAAGGTCAATGGAAAATGGCGCAGCAATATTAAGAAAGCTCGCTTTTAAACACCTTGCGTTCAAATCATTCACTTTCATGGTGCTTGAAATAAGCCAAATTTTGGATGTACACTGTCCTTAAGTCGTAATTTAAAAAAAAAAATAGTGTCAATAGCACTTATCCAACACTTAAAAGTGTTGATTTTAACACCACTCAGATCATAAACGGCCCCAATCTACTGGGTGTAAAAAGTACACTGGTTCACAGTAAAATACTAAGAGTTAAATGAACTCTACTGGGAGTATATTTGGTCCCACTCTATATAGAGTTAAACCGACTCTGAGAAAGAGTAATTTAATAATCTATTTTCTTCATGTTTTTCCAAATCTGCATGGAAAATGCAAACTAAATATTAACTATTCAGAGAGGGACCAAGTCCACTCCAGAAAGAGTAAAAACAGACTGTTTAGTTCAAATAGACTTATTTAAATAACTCTCCTTCGGAGTTGGTTTAACTCTATATAGAGTGGGACCAAATACACTCTGAGTAGAGTTAATTTAACTCTTAGGATTTTACTGTGTTGAAGTGATCAATTTAGAGTGCTAAATTGCCACATCAAAGTTCAAAAAAAGAACTTTTTTTGTCATGATTTTTGCACAATTTTATTTTGCAGTTTTAGGTGTAAATGTAAAGCCATATAATGTTACACCCCTAAAGCCAATGGCTGTCATTCAGGAAATCACTTTGCAAAAATGTAAGGCTTAAAAGAACTTAAAACAAATGGTACAAAAGTCATCCCTCTCAGAGTTATGAAGGGTTTTTAAGCTGACAGTTGGGTAACATGGCTGTCAATGGGGAACTGCTCACATCTGAAGTTAGCCTCAAGGGGTCAGTTGATGAACTGCAGGATCCATCACTTCCTGTTATACATCAAGAAAGCAGGGGGTTGCCACTTCATACAACCCTTCGTTATAAAAGTCTTGGTGAGGGTCACATGGTTTTGCTCACATTTATAAAAAGGTGACACTCTCTCTGTGTGTGTGTGTGTGTGTGTGTGTGTGTGTGTGTGCGTGCGTGTGTGTGCGTGCGTGCGTGTGTGTGTGCATTTGTGGAAAATGATTACTGCATGTATGTAGACTATAATGCCTTAATTGATAGAAGAGCATTTTTTGACAAGAAGTGAATGATCAGTGAGTAGTGTCGGAAAAAAAGGGTCATGGCTGGCCCCAAGGCATGTAATTATGAGCAAAATCTGAAGAGCTAACACATATTTTATGATAATTGTTTACCTGAAGCCATGATTTAACAACCATAAGGTTTACTAAGCCAGCACTAAAATAGTATGTTTTGTTTCTTAAATGTATTATTTATTATTGTTAACTTAAATCGTAGAGTTCAACGGTACAGAGGTAATTGGTTGTCATAAAATTGGGTTTATAATATGAACAAAAACCTAAACAAGAACTATACAAATTCCTAGTAGAATAAAGTGAAATATAGCAAGCATAATTGATTTAAAAAACATAAATGATAGTTTTAAATATATAACATTTTGTTATGTGTATAAAGGATCAACTTTATAAATAAAGGATCAACTATAAATGTCTCGCCAAATTTTCTGGATGATTATCTTCCTGTGGAGGGTAGGATATCGTGTTAAAATTGGAGCTCTCTGTAATGGCTGGACGCTCGCTGGAAGCTTCCGTTTTTTGTCAAATTGGCCCATTGCGTCGACTGGTCAAATGACAGGAGAGATTCCAGCATCAATACCTTGTCATTTTCAAAATGTTGTATATTTCATAAGTCAGAAATGCTCCTAGAAGAATGATTCTGAATCTTCCATGTAAACTTCTTTCATCCGGAGTCAGTTTTTCAGTAAAATGTCTGTTCTTTGTGGAAGATTTTGGTTTAAAACTGTTTTGTGGCTTAAAAGCTTGGATACGAGTCTAAATACAAGGGAAGGTTGGCTACAGGGGGAGCTCATGCTTAGCTATGAACACACTGGTAAAAAATGGCAGAGTTATTATCTCAAACATGTCACACGCACATGAGGTTTTTTATTGCCTGGAGAATGACATTCGGAGCTCTTGCCGCATTAATGTGCTCTCATTAACATTTTGCTTTATGAATTTTTTGCCACATAAGCAGTTTCTTGCACTTTGGGCAAAGCCAAGTTAAAGGAATATGCTAAGTGTTATATATTAATATGAAATCACAGTCTATGCCTGGGGAGAAATGCCAGCTTTTGGCTTCATTCCTGTAATGGCTGACTGTTCGCTGTCCTTGGTTCTGAAACATAGAAAAGCGAAGGAGACGAGCTCTCAGTTGTTCAGGGTTCACCAGACAAACAAACAAGGCTAAAAACAATGGGCAATGGGTCCAGGAAGAGGCATAGATTTGTGGAACTGTGAAACATTTGGATTTGTGTGTGTGTTTGTGTAATATTTTAAAAGATATAAAGAAAAGATCACTTTATCAGGTACACTTTGAGTAATACCAGATTGGACCCGCTTTTGCCTTTAGAACTGCCTTAATTCTTGGTGACATAAATTCCACAAAGTACTGGAAACATTTCTCAGAGAGCATGGTCCATATTGACATGATAGCATCACACAGTTGCTGCCGATTTCCTGGCAAATTTCCCATTCCACCACACCCAAAAGGTGCTCTATTATATTGAGATCTGGTGACTTGAGGCCATTTGAGTACAGTGAACTCATTATCATATTCAAGAAACCAGTCTGAGATGATCCGCCAACAAAAAATGTGCACTCTGTGGTCATACAGGGATGATCCATTGGTCCAAAGTTTGGCAAGAAAAAATCCCCCACACCAATATACCACTACCACCAGCCAGCAGCATTGAAACAAGGAAGGATGGATCCGTGCTTTCATGTTGTTGATGCCAAACTCTGACTCTACCATCCGAATGTCACAGCACTTTCTGTAAATGTAGATGGTTGTGGTTGACAATCCGATCAGCAGTTTCTGAAATATTAGCAGCAGCAACAACCATGCAGAATCAGAATCAGTGTTCATGTACACACAAAGAATGTGTTGGAGTACAGGGGTACTCTGTAGGGTACTCTCAGGGGTACTTGAATCCAAAGAATGCCACATTCAACGTAACTTAAGTCACCTTCTTCCCCATTTTGATGCTGGATTTGACCTGCAACAGATCGTCTCGAACATTTCAACACGCCTTTGTTTTCCTAAACGTTTGCTGCTGCTCTACATTTTCAATAAAACAGTGGTACAAACTCAGCGATGCCCTGCCCATGGTCCACTTTTACCAAAAGTGTGCTAGAAATAAACACCATTTGAACCTTGTGACCCTAGCCAAGTATTAGTTTGTTGAGCAAATGGATGACTGGATAATGCTGATTAGTATGCGCAGCAATAGACGGTTTTAATGGATTTGGTAAAGTAAACACTGGAGATTTATTATTTTCTGATTAAATTTACAAGCGATTTAAAACAGATGATCATTGTTTGTCCTTTAGCAGCTGTGCAAATGACAAAAAGCAAATTATTGCATTTTTTCCCCGTATTGTGTGCAGTCGATTCAAGCTTCAGAAACTCAAACTGTTTGTGTTCTGTTAAATGTAGCTACTTTTGTTTCAGATTTAGGATAAAAAAAAAAAACATTTTGAAAATACTTTAATCAGGTTTTTATTGGACAGGGAAGCCAGGAATGTTTGAATAGGAAATAAAAAAAGAAAAAAAGTGAATTAATGTTCCTGGTCTACAGATGGAAGTGGAAAACATAATTAGGCCTCCTGCTCACTTTTTTTTTTACATTCGGTCAAAAAAAGACAAAGAAGTGAACGGTCCACAAATGTAATGGTAGGCTTATTTAGAATAATGCACTTGAATGCACTCACAGTTGAAGACAACATTATTCGAGTTTATGAAACAAACACAAAAGATTTATTTTTAAGTCTCCAGACCTCAATCACACAGAAAATCTGCAGCTGAAGATTTCAGTTGCCGCAAATCTGCCAGAAAACCTCATGAGTTTACATTAATAGACATTCCAACACGGTCCAAAATACAAGGTCAAGTCCACTCAAGGTCATTGGTTACACCAGAACAAATGAAAGTTTCTGCAGTGGCAACCCCAGTCTCCTGACCTCAATATCACTGAACATCTCTGAGGAGAACTCAAAGATGCAGTTCATGCAAGACGTCCCAAGAGTTTGGGGCTTTCGGTCCAAAAAATTACGCTTCATCAACAGAGAAGATCAAGAATCTCATCGACAACAGTTTATCATCAAACCAAGAAGCAATCAACAGCGTGGAGTGCTAGGAGGACCATAAAGAGAGGAGTGTGTTCAGAGGTAAGTAAGTGTCCGGAGTAACCAAAGTCATACCAGAGGAGTAGATTTGTAATGAAGATGAAGAGAACCTGGTAGGGACACAGCAGAGAGAGAGAGAGAGAGAGAGAGAGAGTAAGGGAGATCCAAGATGGCAGGAGTCGATCACGGAGAGTGAACCGTAGACCTTACAGAGAGGAAAGTTGAAGTGAAAGAATATAAAGGGGTAGGATACGATAGGACACAGGTGTAGAGATAATTAGGTGATTAGAGTGACAGAGAAGAGAAACACTCTAGAAAAGAGAGACATGCATATAAAAGTGTTTTATTAAGTACTTTCATCATTGGACAAATCACTGGCATGTCACTTAAAATAACTTTTTTTTTTTAACTGTGACAACTCACTTAAGTTTGATTGAATTCTGAAAGCAATTGTGATGAGTTTAGTTGAATCTGAGACGTGAAATTGTGTTCGATGAGAAAGTCCTGCTGTGCTTCTGCAAACTGGGAAATTATCCGAAAGTTCCGCTTTGATTCATTTCATCACTCGTATCGTCTCACGTCTCGGTAAATCTGTTAGCATTAGAAATAATGTGAAAATGTTGCTAAAAACACAACTCATGAAATCCTTGATCCATCCACAGAGGCTTAGTTAGAAAAAAGGTGAAAAAACACCATTTAAAGCAAAAATACGAAGCGAAGATGCATCACAGTGTGGTTTCACTTGTTTCTTTTCTTGTGCAAAGACTTGTGGGTTCTCCTTTTCGATGACCCCATGTTTTAAGGTTAGTTGAAGCTTCTTTTTAGAGGAAGAGGGCTTGGGGGTTTGGAGTCTGTAATCTCTGACAGAGGAGGAAGGATTACAGGCTTTACAGACTGAAGAGAAGCTGATGGAGCCGAGTGGAAGAAAAATGAGAAGAAACCTACCAAGGGAGGATGACTGATAAGCGCAATGGCTGTAGGTGACATGGTGAGAAGAGAAAATGACCGATAATGGATGAAAAGGAACAGCCATTAAGTGCCACGGCGGTAAAACAGGGTGCAAAGATTGTGAAACAATGAGACGCTGCTAAGAAAGCAATGCAGCATGGGTGAGAGGTGAAAATCCTCAGATGGGAATATTGTTTTTCTCAAACACAGTAAAATTATCTGTTTGTTTTTGCATTATATCAATAGGCAAAGTCCACATTTGATATTATGTGTTTACAAGTAAATAAAATAAAACTAATTTTTCAACATTTTTAGAAAACGTTTTTACATAAGCAGCAAAAAATGTTTTCCCTTTTTCCGCATCCTCCACGGATACACAGAATCCACAAATCCTTTCTATCTCCTTTATCTCATTTATTCTTCATCCACTGGGAGATAATGCTTCCAATAAGTGAGTAATTGCAGGCTCAGACATGCAAATGACAATATATGCTCCTTTTCTTTTATATGTAGATCTAGATCCCTTTGTCAGTGTTTCATAATGTCACTTATTCCTCAAGAGTGCTGGCAATTTTGATACTCATGCATGCAGATGCCAATTACAATGCAAGTTTTAAAGGTTAATATTCCCGCTTTAGGATCTTTTTTTTAAAAACACTTTAATCTGTTTTTAAGCTTGTTTTATTTGAAATTAATTACATTAGTTTGAAAGGTGCTTTACAAATCAATGTCTCTTTCCTTCTCTTGATTAAGGAAGAGATATATGTTTTGCAAGGTTAACCCTTAGACGTCTCTGCATGCACCGGTGCGTGTGTCGATCACAGCGGCTGTTTGAGTTAAGTATGACTGATGTGACGCAGATATTGTTTCATTTCAATTTCAAATATAATGTGTAGGTTTCAAAAAGCTTATTAGCTTTCATATTTTGGGTTTTAAATGAACATTACAACAGTTTTGACATAATTTGCAAGGTTATTCAGAATAAAGTGAGAAAATGCAATTTACAGACCCCAAATTAGTGCCATCTAGTGGTGAAAAGAAGATATCTGTGATATGGCTTGTGTTTTGTTTTGGTACGGTGTATAAAGTTTAGGAAAGGTTCGCCTGGGTTATTAAACTGGTTTCACATTGATTTGATCTCGTCTTTTTAGAGAATTTATGAATTTTTATTTTTTCTTAACTCTTTATATTTGTTAAAACTGTTTTTAATGATCATTTATTCCACGAATTGTATTTTTGTACAATTTCTGTATTGTTGTGGATTTGTTGTGTAATATAACAAAAAAAATTGTAGAAAAAGGAGCAGGGGTTGTACTAAAAATATATAATTAAACATTGCCACAAATTTATTTTAAAGGTAATATATTAGAGCAAACTTAAAAAAGTAAAAAACGTTCAAAAAAACTGGCAAGGGTTAACTGTCTGTTACAAAATCAAACAAAGATATCGGCAAAGATATCAACCTGGACTATTACAGCCAGTCATATTTTGGGATTTTTGATTCCCACCTTTTTTTCTTGTTTTGCTCCCTTTTAAGTTTGCAAATAAAAAATAAAAAAAAGTACACTTTTGACAGCATTTTTTTTGTTTACAGCATTTTTTCACATGCTAAAAATATTGAATAAATTGTGACAGAAAATGTACATGATGATGAAAACAATTGCACAATATTAATAAATAAAACTCTAAATACATTTTAAATAGCATTGTTTCCTATTAACATGTTAGCATCTGGGATATCTTCCTATACTTGTTCAATTCATGGATGACAAGTCTGACCATCTTCTTCCTGACACGTGTCAATCACAGTCACATTTCAGGTTTTCAGCAGGTTGTTATGCGGTTACTGGCAAAATACACGTCCCTAAATGTCATACAAAATACATTACTCATGCAAATAGAGCAGAAGCCGTGCACCCTGCGTGCAAACACAATATATTTAAAAACCTGTGGATCAATGCCGAGCGTGCAGGGAGAGCATGCAAGCTAGAGCCGTGTGCCATTGACTGAAGAAGACAGTGATTGTGTAGTTCTTTGAACTCTGCAGAATCAATTCCATTTCAATGAACTACGTGAAGTAGACAAAAGAAGAGGAAGCATCGAAAGAAACTGAAAGCTTGAGACAGAAATTATTGACACACGCAATTATTAAACATAATCATGGGTTATTTTCCCTCACATGCTCTGGGTTGCTCTTAAACTGAAGGTTTTCTTTCTGAAAATTGAATGCTTTATTAATTATCAGACATCTGTAAACAGACATCTGTAAAAAACAAAAACTGGAAGATAAAAAAAAAACATGTCAGTTTTAGGGTTTATGGAACAAAATGGGCAAAAGCTAATGTTTTTATTTTTTTAAGGTGTCCTCACATATTTTTTTAATTTAGTTAAGTGCTAAGCCCTGCCTCCTCATTGCATGCCAATGGTGGTAAATGGCAAGTTATGGGCTAATTTTGGGCAAATGGGATGAAAATTCACAATGAACAACATTTATTCAATGTGAATAGAATAGACACAGTGACCTTTCGCTCCTGAACCAGGGAACATGATGGACGCATCTTGACTGGACTATGGACAACAAGAACTCAGTGCTCCAAAGTCCTCTTTTCAAGTGAAAGTAGAGCAGTATTTTGCATCTCACTGGGAATTCAAAATCCCAAATTCTGGAGAGTGACTTAATCCTGATTTAAAACGAGTTAAGGCATCCCAGACTACCAAAAGACACTGTTTCTGCAGGACATTAGAAAGACGTCTCTCTGATTGTTGATTGTTTTCTGAGACGAAATTACACTCAATGTAGTTTTTCCAAATGGTTCAACATTATCGTAGACATGAAAGACAGTTGATAATGGGGCAGACACAGTGCAGCTCACTGACGTTTGCCCACATGAAAAAAGCCAGATTGTACGGGCAAGCGATCACAGCAGCACCTGTCATGCCGAGGGAGACCAACATGCTTTATTATGCCACAAGTACAACTTCATTACAACAGAGAAGCAGGGATCGTGTAGTTTAATAGTGAACCAAAAGTCACTGTAAGCAAGGGTGTGGTCGTTGATGACAGGAGTGGGGTGAGCAGAGAGGTAAGTCTCTTACAGGAGATCAATGGAGGTGAAGATGAACAAGAACAAGAACTGGACCAAAAAAAAAGTATGATCTTGGCAATTAAAAATCCTGGATAAGAAAAAAAGATTTATAAGAGCTGAGATTGTGAGGTTTGGGATTTCTAAAGGGTTAACTGTCTGTTACACAATCAAACTGAACAGCTGAACAAAGATATCCGACTAGAACAAAACGTTAGCAACACCAAATAGATTCTTCTTTTGTTTTGCTCACTTTTCATTTTGTACATTTAAAAAAATGAAATAAAATACACAAATGTATGATTTTAATTTTAAAAACAATTGTACAATCGTAAAAAAAAACAAAGATGTTTTATAGGAGTTAAATTCATAGAAGTCAAGTCTTACCATCTTCCTGATGTGTGTCTATCACAGTCACACTTCAGGTTTTATGCCTGAAGAAAAAGAGATTTGAGCAAGAAAAAGATTTTTACAGCAGTTTCATTTAAAAATGTTATTGTTTAAACATATAAATAAAGATTTTATTTAAACATTGCAAAAGGGTGGTAACTTTAAACAATGCCCTACGATAATGCCTATGATACGAGCAAGAAATCAACTCCTGCAATGGGCAAAGACAGGGGCGGGGCTAAAAAGTCAAAATTAAGGCATTTTTTTTTTTTTTGTCAAGCCAAAATAAATCCAGTTTTCATAATAAATTTACCTTTCAGGTTTTTTATGTTCCATATGTTAAATAATGTCAAGCATTTTGGTGACTCTCAATTAATAATGTCTTTAATGTTAAGAATAAGTAGAATGATGAAGGTTGATAAAAGAACTTAACAGCGATTAATAGCATTCCATCACATTCAGCAGTAGGGTCAAGCAGAAGAACATTAGCTGTAGAAAAAGACTATTTTGTTTGTATAAAAATGCAGCGATAAATAAGCTAATTTTCAAATGTGGTGTTTCCACTATAACTCCAGTTCAGCAGAGACCAGCACATGCTTCTCCCTTACATTTCAGCTAATTATAAACACTCCTACGCAAGCACTCCAGCACATCCAGATAAACACACACATACACGCACTCTTGCTTGAAAACTAATGACTAGCAAGACAAACAAACCAATGAGTCTGTCAGCATGTGGCTCATGGTAAACAAAACAGGACTGGCTGAAAACTATAATGAGTCTCACCTCGCCGCCGCTCAGTTAGCAGCCTCAAGCCTCAATTAGCACTGATCATATTTAGACAATACACCCAGACATTCACACATGCTACGGATATTTTACGATTATGCTACACACACGTCATAGATCCTTATTGAGCTATAGGATAGTATTGCTGTGCACATTTAGCCAATCTGGTTCTCGTTAGCAAAGTGAAATCAATATATTATAAAGGTTCTTTACATATATATTTAAAATGTTTAATTTTTACATCAAATATCTTTCAGACAGATAACGAAAACTAAATGTTATTGTCAGTGTGCTGCAAAATCATGAGGGAAACTGCTGACTTAACATGTGTCCAGAAGACAGTCATAGATAGTCACCATAAGGAGGGGTAATCAACATCCCACTCCTTAAGTTTGAAACAAAGGCCATTTTCCATCTCCATCTCTGACTGAAATGAGGTTGTAAGTTCTTCTAGGGCTGAATTTGATGATTTTTTTTTGGAATTGAGTTTTCATGCATGGTCTCAGATCTCAATCCCTTCTTTCTCACAAAGAACAACATTAAGGCAGGCAGAAAGGTGGATGGCCTGATGAAGCTCTAGTGTAATACTTCTTGGATTTAAGCCTTGGCACTCTGGGATGGACAATGGAAAGACTGTTCTTTTGGGTAATTTGGGGAAGATTTTCACATGGATGTTGAAGTAAGAAATATGTAGCCACCACTTCGCTGAATACATCCTAGAAGTACATATATTATACATCCATATATACCTATATTCAGTATATAATACATCCATAGTACCTATAATCAGCTGGGTTTCCTTCACAACCCCAGAAAATTGATTCTTATGGATCAGACTTGGGCTTGAAATTCATCTCTGTTTCCTTCTTTAGGGAACAGGGGGTTACAAAGGTAACCTAGACATTCCCTTTCAGTCGTTTCTGGAGACGTATTAATTGGGAAACCGGCTGATTGGGAAATTTGACTCTGTTCACTCCTTCAGGGAACAGTGGGTTAAAAAGGTAACCTAGATGTTCCCTTTCAGTTGATTCCAGAGTGTATTCATTGGGAAACCAACTGTATGGGAAATTGATCTTCGTTTACTCCTTCAGGGAACATGGGGTTACAAAGGTAATCTAGATGTTATTGATCCAAACAATGTTCTTTCAACAGGAAAAAAATAGGATTGTAAACAACAGAAAGTTCTTGATCTTGATGCTTGGGGCATGGAGGTACTTTCTTTGACCACTGGTGAGGTAAACTCGTCAGCCAGTGTCCAAAAGGGATGCAGACTGGACAACAAAACCAGGAAGTGAAAGCTGTGAGGAGGATTGTATTCATGAAGGCATCAGATGTGGGGAAGGTGAGTAAATCCCTGACATAACATAGATTTAAATAAACAGTATTCAATTTCACAAGAACTTCTGAGCCTCGTCTCACTTGGAAACTATGGAAGATCTTTGTGCACTGGTAGCAGCCTGCAATATCAGAACCAGATTCATCTTAGCAGATGACAGCAATTTGTGTTTACCAGAAATAGGGGATGAAACATTTCCAAAAACTGCTTTGCTTTTCCATCTGCATCAAATTTGGAGATTGTGGTTGTCATACTTATCTTTCCCTCACACTGGTAAGCCATGGGTTATTAATTCAATAGTGTCACACTAAGCACAGGTTGAAAAGAATGCTGAAAAGGGGTGGAAACAGCTCAACAAAATCCAACCCAGTGGTTACCATAAAAAAACTGGATGAAACCAAAAGCTTGAAGAAACTAGCCTTGACTGAACATGTCCATGTAGAAAATTGCTTTCAAACCCCAAGAAAATATAAACAACAATTCCGTCAAGGAAGATGGGTGAACCAACTTCTCTCCATGACCTCCTTATAGTTCTGGAATTGAGTTGTTAGGGTGTGTTTTGACAAAGAATTGTGCAAACAGGGCAATCTGAACAATAGACCAGTTGGTCAGAGGAGCAGCAGATGAACACAGTAACAAGAATCAACTACATCCTTATGACGAATTGACTACAGCCTGCATGTTAAGAGTGGGAATGCATGTTAACATCGATGATAGTCACACTCAGAGTCCCCAACACGTCACTCAAGTGGGCAGGTCAGCAGGGTCCATCTGTCTGGCCTGATGGCAAGTATGGTGAAGGAGAGAGATATATATTCTGCATAAAGAGATTGTGCACAGACAGCAATTACACACTCCCAGAGCTTGACGGGCAGCCATGAAGGTCAGAACGGCAATCTGTAACATAGATGTGAAGAAAAAAAACTCTTGCTATCTCAATCTTGGCTCAATGCACCTCTAGAAAAGGATTACTACACTATAAACATTAGAATTTCTAGGTGTTTACGCTGAGTTCTCAACATGAATACAATTGCCAAAAGCCAATAAAGGTTTCCATTGTTGATATTTTGGGGTGAGCTGCTTTAGTGGCATCTTTTAGTTTCTACATCAATAGTTATTCTGAACATTGCAGTTAGAACGAATGAACATTTTAGATCTACATTTTAGATCTTGACGTTGTTTTCTATTAAAGGCACTTTTTAAGACACTAATGCCTTAGTATTAGGCCAATTCTTATATTTAACTAACTACATATTAGCTTGTAAATTGAGTTTTATCAACCCAATGTATTACGAAGACCTCAACCACTTTGACCATACTTTAACCCAATGCTTCGTTTATTATCGACAGGGTTGCCAGGTCCCAAATTTCCAGCCCAATAATTACCGGTAGTTTGTTTAGTAGTTTATAGCCAAGACGACATCTGAAGTTATTTCATGGCTAAAGAACTACATTTATACTGTCTAGTTAAACCTGTTATATCTTGTTTCTCAGATTAGTTCTAAAGATTAAGTTGTGGATTGCATTTGGCATTTGAAAAAAGTTCCTTGAAGTTTCGAGTTTTTAGGAATCAACATTTCATGGTTTCATTTATGGGGCACTCCACAACTACACAGTAAAATCCTAAGAGTTAAATTAACTCTACTCAGAGTGTATTTGGTCCCACTCTATAAAGAGTTAAACCAACTCTAAAGGAGAGTTATTTAAATAAGTCTATTTGAACTAAACAGTCTATTTTTGTCTGTTTTTACTCTTTTCTGGAGTGGACTTGGTCCCTCTCTGAATAGTTAATATTTAGTTTGCATTTTCCATGCAGATTTGGAAAAACATGATGAAAATAGATCATTAAATTACTCTTTCTCAGAGTCTGTTTAACTCTATATAGAGTGGGACCAAATATACTCCGAGTAGAGTTCATTTAACTCTTAGGATTTTACTATGTAGATGTTTCTTCTTTGAGAAGGAAACTGTGGGTTAAAACTTAAAACCCGCCCAGATTGAACGAATACTAGCCCCATTTTTCCAGAATCCAAACAGATTAGTCAAAACGTCACAGATTACGTCACGGATTTGGTAGCGTCTCGATGATAACGCTTTACGGCAAGACATTGCATCAAAGATAAAAACTATTGTATACAAAAGAAAGTTATCTTTTCACGATATGTCTTATGTTTTTTTGTGTTTCGAAAGATAGTTTAAAATATGCTATTTGCAGTTTTTAAAGTTGCCACAATATTTAAAGTAATATTTAATACTCTTTAAAACATTAAAACATCAATTTCCATCGAGACATCATGTGATTTCTAATTTCACATTTGCAACATTTGCAGAAATCTTTTTTTTTTAATTGTCATTCAGCACACCCCAATATTCCTTTCGCGCCAATATTTTTTTCCCATTCCCCACCCGGCAACTGCAGGAAGTATGTCGACGTAACTCACGTCATGTTTGATTTAATGTCATGTCGATCGTTCACTCACTATAGAAATCTTATACCTAGTTAACTCCTGAAACAGGGCGTCCATTGTACCAACAGGGGTACAGGTGGTACTGGACAGGTGATGTACTGCACTGGTCAATGGAAGCTGATGATAAAAATTTTACATTTTAGTTCATGTTTATGTTAGCGTTTCGAGTTTTATGTTTTTACAAATAATAATATCTGTATATTCACCATTTTAATGCTACACTTGAAGCCACAAGATAGCATCAATTGATTCTATCAAGCATTAAATGCTATGAGAATAAAACAAACTGATTTTATTCAGCTAGGAAATATTGAAGGTCTCTGTGTAGTTTCATTCAAAGAGCCACAATCATAGTCTTAATGATCCCAGGATTCTCGAGAAAACATGGAGGGTCCTTCTGAATCATCTTAGCTAGAGAGATGACCTAGAGATCAGACTTTAAAGATTTGGTAAGAAACAGAATTAATAAAATTCTACTCCTTGTTTATTTTGGATTTTTAGGTGCGTGAACTCCAATTCTTCAGCTTCGTGTTTTGACTGCCATTGTCTGGGCTGCAGTACTTACATGAATGACCTTTGATTCAGAGGCATATTTTTTGAGCCTCTGTGTCCAAGTGGATGATTTCCTTGTTATTTTTGAATAGGGCAAGATTTTAGTTCCATTCCACGATGGCTCAGAAAGGTCTGCCACAAACCATGAAGGTATGTTTTGCTGGGTGACATCAGTACCACTGTGCTGCTCAATTGAGGCAGTTAACAAAAGGTTTATATGAAGTCTAAACTGTGTTTCCGAGGTGTTTTATCACAACTATGTTACATTAAGCAGAATTGTAAACAGCCTCAGAAATATATTTCCATTAATGCATTTATTTCATGCTTTTGTGCCAAGCAACTAACACATCAGAAGAAAAACAAATCAAGCAATTTGTAACAAGTTCTTTTAATTATAAGAAAGGGGTTCTAGCAGATGCAGAGTTAAGCACTTTAGAGTTTTATTAGCTTACTTTAGTTTAACCCTTAGAAGACTCTGCATCAAACTGGCTGTGAGTAAGAATGACACGACCCACCTATTGTTTCATTTTGATATTTGAAACAAATTATTTGATATTTGCCTTTCAGTTTCATTTTAGAGACAAATCGGTGCCAACAGTGCCATCTAAGGGTGAAAGAATGGATAACCCTGTGGTATGGCTTGTGTTTTTTTAAGTTCTGTCAAAAAAGGAGAGGTTTGGGTGGTTTTGATAGAATTTTCAAATTGTTTTCGTTTTGCTTTTTTGGGAATTTATGGATTTTAATTGTGTCTCTCATTTTTTGCAGTACAAATTGTCAAATGCAAAGCTTGTAATTATATTTTTTGTTTAATTTCAGGGTTAGTAGTCTGTAATGTAATTAAAATATATTTGTAAAAAAAAAGAAAAGAAGCTGGGTACTTACAATAAAGATACTTAAAAAGGTAATTTATTACAGTGATTGTAAAATGAGTAAAAACACCCAAAAAGGTCCAGGACTTCTAAGGATTAATTACTTTTGTTTAACTTAACTACACTACTGTAATATCATAAAGGAGTAGGAAAGGAAAAGACAAGGGGTTAACCTAAAAAAATGTGGAGGGCTAGAAGTAAAGCAAAATTAGGTTCAGTTTTTACAGTTTATTTCATGGATTACATGTTTTATCCCTCAGAGGTTTGATAGTGCCACCGCTGTAAACATCTGTAACTTTGAGCACATTCTCATTTGCCCTGCTTGCTTATGAGAGGCAGTCCGTCACAAAGATAGCACAGAAAGGACCACCGGTGATCAAAATAAACACTGTTTAACTTTCAGCTAAATTGCTAGTTAATGTAAATTTGTTTGAACTAAACATTCTCACACTCCAACCCAAACTCATTGAAATAAAATCCTGAGCAAAAGTAATATTCACACAGCTAATAACAACAATAGCTAGTAATACCACAGCTAATAATATTCCATGTTTCATAAATACTCCTTGTGACCTTTACAGTTTATTTCCTGACCCTTTATAGCACACACTTTCACACAAACGCACCTTTAATATACCATTAAAAGTCGTACATTTTCTTCTTCGAAGCCAAGAAAATGTTCTTATTGCGTAAGTGTATGAATCCTTCACTGTAAAGATGTATTATTGTTTATGTTTATTATCTTTTATGACCAAACAAGTTTAATTATTTTGTATTTCTTTACTTTGTGTGCATTTCATTGAAGGGCTTGTACAAATAGCCTGGGTTGAAAAGAGAAGTGTATTGAAAGTGTAATGTTTAAATCTATATAACTGGAAACTGTAATTTCAAAAATGTAGTTTTCAATTCCATTTTTAAATGGCTCCCTTGATCACAACAATGTAACATTCCAATACATCATTCCAGTATGTAATGGAATGTTCGGAAAACTTTTATGCTCACTCTAAAATCAAAGTCAGTTTTTTGCATAAAATAAATGAAGCTTTTGGATAATTCCATGCACCCAAAATTTGTGGGAACAGCTTAAGGATGGCCACAAAGCGTACAGTTCAAGTGAAGTCGTCTCATGCAAAAATCCTACCCAGATGAGTTGAAGCTGTGATAGTTGTAAATGATGAGTTGACATAATGGAATCCCAATTGAATTCTTCTAAAGGCAGCCGAGTAATATAGTGTCGGTCAACCTAGCCTTCCATGCAATATTATGAACAGATTCCCACTTTATTATTTAGAAGTGTTTTCAACTTCCTTTTTTTTTTTTTACGTCTGGTCTTGAAAATTCAGACTAAACCCTGATTCACTGAAGCCCACACACTTCCACTTGAAGATTACAAAAGAACTACCACCAAATAATGCTTTTCTGCTGTGGCCTGCGTCTGAGACAGACAAGATCTAATTATATGACAAGAGTCTGTGCAGAAATGCGCCTGCAGCATTGGTTGTTCCTCTATTTACTCAGTGCTCTACTGTGTCTTAGAAGTCCCCTCTTTGCTCTTATCCTCCTTTGTGGTCATTAGAAGCTCTCAAACTCTCTTTTACATATAAAATAAAATGAAAAAAAGAAACCAACAGCCATGTACCCATTTAACATCATCAAAAAGTTCGTAATAAATAATTTTAATTAAATAAATCCTGCGATAACACAAAAACAGTGTTCAAATGGCATTGAAATGAATGTGGAAGATAATAATGACAAATATGTGGTAATCTTGTTTTTTTCTCCAGTAAAAACGTTCCCATATACTCGATGACGAGGGACATTTTTCTCCACACATTAGTTTACCCTAGCAACCAAATTCCCAAACTCTATCCCGAAACATGTGGTTGGTTCATTTCACGCACATTGACAGGAGGAACATAGTGTCACTGACCTTCCATAGCAACCAGACTGTTAACCATAGCAACCCATTTAGGCAATCTCCATCTCAGCTTTGGAAAATCATAGAGAAAATGCGGTTTAGTTATTTCAGTAATAGAGATACAATGGAGTTTATATTACACCCCTGACCTTTCCATAGCAACCAGAATGTTCAACATAGCAATTTCAGCTTTGGGAAATCATAGATAAATGGGGGTTGGCTTATATAATTCATATAAACACTAGGAACATTTTAAAAGTACTTTTAAATGGCACTTCAATGGCCCAACTTTAGTCACCTAGTTATGTCAACGAATTGTTATGCGTTCTTTGCTCCACCTAGACCATTTGAGCTAGTCACCAAACTTAGGAAAAACATCCAAACTGGTCTGACTCGGGTTTCTTTATCTTTTCAGACTGGTAGCACAACAGGAATTCTGACAATGCTGGAAAATTTTCCATTGACCTAACATGGGGTCAAACTTTGTAAAACTGTAACTCAAACTGAGAACCTCATGGAAACTTCAAACTCAGCACACCTGTGAAAGACTCTACAAGAACATATCAAGTTCAATGCAAAAGTATTTGAACCCCAGGCCCCAGAAGGGGGTTGACTTATAATTGCCATTGAAAATATATTTGATCAAAACGTCTTCAAGGTGAAACATGATAGAGAAATTGGGCTTTGTTTATGTTGATTACAACTTTTATTTTTAAAAATGCATTGTTACATTTTTATTGTTGTAGTTTTGTTTACATTTTTGTATAAGATCACCGACAGCTCTCTAGCAACCAAACTGTTTACCCAAGCAAACAACTTTATCTTAGCTTTGGTAAATGATAAGGGCATGGGGGTTGGCCTATATAGTTTATAGTAACAAAAGGAACATTATATTATGTCACTGATCCCTCCTTACCAACCACAATGTTTGCCATAGCAACCAATTGGTCATCACTCAGCTAAGAAAATTCAGAGACATGGGGGCTGGTTTAGATTTCAGGGTATAAATATTTATTACGTAGAAAAAAAACTGCAAAAATGGCTCATTATTTCAGGGGGCATATGTGAAAAAATATTCAAAATTGTGTTTAATCAACGGATGGACAGATGGACAAAGAGAGAACGAGAGATAGGTTTCAATTCTGCCATGAAAGATTGAATTAGTATGCAGAGCTGCATTTTACAATTAAAAAAAAACAACAGCAATCAAACAATGCCAGAGGATCCTATTCAGTTAGGACAATTAATTTCAGATAATGTGTCAATCTATGCTCCAGCAGACAATACGCTGATCAAAGACATCAAAGCGAGCTTCATCCATGCAGGTGATGGATCCTTTATCATCATAAGACACACAACACAACACACACTTGCACTAATGAGATCTCACATTTACATTTTTACTCAATTACCATTCTATACGTAAACAAAAACCTCCGTCGTTGCAGGAGTTGTATTATTTTTAACAATTTGAATCCATATTATAATCAAGCGAGTGTACATTTGGTACCTCAGATATCTCCATTTTATTTCAGAGATGTAAACTGAACATGCTCCCTTTGAAGAAGAAACATCATTTTAAGGATAACGCATCATGCTCAAAATTCAATTCGGAATAATCAATACGAAGTCTCATTCTGTTACATAACACCTTCCTGGCACCAAATTATGTGAACTGAAAGAGCACATTTCTTTTTCCATAAGTATTCCGCAAACCCACACTGACAATGAGCTGAGCGCCTAAATCAAGATTGATGATGGTAAACAGAAGTTCTGTTTCTTTCCCATCAGCCTGCTTCCTTTTGGGACCGGGTCTGCTATTGTACAGTCTGTAATGTGGCTGAATGAAACTGAAAACAGCAGTGCTGAGTATTCTGAGCAGCGCTTGCTGGCTGATTAAGGTTGCCAGAGGTGTTACATATCAGAAGACATCACAATCTCCGCCTGATTAGCTTCCAGTGCTATCGGAAAGAACAAACTCGAGACACAAAGAAGCAGTGCCTATGACATCACAGGGAAAACGCTGTGCTCATTTATTTGACTTGTTTGAATGAACAACACATAAGTTGCAACACAGTTGTGTGGTTTGTAAGAGCTTTTAATCTAATTTAATTACCTGCATGCACATTCATCATGCCTTTAGAGGATTTAAGAGTTTTTATTCTAGGCTAAAACCCGATTCCTCAACACAATGCACATCTAATCAGGCATCCACGCATTCATAATGCCAAATACTTTGAACCAATTCAAGAAGTTATGACCTAAAATAGTTCAGTCAATCATTTACAGAGAAGTTTCAAGAAAAAAATAACAATCACCCCAATAATTTTTTCCCAAGTAAGTCTGAACATCTACAATCCCATAAACACAGATATAAAAATGGTCTGAACTGTGCACCATTCTCTTTATCTGCTTTTTATTGTCTGTTCTTCTTCCTCTACCCCTGGAATGCTAAAAAATGTTTTAATCCCATTGTATGGTTGATTTCTGGGATAGAACAGGAAATACATCACAAGCAGGAAGTTAGAAGTTTTTTAAATAAAATACCTTACAGAGGTTCCCGTCCTCTTTTACCACATCTTTTTCACAGAGAGCGTCTTTCTCATCCACCCCATCTTCTTTCTCTTTCTCTCTCTCTTCCAGAACAGCTGGTTCCTGTATAATGTATAAGCTAAATAAAGCCCCATTTTATAATAAATCTTCTTAAACTTAAGGTGCTTTCAGAGTCTTTCTTGGTTTAGAAATTATATTTTTGTGAAACACATTTTATTAAATACTCAAAGGAAAAAAGAATATTCAGGAGAGCAACAGTAAAGTAGATCAGTTGAAGAAGAAAGCTTCAATTATTTCAGTTAAGTTCAATGTTAAACTTATTGAACCTACTGACTTTACACCTGTCCATTACGCAGTAATTAGGACCATCTGAAATCAGATATGTCTATGACTAACATTTAATTATCATTTAATTTTTTGGTCTTATTTGGTCACTGAAATAAAATGTAAAAATTGGTGTATGACCTTTTGTCAGAGAACGTGACTGTAAACACTAACTGGAATACCATAATTTCCTGTTTGTTTCATCCTGACTGACAGCTCTTAGCAGAGGAGTGTCCGTGATTTATTGTTTAATGTCAAAGACATGATGAAACCTGTGGAAGGAGGAAAAAGCGATATTTATCTGTATGTCATCCTATATGTCAACTGTCATACCCTATGACACAAAGTCCAAATGACTACTGCCATTACAAAAAAAATACCCCCCACACCCCCCCCCCCTCTTTCTCTCAAAAAAAATAATAATAATTACACTTTTTTATAGCATTTGAGGTCCTTTATTCCAATATGAAGTCATGCATGACCTTCTGGTACAATGGTTAACATAATTCCTAGACTTTAGCTAAGGTACTGGTAATATGTTTTAGAAAGACATGCTTTCTTAAAAAATAAACGGAGTATAGACTCCAAAGGGCCTTTTCGGTTTACATGAGACGTCTTCACTCTAGAGATTTAAGCAAAAGAGAAATCTGAGGGTGAGTGAGTATACCTTCATTTTAATAAGGACCACAAGGACCAGGAGCAGCAATAAAAGCAACAGTGTTGAGATGATAGCATCAGACAAACAGCTCTGCCGCTAATTAGAACAAGCTCCCCTTGCTTTCATTTCAGAGAGGACACGAGCTGTGTCATGAAAGTGCATCAGTGTAAGTCTGGCTGGTGTTGTTCAGAGGGATCTAAGGTGAACTACTTGAGTGAAGGAGAATGGAGGGCAATTACAGCTCGAAGAACAAGACATGGAGACACTTTAATTAGCCGTCCTTCAGAACTCAAACAGACTCAGACCTCGAAGAACACTGATTTATTTATTTCAATATAAAGCCTATGGATTAGTTAAAGAGCTGCAGCAGTTTTCAAATATTAGATGTTCTACTTTAACAATGATGGTGCATTTGCTCTCACAGAGGTCATACATTTGTTTATACCTGGCATTATAACTCATATCCATTTTATCTGGGATTCAAGAAGGTACTGGAAACCTTAAAGAGTTTGATCCACATTGACAAAGTTGCAGCGATTTGTCAGTTTTTGAAAAAAACAAAAAAAAACAAGACGCAGAGCAGAAATATATGACCGATATCACATTTTGGCAAAAAACAAAGGCAGGACTTTGAAAAGAGGTTAAAAGAGACGCTTATTTTGCCATTCAAACACTTTTGTTATGAATCAAGCAGGAGAAAAGCAGGAACAATATTTAGAATCTTACTGTCTGAGATGGAACAGGACGTTACTAAGCTCTCTCTCTCTCTTTTCCTCTGGAGACCCTGAGAGACACACAGCTTCCACTTCCCCGAGCTTCTTTGTCTCTCAATGCAGCATGGTTTTTAGCTGTTAGCATCTTCAGTGGTTAATCTAAATAAAGCAGTGTTTTGTGTTTTTGGACCCCTGCTTCCAGAGTCTTCTATAACAGGTTATGCTTACTATTTCATGTCATTATGGATCATATATGGGGGCAAGGCTTATTCTAGTTTCCTACATCACCAGACAGAACATTGACACTCATGTTTATCTAGAGCTAGTAGAAACAAAACGTTTTATTTATGAAAGTAATTTGAAAATGAAAGTTTGATGTTACAGAAACTGTAACGGTGCCTTTATTATTCCATCAGTTCTTTGTGAATAGATCAAGCACTTTTGCTTTCGCAGTTCATGACTCCTTTAGATACATTTGTATAAATAAAAATAATAACTTTTTACTTAAAAAGTAGGGTTGAAGCATAAGAAGCGTGAGAACCTTCGTCTCCAATTCTACTTTTTTCAGACTTATGCATTTACAAAGACGTAGAACAACAAAAGTTATGAAAACCTTTTGATTTCTGAATCCCACATTCCTCAGTTCATGACCTCTTTCGATGATGAGGGCTGTGGTGTGGATGGAAAATATCAAGAAAAGGTCAATACGTTTTTGTGAATACAAGGCTTGCTTTAAGAGTCAGATTTTACACTTGGGTGACTAAATTATTCATATTGTTAGTTGGTTTGCTAATAGACTGTCAGATCACTCAGCAGAGATCTAATTGGAGATTGGGAATAGATTTGATGAGATGCTAATTCACTTCAATGCTCTTGAATAAACAATTTAAATTTTTGAGAGCGCAATGTTCCTGTTCACATCAGTAAGGGGTTTGGAGGAAAGTAAATATTTGGAACCAGGTCTTGTAAAATGGTTTTCACAATGACCCAGAGCTTTTCTGATGGGAAGAAAACCTGTGCTCCCTTCGAATGCCTGCGTTTTACATAAAAATGATGTCAGTGATTGGATTGCTAGGAGTGAACATGTTTCCTGGGGATCAAGGAGTTTGTTACGTTTTTTTTTCAAATACACACTAGTTTTCAGCCGATCTCTCTGACCCCAACAGCAGGTATGTTCCACCACTTAAGTGTTCTTTCTTTTCATCCAATGGCAGTTTTAGCACCATATGCTAATTTGCTTCACCTCAGACGCCTTGCTGTCTATGGGGATGTGTATAGTGCCACTACATATGTGTATGTCTGTGTTTACTTTCATTATGCCATGATGTCTATGAGATGACAGGTCCTTTACTTAGATTTATTAAAGGGATTGAAAGCAACCGAGGGTGAATGAAATAAAGAGAGATCATCAATTAATCCCAGATCATCCTCTATGATGGTTTCTAATTTTGACTTGGCTTAAGAGAGTGAATGACGGGACCAACATCTTCTTCTGTAATCACAGCTATGGATAAGAACGGCACATCCCAGTATAATATTTTTATGACAAAGCTTCAGGATATGTAGTCATGAGAAAAGGTCACAGAGAAGATTGGAAAACAAACAGAGATTAAATATTTCTTTCATTGTATCTCCTGAGATTATTTTGCGTATCCTTTAATCAGATGTTATTTTAACAAGCTTGTTTACACATACAGCATCCATCAAATTATCAATAATAAAAAGAGACTGTGTAAACTCACGTAAACACTTGAACTCTAATGGGTGATTAGATGAAAGTCAGACACATTTGAACAAAATATAACTAACACGTTGCGTTTATTAACAAAAATAAATTGTAAGGCTATTATTTCATAATAATGAATGGATAAAATTAATGAAATTGCATTTTGTAATGAACTTTTGCATTATATTCTTTGGCCTTTACAAGTTCATATATTTACATTTGTTGATAAAATAGCTTTAGCCTTAGTGAAAGTGAAGTGAAAGTGAAAAGTGAAGTGAAAGTGACGTTACGACCAAGTATGGAGAGACCCATACAAGGAATTTGTGCTCTGCATTTAACCCATCCAAGTGCACACACACAGCAGTGAATAAACACACTGTGAACACACACCGGGAGCAGTGGGCAGCCATGGCTGCAGCGCCCGGGGAGCTGTGGGTAACTGGTGACTTGCTCAAGGTCACCACAGTCATGGTTGTCTCAGAAGGGAGAGAGTTTCAACACTCATCCCATCTTCGACTCCTAGTGGAGCTGGGGATCGAATCAGCGACCTTTTGATCTCCAGTCAACCACCCTATCCACTAGGCCACGACTGGCCAAGAAACTTAGACGTTTCTGCATGCACTGGTTCGTGTGTCTATTGCGACCCACCTATCGTTTCATTTTTATTAAAAAAAGGTTATTAGTTTTGATATTTTGGTTTTTAAACAAAGATTACAAGAGTTAAGACTTATAATTTTCAAGGGAATTCAAATTAATGTGAGAAAATGCTCCCCAATTCGGTACCATCTTTTGATGAAAATAAGGGATAACCCTTGGAAGGACAAGACCTGTGACATGGTTGTGTTTTTCAAGTTTATATTTATTTTTTAACTTTCACATTGTTTTGACCTTGTCTTTGTTTTTGGGGTGTTTATAAATTGTACTTTTTTCCCTCAGCACTTTAGATTTTTGTTATCAAACATAAAAACTGTTCATTCTCAATAGTTGAGCTTTTTTGCATTAAAAGAAACAAAAGGGACTACTTTGAATTTTATATTTTGTACAATTGCAGGTTTGAGGTGGATTTATTGTGTATGGTAATGAAAAAAATATGTGTAAAAAAAGGTAGTTTAAAAAAAAAAACTTTAATAGTTACTCTTTAAGAGTTAACCACACCTAAATGAACACAATCGTAAAAAAGACAGAGATAAACCCATACAATACAGAACTAAAATGATTTTGAAGTTCTCAGCCGAGTGACACTCCTGATCACATTTTCCTCCCTTGTTTATGGAATGACATTATAAAGTAAAAAAAGAAATTTATTAGACTTTTAAACTTGTCAAATACTTTCCTGCTGTTTCAAAGGGTCCATCATCGCTGAATTTGAGTTATAAATGCCAGAATTTTGATGTAAGGCTGTGAGACTATGTGTAAGGCTATGTTAATTCTCACGCATCTTTGCTTCTCCACCCCCACCCCCCATCCTCCCACTCACCCCTTTTTTTTTTATAAAAATTTGAAATATGACTTTTGTGGGTTCAAAGAATATAATCATGCTCAAACAAATCCATTTTTGCTTGTGCATTAAAATGAAAAGAGTTGTGCTGAAATAACTAACAAAAGATTGCTCAGTTAATCACATAAATGAAATTGAGATGTGTTGCTAATGTGGAACATTTTCGAAAAGCACGTCATGGTATATATACACACGGTAATACAACATTCTCTGTGACGTAATCACGCGCATGATCTGAACTCTGAATTCTGAATCAGATATGTGTGAGTGCTTGTAAACTGCCACATACAGGTGTCAGGGGATATATTATTTTTGTCATTATAATTGCCATTTTGCCTTGTTTTTGGACCATAACTGCATGTTGCAGAAATGTGGACAATCATGAATGTTATGTTGATTCAACTAAACAAAATTTCTTAAAGTTTGCATAATTATATAATTAAGTTCATTGAAACAAGTATAATCTCTTCAACGTTACGTGGAGCCAGTGGAGATACAAAAGTTAAATAAAGTCAACATTTCTTTTGAGTGTATACCCTAGTAGAGCCTCAGCGACATGATGAGACACCTGTGAGTGCTGCCACAGACATGACATTTATAGTCCAGGGTCGTAACAGCATGAAAAATAAAACCCAAATAGCACCACCATCTGCGTAAAGAAGAAACGGGCATCTAACAGAGTGGCAAGAAATCATAAAACACTGTGAGAGCAGAGTAATGAGTGAAACCAACCCATGAAGCATGAAGGGGAAAACTCATGCTAGAATGAGAAAAGAGACAAATACAAGCCACAATTCTAGAGTCTTGCGGTTTTTACAGCTGTAAAATAGATTTTGGCCTGAAAATTGTGCCTAATCTCAAGGTGTAGTAGCGCTTACCGATTAAAGCTCAAGACCAAATGCCTAACTAGTATATGTTGACGCCACAGACAATGTACGGAGAGAAGCAAGACCATAAAAGATCATACGGCATCTCTGTGAATCAACAGGATATAGCCTCAATATGCTAGGCATCGGCTCTATATGAAATTTCAAAATGCTGTCCGCTAAACGATATGTTTCCTTGAAATCGACATTTCTCTTGAAGCGAAAAAGCAAATAATTCTGCTGGATTTTCACAGCACGTTGCATCCATTGCTGTTTTATGAGCACTTAACAGAGGAGGTAATGGTATGGAAATCAATATGGGAATCCAATACAAAGGGATGTATGTGTAAAAGTTGTATTGATCAAAGTCCAATTCCATGGTTCCATCACTAGTGAGCTCTTTGTAAAAGTAAACACACACTAAAACTGTCCTAAAAATCCCTCTCTTGGAAAAAAATTTCGCTGTTTGGTCAAAAGGTCTTGATCAACCGCTTTCCAACTGACACCGTACATTTATTTAATAAGTAGAACACATACAGCATTGTTGCATCGTAGATTTGCCAAAAGAAAGCCTTTACATTGCAACTGTCATAAAATCAGCTCAGAGACTTCTGGAACAAGGCTATTTGGAGTGATGAGACCAAAAATGAACTTTTTGGACACAGCCAATAATGCTACATTTGGAGAGGAGTCACCACTTTGAAACATGGAGGTGGTAACTGATGTTTTGGGAACTCAAACATGCCATTCATGCCAGACTTCCCTCAGAAATTACAAGAGTTGGAGATGTTTTGATAAGAAGAAAGGGCTGCTTTAACTATAGAGAAGTTAAAGAACCTCATCGACAACTACCTCAAGAGACTTCTGACGTCTCTAGAAGGTGCTGGATGGGGTAAAACATAATGCCATGGTCTATGGACTTTAAATCCAAGAGCTGTAGTACTTAAACCATCGGCCTCGGAGCTCATCTTATCCTACGGCACACCTGTGGACCTTAAATTTTCCATAAACAGCCCATTGAGGGTTTTGATACGAGGTTTTGCAACAATATTTCTTAGCACGTTACGTTTTCAGTACAAAAATGACATCACTCATCATGGAGATACAGGGGAATATCATGCTGCTAAACACTATGAGACCAAGAGATTGAACATTTTGTTTGTAAACATTCGTTTATCTTCTTGTCTGCTTAGTCCCTTTCAGGGTCACGGGGGTCTGCTGGTGCCTATCTACAGCAAGCTTTGGATGAGAGGTGGGGGTCTTTTGGACGCTGTTTGTTAACAAGAAAACATACATGAAAATCATCTCTCAATCATTCAGAAGAAAATAGATATCTTTGTCTTTTTTGCTACACACTCTAAGTGCACAAATGTTAGTGATGCCCCCTAGTGGGTGGTCCTATACATGTTTAAACATTGTTTTTATAGGTGAAACATTAAATTAGTAAGTATTACAAAGGTTTTGTAAAGCTTATGTTTTATTTTGAACTGTTTAGTTTTAATATTGTGATGCATATCAAATCATGGACAGAGTATTGAGGTGTGGCACTACCTCAATCATAGCAAAGTAAACTCCACCCCTTTAAAGCATTAAAACCAGACCAATATTTTAACTGAACCGGCTCAAAAGTAATGCTGCTATTTTTAGTGCACCTCTTCCCCACAAAAATATTTTGCTCTAGTGGATTGACAATAATGTTTACTGATATTTGATCATGAAAAAGATAAAACCTGGTAATTAGAATTTCTGTGAGCGAAAAGTTATTTCAGTGTCATTGAAAGGAGGTCAAAAGATAATTGCCAGAGCTGTTTGAGTTGATTGAGGTGAGATGGCCAGAGATTACAACCGTGATTACCAGAAGCAAATCTCTAAACAAAACACCCTCAGTCTTGAAATGGATGAGATGAAGCAGCTGAAGAACCTCTTGCCAGCCATGGACCTTACAGTGATCATACAGTTTATAGACGCTTATTATCATTTCAAAAGAAGCAACTTTGGAAACTTAACATCTATCAAAAGTGTTGATGAAATCTTGCGGAGATCAACCCAACGTTCCGATTACGTGGATATTATGAAAAGAATGTTAGTCATAGTTAGTGATTGGGTGAAGCTATTTATTTTCAAACAACTCTTTTTTAATCATAATGACAACAGAAACTTTTCAAATGACCCTAACCAAACGTTTTTATTTCCTCCTTTAACATCAAAGACAGCCTGAAGTATCTTTGAGCAGTTCTTGAGGTTCTCTGTTGGTAAAGCAGCGCATCTTTTTGGCCGAAAGCTCCAACTCTTGTAAATTCTCGGGATGTCTTTCATGAACTGCATGTTTGAGTTCTCCCCAGAGCGGTTTAATGATATTGAGCTTTGTTCACTTTGTTCTGGTGGAATCAATGACAAGTGGATTTGGCCTTGTGTTTTTGGATCGCTGGATACTATTCCCCCAGTATCCTTTGATAACGTGCTGCATGCATCTTCCCATCAATTTGTCCCGTGCCTACGAGCTCACACATCCTCAAAACATCAGTGACCCACCTCTGTGTTTCACAAGTGATTGCATTTCGTTCCTCACAGGCCTTGTTGACTCCTCTCCAAATGTAACATTTAATGGCAATTATAAAATATTATAATTTATGTTCAATTTATAAAATAACTGGCAACTCAATCATGCAACCCATTTTTCTTCAAGTGTCCTTGAAACAGCCAAGCCATGTTTTTTTTCAGAGAGCCATATATTTTGTTGCATCCTATACAATTATTCTGACAGTTGTGGCAGAATATTTGGGTGGAGGGTCTACCTGACTATGGTTTGTTTTCAACAGAACCCTTCACTTTCAGAAAAAGTCAGTAAACTTCTGATAGATTGATAGAGAAAAGTTGTTTCAAAGCTTAATAACCAAAGTTTATGTGGCCGCTAATAAAAGAGTGCACAATATTTTTCAGCTTTGTGCCCTGAAAGCAGATGTTAGACATGTCAGCATTATTTATATTCAGTAAATGATGGTCAATTTTGTTTCGAAAATGTGTTCTTTATTGTTCGGCGAAGAGTAGCTAATGGATGACTCACACGCTAACAGCATGAAGAGGTGACCACATCCATGCTGTCCATCAGAGATGGTATTTACTTGAACTTAAGCAACTTGAAAATAATCAATTAATTAGAATAGAAATGTCACTAATATTTAGAATTAGAGCGAGAGAGAGTGAGGGAGGGAGAAGGTCAGATTATTCATAAGGATTGAATGGAGAACATGTCTAAAGAGACACATTTTAGACAGATACTATGACTATTTGAGTAAGAAAAAATGGTTCTGTGTATTCGTGTCAAGGTCACAGCATAAGGACAGAAAAGCCAAGAGATGCAGTCCAGTTAATTAACAGAATAAGGCCAAACCCAAAGGTCATAGCATTGTCTCTAGACGAGTGGAATCCTCATGCCAGGCAATTTTACCAGGTGAGCAGAGCAGCAGGGGCCACAAAGGCAGGCCGACAGTTAAGACCAGATGAGACAGGACCGGACAAGACGGAATGGCAAGAAACCATTAGATCAGTAAGCAATTATGCAAATCAGTATGCAGTATGCAAACAACTAAAGAAGTTTAAAGCCTGATACCAAAAAGTTGGGGGTGAGGGAATATTAAGTTATATTAAGCTTAAACTTTCTGCCACTAAAACACCCTAGACCCAGGTCCAAATGCCTGGTAATCATCTGATCCCTGTAATGTTTTGTCACAACTGCAAGGAAGGAGTAAGACAGGGTTACTTGAAATGGTCCTTTTTTTTAAAAAAAAAAAAATGTTTGATATAATTGTTTAAGTACAACCCCAGCTTCTTTTTTTTAAACAATTTTTTTTCATCACACCACAGTTATAGTTCCATATCAAACCTGAAATTGTTCTAAAAATACGATTTATTAGTATTTATTACAATTTTTGAACTAACAGTTGTTATGTTTTATAACAAAATGAAAAGTATTGAGACAAAATAAAAAAATCATAAAACCTTCATAAAAGCAACTACAAGGTAGAAATAATGTAAAAAATAAAACTTTGAAAAACACAAGCCATCTCTCAAGTATCGTACTTCCAAAGATTATCCCTTCTTTGCACCACTAGATGGCACCGATTTTGGGTTTGTAAAATGAAAGTGAAAGCCAATTACATTATAATTTGAAATATTTTGCAAATTATGTGTCATAACTCTGTTCAAAACCAAAACTATGAAAGCTAATAGCTTTTTTTAAAACCTACACATTAAATTTGAAATAAAAATAAAACAATAGCTGGGTCGCGTCATTTATACTTAATTCAAAACAGCCACTGTGATTGGCGCACGCACCAGTGCGAAGACATCTAAGGGTTTTTTTTTAAGTATATTTAAATATGCTATATAAATATTTTGCACATCCGGTACCAACAGACTATAGGAGCACCGTCATTTCAAGCTTCACACGTATTGTAAAGTGACCCTTGTCAACAGTTTGACCATTCATTCATTCATTTTCATACCCGCTTAATCCCTTTCGGGGTCAAGGGGGTATGCCGGTGCCTATCCCCAGCACACATTGGGCGAGAGGCGGGGGTACACCCTGGACAAGTCGCCAGTCCATCACAGGGCAACATTCACTCACACATTCACACCTAAGGGGAATTTAGATTCTTTAATTAACCTAACCGCATGTTTTTGGAGGAAACCCACGCAAGCACGGGGAGAACATGCAAACTCCTTCCAGGAAGGTCAACTGGAAGGCCACAGTGCTATCCACTGTGCCACCGTGCCACCACAGTTTGACCATTTCATCAATATTTAGTTAACTTCTGGATGTACCAACACATATTTTTTAAAGATCCATGTGGAAACATCAAGCGTTTAACAAGTTACACCCCCTGTTCAGTGTTTTTTTAGCTTAAAATATATAAAAGTAATTTTGCACCTTGGGATTGAACACCACAGTGCACTTCACTTTGAGAACACTAGTTGAGAAAATGTAAAGGTTTGAACGACAGAAGATTCATCCCTTTGAACTCACGTGCCTTAAACTCTTTGTCATGCAGGACTAGAAAGAAATCTTATCTGTAGTCAATGACATTTCCATTATCCCACTTCTGAAAGGTTCTCAGATAAACGCAATCGAGGAGCTGCTGACATTTTTTATGATGTACTGTGATCAGTCGAGAAGCTGACGCCTTATCCTCTCATACTTTTTCATTTTTACCTCTCGTATCATTTGGTTTATGATCACAACTATCAAAGCTACCCGTGCTGCTCCTGAAACTATGGCTTTTGAAAAACAAGATTAATATATTTTCAAGAATGACATTCAGTTTGAACTTTCATTTGGAGAACTTTCAATTGCACAGTGATGATGAACTATATGGCCTTCAATGATTTTGTTCTCAAAGGTTATTTCTTATATTGAAAACGGTTTAGAAGGAAAGGTTCTGAAAGAGAAAGTTTGACTAGCATTGAGAGATGGAAGTATACAGGATACAGACTGAAATGTTTAAGTTGTAGATTGAAATATCTTAATGAATTTAATAGGGATGTCCCGATCAGGTTTTTTGAGCCCCCGATCCGATCCGAGTCATTTAATTTTAAGTATCGACCCATACCGAGTCCCGATCCGATACTTGTCTTTTCCTTGTGCTAATTGCACACTTTAAGTGCATGCAGGTTATTAAATCAATCCAGTGTGTACTCTTGACAACCAAATAGCTCAGCAGTGCATGAATAAAAAAAACTGAAAGCAACCTGTTCCTTTACAGTTTTTTATTTCTCACAAATATGAAATCTCAATTTTACAGCTCAGTGAAGTTGCAATATTCTGTCGTGTGTTTCATTTTAAGATGCCTTATCAAGTTGGTAGTATTAAAGGCTGCTTTGCTAGTACCACCGCGTCAAACTAGAAAAAAAAGAGAAAATAATATATTTTACATGGGGTATTAAATAACAATCAGTAAATAAACATTTCTATTTCTTCAACAACGAAAATGTTACACATTTTAAGTTACGAAGAACACTTCAACATGTCACAAACCTATTAGATAAAGACATGTAAATCATCACAACACACAAAACTTAAACACGCTATTTAGGCGCTTAGGCGCTAATATAAACAACAAATAGCGATCTATGAAATCCCTTTTAAATAAACAAAATATACTTTTTTAAACATTAGCTTACCACGCTGGGAATAAATAAGCATTAAATGAAGGTTTTTGTAGAGCTTGAACCTTTTTTTTTTAACACGAGCACATACATGCGAGTCTCTCATATTTCTTCCAGATTCACGCACGCTCTAAGCACGTGATCAACGTCCTTAAAGGGGCAGCACACAACAGCTCGCATTGCAAACGTTGCATGTAGCTACCAGACTAGAATCACTTTCCAACTTAAAATACTTCCACACTGCAGACATCTTAGCACCGTATTGCAAGTAGTAAACAACATGCGAGTTTAACATGCGAGTTTGCGACACGTGCGTGACGTAGCTGACGTAAACATTCGATCGGTCCGATACATAGAGCCGATTCCGATCAGTTAAAAAATGCCTCGATCGGCCCCGATACCGATCTTTATGATCGGCTCGGGACATCCCTAGAATTTAATCTTAAATGAGAAATGTATTCTGTTTGCTAAACAAAAATCAACCGATAAATCAAAGCCTCAATTGAAAGGGGGGTCAACCTGACTTTTTGTTATGCAACAAATGTTCTTTTTGAAGGATCAGATGGTGTAGGCAAAATAAAGTTGCAGCTCATAATAAGTCGAAATAAGTAGCCTTTTCTTCTTCTGCACTGTTTATAGATCGTCATTAAATACAGGGTCAGCAAGAAACTATGCCATCCCACACGGTGATAAAAGCTGATTGGATACACCCTCAACAGTTTGCCAGTTCATCACAGGAATGCAAAACGTGACCATTCAAACCTTATTCTCATATATAGTCGGTGTAAATTAAATTATGAACAAATCAATCAAATTGACAATTGAACTGTCCAGGGTGTACCCCCGCCTCTCGCATGATGTTAGCTGGAGACCCCCGTGAGCCCGAAAGGGAATACGCGGGTTAGAAATTGAATGACAAATTAATCACGTGGCTCACAAAAATTGAACAATGGAAATTGGACAATGGAAAAAAATCTTCTGATGCTACTGTGATAAAGCGCAAATCATCTTAGACTGATTTTTTGAACATGACAATGAGTTCACTGTACTCAATGGCCTCCACAACCCAGAAGAGCACCTTTGGGATGTGGTGAAAAGGGGTATTTGCATCATGGATGTGCAGCAAACAAGTCTTAAACTGCATGGTGATATCATGTCAATTTGGACCAAAATCATTAAGAAAAGTTACCAGTTCCAAAGGCAAAAGAGGGATACAAACAAGAGGTACCTAATAAAGTGGCCAGTGAGCGTTTAGCTGAGTGGTAAGTAATACTATACCAGATTTAAGGGAAAATCTGCATAAAACATTCTTGCAAAGCACAAGCTAAAGGAAACATTTGAGTGTGTGCTCATATGTGTGGCAGACATAAATAAAAGGTGACATCATTTACCCCAGAGGATGACAAGACAGCCACATTAAAACAGTCACACAAAGCATCCGAGTGACTTAGTGTCAGCCAAGGATGGCGAGTGAGTAGAAGACACATGAAAAGAGATGTTGGTCAGAGGCAGGAGGTTATCGTTCAGATTCCTGGAAAAAGCCAAACACTTGCTTCCGTCAAGAATTTGACATTTCAGTGGTTATACTGTAGCTTAGCGCTGTATGTTTTTGAATTGTGTAAATATAGTGTTTAAAACAGCAGCATCAAGGCATAAACAATATGTTTAGATACAATCCCAAAGCAATGGTCAAGGAAGGACTTTAATTTTTTTCCTTTAATTTTTTTTTCTAAGGTATTTCACTTAACCTTTAGAAGTCTCTCCATGCACCGGTGCATGTGCCTATTACAGCGGCTGTTTTGAATTAAGTAGCAATGACGCGACCCAGCGATTGTTTAATTTTGATTAAAAATATAATTTGAATTAACTCTAATATATTTTTATTTTATTTTTTTTGTTTGTGTTTTTTTTTGTTTGTTTTAAATATTACAAGAGTTATGACTAATAATTTGCAAGGTAATTCAAATTAAAATGTGAGAAAATGCACGACCGTCTTTCAGGTTAATTTTACAGACCCTGAATTGGTGCAATCAGTGCCATCTTGTGGTTAAAAGAAGGGATAAGCCTTGGAATTACAAGACCTGTGATAAGGTTTGTTTTTTTTTCAAAGTTCTGGCACAAAAAAGTGCTTTGAACAGTGTTTAAGGTTTAGGCGAGGTTTGCCTGTTTTTTAATAGTCATTTTTACCTTGTTTTTTGCTTCCTGGGGGGGGGGGATTTATGATTTTTTTTATTATGTTTCAATACTTTTGACTTTTGTATTATAACAAAAAAATATTTGTTCAAATTTTTTGCAGTAAAAAAATGACAAAATACTAATTTTGTACAATTTCAGGTTTGTGAAAAGAAACTGGGGTTGTACTAAAAATTATATTAAGCATTGTCACAAAACTGTTTTAAATATAATTTATTAGAGCAAATTAAGTAGTAAAAAAACACGCTCAAAATGTCCTCAGACTTCTAAAACATAATAAAACATAATATTTTGGATTTTAATTTGTCCACCTGTGCTCCTTAGATTTCCGTTCTTGGTGTTTTTTTTTTTCAGTTGTATCAGATTCGTAGAAACACTTTACACTCATTAATGAAAAGGGATGAAAATAAAGTCTGACAATTGGACTTTCCACTATTTGTCCAGAGGGAACAGTTTTATGAATGTAGCATTTAGAGCAAGAAGAGCGTAGTGTGCCTGACTGAAGGTCAAGCATTACACAACCCTGTTGGAAAACATTAAAACACAGCTGCGGGAACACATTAAAACACAGATATGAGTGTGATGTTCCTTTCAGAAAACTGCTTAACTGCACAAGTGTGTAAACAAAAAAAAAATAAAAATCTAAGTGTCTTAGAAAAAAAAACTCTGTATTAAATCCCACTTTGTATTTGAAACACTAAACTTCAACTGACACTAAATTAATAACCATCATTTAAATTGTTTTATTTGGCTCTTCTCTAGCCAAAGTCCACTTACCCTCAGAATTTAAAAAGCTATCCCTTTTAAAAATATAAGATGTTAACACTAGAAGTCGCAGCCTTTTGTGGTCCTATTTTAGCCAAGAGACTTCTAGCGGGCTGAGCTTTGGCTGTCATTAGGATCTTTTCATGTGTAAATGTGGCCGTTACCTGAGGGGTCTGCAGGGATTGGGGGTGCTGGTGGCTTGTTTGTTTGTCTGGGGGAAGGAAGGCTGACTGTGTGGATGTATAGCAAGCAGAGAGCTTGATTGACCATTTCTAACCTTGTGACTCAGATGGAGAAGAGCCCTTCAGGCAGATTCGGACTCTGATCTGTCTGAGCTTTCTTCGGGTTGGATTTCATTGCATATTGTTATGTATTTCTTTTTACAGAAAAGCAGAGTGTAGTGAACTAAACATGCCTTATTTGTTCTATTTTTTAATTGTTCTTTGTTAGTGGACCTTCGCAGATATTCACTGCCATCTGAAGTGCAAGACATTTTCTGCTATAGTTGTATTATTTAGGAAGATAATTTAGGAACATAAAAAATAGATAATCGTAATGAAATGAAGCATTCTGTTGACAAAGCATGAAGCACTAATGATTTTCTTACAACCTAGGTCTGAATTTTGGTGGATTCAAATTATTTATGTTTCAACTCCTTCTTTTGAGCGAAAAGTTGTATATTACGGTGTGATTTTAGATGGAAAATACAATCTTCACTCAATTTTTTTTAAAAACTATCCATGGTGAGATGTTAAAGGTACATTCTCTTACCAACCTAACTGCTCAGAAAATGGAAAGTACCTGAATTGTGTCTTTTGAAATAATTTGCATCGATCCTTGCCATGTACTTGGGTTCTTGATGCAAATAAAAAGTGGGCAGTGAAACATACCTAGAGCTGAATATTAATATGAAATAGACTAGCCAAAGAATCAAAATAAATGGCTTCAATCTGCTTCACAACTGATGCAGTGATTGCTCTCACGACGAACCGATTGTGGCTCTTTTGTGATTTTAAAATCTGCAGCGATCAAGCGAAAGGCCTCGAGGCTGGAAAAGACTTTCGACTGACCTGTGGGATAATGCTGTCTTTAGGGAATGGAATGAGAGCCAGAGGCCAGAAAGCAAAGGCATTTAATGATTGAGCCGAGCTGCTTCTTTCTTTTCTTTTTTTAACAGCTATCCATCTTGTCCTTGAATCTGATGTGCTGGTCAGATGGATTTACCAACCTCGGGCAGACAACGAGGCCAGGACGTCTTCAGAATAGAAAGAGTGCCACGGGGAGACGAATGACACTGTGGCCATGACCCTTCTTCTCATGGAGCAGATTCAAGAGCTGAATGCAAACCAGCAGGCTTGTAACGTTTTGTATTTCGCCAGGAGCTCAATAAATCTGCATGATACTGGCTGGTGATGATAAGAATATTTTCAAACTTGTAGTATGCCCTGAATTCTAAAATGGACACAGAGGAATGATGAGACAAATCTGCGTATGCCAATGACAATTTAGTTTGCGAGCAGGTCCATGGTGGTAAACAGGGGTTAAATGTAGCATAAAAAAATGATTTAGTGCCAAAGCTGAAGTGTATATTGTAAACGTTATTTGTTCGTTAAGCACTGCGGAAAGAAGAAGAGATGCAGAGGCGGTCGAAAAATGCCGGCTGTCATCTGCAGCAAAAGTTTTATTATCATTCCATGAAGACAAAACAGAATCAGCCCCTTTTCCAGCTGCTCACAGTCAAAAAAGTCTAGCAAAGACCATCTATAAATATTATATTAAATCTCTATACTTGCATTTGGAAAAGAGAATCCTAAAGAAAGTTTTACTCAAGAGATTTTTACTCAAATTTGCTTGATATATTGTTGGGTAGTGACATTGATATTGGGTCGAAAATCTAGCAATAAAGTGACGGTGAACTGTGTGGAACAGGTCACAATAAGATACGATAAAACACATAAGATAGAGCACATAACATATAGACAACTGAACGGCCATATAGACACAAACAAGAGACAAGTAAAGAAAGACACAAAAGAGAATCAGTTTTCTGCAAGAGTGAAACGCAAAACCTCAAGAAGAGACCAGTTCATCCTGCCTGATGCACAGAGGTCACTTTCTCTGTGATCAATCTTACAAAGAGGTTTCTATCCCAAACTTCATTACATGCAAAAAAAAAAAATCTATAAAAAAAGCAAATTAGTGTAGCTGCTGTTCACAACATTGTAATGACTGCAAACGTCGATTGCACCATATTGACACCTACGAGGTCAATACGAAATGACAACTCAGTGGCAGTTTGTGCTTAAAAGATCTCCCAATTTTATTAAACAATTTTTTGGTCTTTTCTTTCATGGGGTATTTATGCATTTTTATTTTGTCTTAACAGTAAAAATTTTAAAAAGTTTAAAAATTTACTACCCGGAATTGTACTTTTTGTACAGTTTCAGGGTTGTTGTGGAATTATTGTGTAATGTAAAGACTAAACATTTGAAAAAAAAAAAGAAAAAAAAACAAGGTTGTGTTAAAAATGTGTATCAAGCACAAAAAATGTGTAAAGTTAATTTATTACAGCAAATTGTAAATGCCAGGACTTCTTAGGGTTAAAAAAAACTGAAGATTGCTGGAGTGTACACACTCAACCAAAAGAAAACCCCATAAAGGCTGAGGCTAAAAACATTTTAGTGTATTAATCGACAAAACTGGGCCACCTGAAGCAGATTTAAGCAATTCTATCCACCATTGAGCGTTTTGTTTCGGCTTCTGGTTTGTCACTCTGGCTAAAGTGAACCAAAGCAGTGGATGGACATCTATAAAATGGGAGGAGATTTATCTCTAGATCACCAATATCGACACGTATTGGCATTGTCCCATTGCTCCACCCCTACTACTTGTACAAGAGCTCTGCCTTTCTTTTCTACAGCCATTCATTCCACAAAAATTACATTTTTGCACTCATCCAAGCAACTTTGCATTTCACATCTTATCCATTGATAAATCTATCCATGTTCCACAATCCCATTCATCTATTCGCTTTATTCCTTCATTGAATTTGAATAAATCTGAAGATCAGACCCAACGCCTCTATTCAAAGCACACCTGCCTGAAGGCACTAAATAATGGTCATAGTAAAAAACTCTTCAGCATATTGATTACATCTGTTCAATAAGAAAGGGAGGAGAGTGGTGCATTATTAAGAAATCCTATCTGCTTGCGCCCCATCACCTGTGGAAAATACTAATATAAAAATAATAATGGAAGGTGAAGGTACCTTTTCTTTAAGCCAATATCACGGTGTGATAACCATTTGTGTAATTAGAGTTTCAACTATGGAAGGAATGTGACTGCGGGAAGTTGAACAGAAGGGAGGATGGGCAACAATGGATTCTCCAGGGTCAAAAATAGAAGGGAAGAAAAAGGCGACACTTTTATCGTGTGTGAAGTCTCTGAGTGCATGCTAATGTAAACCTGCTGCCACCCTCAATCATTCTTCGGGAGAGACGGCATGTTTTTAGAGAAGGCACATGAATCAATGATGTGAACAATATGATATTTTCCGTGATTTACATGCGTTGAACATTATTTATGGGTAAAAAAATTTACATTCAATTATGGGTAAAACTTTGTAATTTCTATATTTTGTTTGGCTTCCTGTTTTAAACAGAAATTTAGCAGGAAGTGACGTGTCTTTGTACTATGTATTCACTTTTATTCATGACTGGCCTCTATTATCCTGTGAGAAGACGCAGCGTATTAATTACTAATGACACCTAACTGTTGAGAAATCCTCTGAAGTTGCAAGACCACGCATTAGTTTGGAGATCAGAATGGGTCGCAAATGTTTGTTTCTTCGGTGCAGATGCTGAGGTGACACACGGCTTTCCCTGTGATGAAGTCAGAGCTAAACTCTGGCTTCGAGTGGCTAGTTGGATGGCCAACAACAACTTACAAGTCGAAACTATGGATTTGTAGCAAGCATTTTCCTCGAAAGCTATGAAAATTACAGAATGGTGGATGTGGACATGGTAAATCAACCCAGTTTGCGATGTGGTTTCAGTTGGGGTTACAATCACACTTACGTGCAGGATATTATCTTTATATATTTGTTATCGAACCTCGAAAGCCAATCCAAGCCATTTTGTGTGGCTGTACACACCGATTTTTTCACATCTATTGAAAATGATCTCGGGCTGTTGAGACCTGGACAGGCGGGGCTCATGGCCCTTTAAAAAGGCAGAACCGGAAAAAAATAGAATGAACAAATCTTTAGGAATGATTACATTGCAAATATCATCATTACACTTCATGAACCTTACATAATAGCGGAGTCCTTTAACCACATAATACACTTCTTGAGGTTCCATTTGCATTAAACTGCCAAACGGAGAACTACTCTTCAAGAGTATTAACCCTTAGAAGTCTCTCCATGCACCGGTGTATGCACCAATCACAGCGGCTGTTTGAATTAAGTAGAAATGGCATTGATGCACCTATTGTTTAATTTAGATTTAAAATATAATATGAAAGTTTCAAAAAGAATAATAACTTTGATATTTTTGGTTTTAAATGAAAATTTGCAATGTAATTTAAAAAATATCCCTTGAAGTTTACAAACACACACACTCAATATTACAACATTTGATCGCTTTATGCATACAAATGGTGTACTGTGGACTGCCTGCGCAGCTGACACACACATAAAAGAAAAAGACTATGATGGAGAGCTCTACGGCTCCAGCAGAGGTAAAGACAGAGCTGCTACACGGCTATCACTTCAGGAGTGCTTAATAATCCATGGCAGAGACACCGTGAAGTGATCTCATGAGGGAAAATCAGAAGGAGGATCAGGAAAAAACAGCTCAGGCTAAGCTTTATCATCCGTCTCCCAGACACCACACGTTATGACCAACAACAACACCTAAAGCAGCAGTGCTTCAGATTAGCATGCTAAAGAGTGTGTCAGTGTGACAGTAGCCAAGCTTCTCGACTGTAAAAATGTAAATATACAAATAAATATCTATTAAAACAAAGAAATAAAATCCTGTTTTCTGAATGCTCAGATTGAATGTCACTGATGTGCGAACATCTGTATTCTGAATGTCATGTAAAGATACTGATGCAAAGTATTCTGTGTTTTTCTAATTTGAGGTTATAAATACACATTTCAACTCCGTGTCTTTTCTGAAGAATTACATCGACACTTTTCCCCATATCTTAGCACACAATCATTTGAAATAATTAATTAAATATAATACAATGCAGGGCGGCACGGTGACGCAGTGGGTAGCACTGTGGCCTTCCAGCTAGAAGGTTGCTGGTTTGAGGCTCGCCGGTGACCTTCCTGGAAGGAGTTTGCATGTTCTCCTTGTGCTTGTGTGGGTTTCCTCCGGGTACTCTGGTTACCCCCACAATCCCACAAACATGCGGTTAGGTTAATTGACTAAACTAAATTCCACTTAGGTGTGAACGTGTGAGTGAATGTTGCCCTGCGATGGACTTGGGACCTGTCCATGGTGTATCACCGCCTCTCGCCCAATGTGTGCTGGAGACAGGCACCGGCAGACCCCTGTGACCCCAAAAAGGGAATGAGCAGGTTGGAAAATGAATGAATGAATAATACAATACACTCTTGTACACAATACAGCACTGTGAAAAAGAATTTGGTCCCTTAATGATTTGTTCTTTTTTAGCATGTCTGTCACATATTTTAAATGTGTTAAATCTAAAAGTTGCTCTGTGAGTAAAGTGTTTGCCCCTTAAACATAATATCTGATTGGCTACTCTTAGCAACAACTGCAATCCAATGTTTCCGTCACAGTGCTGTGGATGAATTCTGGCCCACTCATCTTTGCACAGTTGTTACACTGGAGGGTTTTTAACTGCCTTTTTAAGGTCAAACCACAGCATCTCAATTGGTTTCAGGCCAGGACTTTTACAAGGCCACTTCAAAGTCTTAATGTGGTGTGTTTTCTGGATCATTGTCGTGCTGCAAAACCCGAAGTCGCTTCAGCTTGAGGTCAATAACGGATGGCTGGAAATTCTTTTTCAGGATATTTTGATAGATGAATTCATGGTCCCATTTATCACTGCAAGTCTTCCAGTTCCTGAAGCCCCAGACCATCACACTACCACCACCATATTTTACTGTCGGTATGATGTTTATGAAACGCATTGAGCAGTGTTGAGCAAGTAACTTCAGAAATATAATTAAACTATTGATTACTCCTTTTTTGGTAAAGTAATTAGTTACATTAATTTAAAATAACTAAAATATTTTTCATAAAAACATTTGCTTGTTGCACAAGCTATTTAGCTAATTCTTGTCAAGTTTTGTGATTCGGGGAATGGCATCATGAAAAGAATTCCATATTGTAACAATAAAATAAACAATATAAAACAAGTAGTAAGTACTGCTACCGCTGATTGGATATTTACACAAGGAGGTGTTCATTGATTGGACATTTGCTCCAGAAATGCACTCCCCCTCCCCCGTGTGTCACTGAAAGCCAAGTACTTATCTGTCTACACTGACAAAGCTGTTTTTAACACCAAATTAGGATTATGCGCAACTCTGTGACTTGTCAGTAACCTCATGGTTACATGGATTGTAACTATAATATAATTAGCATTTCGGGTAATCTTGGGGATCATCAAAATGTTTTGTTTTTTTTTGCAAAAGTAAGACGAGCCGTTATGATATTTCTGCTCAGGAGGGCTTTTCATCTTGGAATTCTGCCATGCAAACCATTTTTGCCCAGCTTCTTTCTTATGGTGGGGTCATGAACATTCACCTTTACTGAGGCAAATCAGGCCTGCAGCTCTTTGGATGATGTTGTGGGGTCTTTTGGGGGTAATTTTGGATGGCCGACCACTCCTGTGAATGTTCTCCACTGCCTTTTGAGGATAAAAGCTCTCACTATGGTTTGCCTTTAGTCCCAAAGCTTCAGAAATGGCTTTATAACCTTTTCCAAGGTGACAAATCTCTTTTTTTCAAGATCTCATTGGATCTCATCAGACTTTTGTAATCTTTTGTCCTTTTTTTCTTAGTCAGCCAGGCTCAATAGAAGTAATATCTTGATTGTAAATGGGTGTAGAATAATCCGACTTGGGTGTGGCCTCATTACTTTTATCTGCGTTGCGCTATGAACCTTCATTTAAAAACACATGATTTGTTGATTTGTGTTGTCTTTGGATGTTATTTAATCTTGTTTGATGATTTGAAACATTAAAATGTGACAAACATGCTAAAAATAATCAAAAGATCTAAGCTTACTGTTCTAAATCAATCCGAAATCATGAAAAAATATGGAACAAACCAGGTAAAACCTTGGACGGGCCACAGTTTGCACGCCACTTTTTAAATGTCATTTGGGAATCATGGATAGCTACACATTTGTCAAATCATTTCATTGTACAACTACTCTTTACAGCCCTCAGAGAATGAAGCTTTCAGAACATTTGGAGAATAGTCAATGTTATAGTGCAAATGGAGCCAAGGAACATGGAAACAAACAGCGGCTCTAAGCAGGGTAAGCCAGGAGGGATGAAAAAGCAGGGTAACAGCTCTCTGAGGAGGACCGAGGGGCAGCAAAATCACAGACAAAGAAAATGTTTCCATCCTGAAAAACATTTGCAATCAAGGGAGATTGACGTGTGCATGTAATTACTGTTCTGCAAAGATATTAATCATATCAGGCAATGTTTTCACAAGATTCACAAAACTCTACTATAAATATAAAAAAAAAATCTCAATTATTGTTGGACCAATACGAAGAAATTCAGATCAGGGTTACTATAATACAGTTGAGTATATGGCGCAAATCACAAGCAGTTCACTCAAAATAACAAGGTAAACAACAGTTAGAGCTATATGAGGGACTAATCTGTCATTTTGAACCGACTTCCCACAAATCACGGAATTTAGAAGAGAGAAAACTACAATTTCTTTCTGTTCACTTTGTAGATAAAAGTAGAGATTCTTCATAGTCAAATTCTAGGTCCAGCATTGTGTTCATAAAAAACTTAAACTACAGTAATTGTATGAAAATAATTATATTAACAGAATCAGAATTGAAAGTTTATGGATACAAAATGCATATTTGACTCAGATCACAAGCTTTTCTACAAAAAGTTTAAATGTAATCTGTCCTACAAAAGCAAAGTACAGTAACTACGGCAACACCAAAGCTGTAAAAAATACTAATGTCTCTAAAATGGGACGTCGCTGGAACACGAAGCCCATTTTCAGTCAAAACTCAATTTTGACTAAACATTTACCTTTTTAGTGATGTTTAGATCTGGAATTGAGAATTTTTGCCTTGTTTCCATGTTGCGCATTCATGTTACTTGTCTCTTTACTACTTGTTGTTCACCAGTAAATAAATTGAGCACACGGCTATTCATATTGGCCATGTGCTTTCATGACTGACTATTTTGTCACACCCTCCTGCTATGTGTGGGTTAGGTGAGTTGGATTAGGTGGTTGACTTTGGGGAAATTGGTGCTCTCCCCTGTTTTCCATTGATTAGCTTCCATTTAACCCCTCAGATTCATGAGCCTGTCTGATTTCATAGTGAACACCTTGTTTATGGATGTTGGGAGAGCTATTATATGCCATTTTCTGTGAAGTACTGTTTGCCATCACATTTTTGTTAATGTCAGGGTGTCACCTATCAAGAGGGATAGTTTATTTATAAACACCAAATCTTTTAGTTCAATCAGATGTTGTGTGATTTGGTTTTGTTGTTTCCTCACATGTTCGGAGGGAAACCAAATGAATCAACCAGATCTGTAAGGTTTCAATTTAATCAACTACTGTGGTTACAAAGAGTGGAAAATGGGGTTCTAAATGACTGCAAAACTGGAATATTGGTTTAAATAATTGCAAACAAAGCACCCTTTCCATCCAACAAGTCCAAGAAAACAAAATAGTCACTTCCTGATAAACTGGTGCCAAATATTAAAAGAACTTGTGGACAAAATACAAAAGGTGCAGTCGTGTCATCTTGCTTTTGGAGGAGTGAGACTCCTCTTTGAGAACGCAGCCAGTCAAGACAGTTCTGGGAGGTGATGATTCCAAATTACTGTGATGACAGACTTTGGCTAAGGAATTTTAAAATGAGCAAAACAACATTGGTGCGTTGGGTAGTCCATTACAGCACCCCATCTTGCCTCAGTTCCAGCAGAAAAACACAAGTTTTATACACATTTTTCTCATCAAATAAAATTTTATCCTACTCAGTTGAGCGAATGAATATTCAAAATGTATGTGCATCTTGCCAATTCCATCCAAGTTTTTTTTTTGTGCAAAATTCCAAAATACATAAAGTAGGTGGATGAAAACACCATCTAAGAATTACTGTAGGTATGTGCTCGGAATTGCAATTGAACACAAAGTAGACTGTTGTGAATTTGAGATTTGAAAGTATCGTTTCAAATTATTTCATTCTAAATGCTGACAATACCATAGCAATTACAAATACAGCCTGATGGGATCCAAAAGTACAGAATGTGGCCTTTAAATAGAGCCCTCTTTCCAGAAGTGCACACTAATTGTCCCTCAGCCAGAGTCATTCATTTTTCTGACAGTACACCATGTTGAGCAATTTCAGCTGAAGTCACATGAATTACTGGTGCCATCAGACAGGAATTAACTGACATACCTCCTAAGGGCGCCGACAGCTATTTTTGTTCATGCCAAGATTGCATAATAGAGCAAAAATGTTTGCCAGAGAGACGTATTTTTTTCCAAGATATGCCTTTATAGAAGATGTTCTGTTCATTTAGATATAATTGCTCGCATTAAAGGGTTTTCATTAAAGCATTTTAAAGACTTCTGATGATCCAGGGCAATCAACAGATTAATATTATTAGTCATACACTTGACAGCCCAAAAAGGAGATGTCTGTAAAAAATCTGAGATTTAAAAACAAATGTGAAGAATACAATAATCATTTGAAATTACATCAGTTCAATCACTGCCATAAAACAGAGCTTACGATGAGCTTTGAATTTCAATCAATCCTATTTCATCCATTTATTAATCTTAGAAAATTTTATAATGGCTTGGTGATTGAAAAATCTGCTGCTTGCCATTTTATCAGAATTGTGCTTTCAACATGGAGGTGTCGCATAGTGGAATACCTTCCCATTGAAACTAAATGCATATGTTAGCTTGTATTATCATTCATTCAAGCAAAACAAAACATAATGATGGACAAAAGTGTTTCTTTTTTAGAAGCTTTACCTCACACAGAAGAGGTGAGAGAAGATGGCCCAGTGAAGCACTGGGATCTGCTTGAAAAAAAGTAACCCATGAAGGTCGTGACTAAGCGAATGAGAGAAGCAGTGGGCTGGAACGGTGAGCAGACATCTTGTGATGAGCCAGACTGAGGTTCAACCAGAATCCATCATGGTTGTGATAACACACAATAATTGAGACGTAAATCTAATAAACGATGAAAGTGCAACTTTTCACTTGCATACTACTAAAGAATAAAAACAGTTCATGAATTTTAGCCTCCAACTGTGTGATTTCTGAACGATGTCTTAGACGGAGAAGGAGGAAGAGCTTTTACTGATTGTATCTTTTTGCAGCCTGTCCAATAGTCCATATAAGAAAGGACTTCATAAATGCCGGAAGATTATGGACAAATTTGTCAGTGCTCCACCATGCTATCAAAGTCATTACGGGCCAATTGCCTCTTAATGCTTCCCAATTACTGAAGGAAGAGGTTGGAATCCTGTCAATGACATTTCAACAGCCTTAGAAACATTTCCTGCTCTCGTACCGAGAGGCTGAAGTATCGCCCTTCAAGGATAATGTGAGCTCTGACATTTTGCATCAGAACAGAGGCAACTCTATATCTCTCTTTCTATCTCCATCCATCCATCCATCCACAAGCCAAATTTCATGTTTTGATTACCCTTGGTCCAACTTTATTCAATACTCAGATGTGTTTATATATGGATAAAGATGAAATAAAATGTGCGCGTACAATTGTATGAGTTTGTTAAGTCTAATAGACTTTTAATACATGTAAAAATGTATTTATCTTTTAATGAAAAGCTTTGCCTGGAAGTGATGAAGTTTCGAGACCTTATTTGTAGTTTCTGCTTTCTTGGGTGTTTTTCCCATTTTGATATGCGTTTGAAATGGCCTTCTTTTACACATGATTGAAAGATTAGCGATGCACACGGGCTGCTGCTGACAGCAAGCCCTAGACGTAAGCAGGGAAAGGGTTAAAAATGGTTGGATCAAGTTATATAGACAGCTATGAAGTTTACGAAACAAATGCATTGCCAAAGGGCAGTGAGAAAGAATAGGACACCTCATGATCTTAGAATTCTTAACATATGCAAATAAATAAAATTTATAAAAAAAAAATGTCCTCCAGTTCCAAGCCATTATTTGTGCCATTTATTGGGGTTTATATATTTACTACTACTTTTAGTACATTTTAGTACAACTTTTCATTGCAGTAAACAATAATTCTACGACAAACTTGAAATTGTACAAAAAAAAATACAATTCCAAATTTTACATTTTGTATTTTTTTTACTGCAAAAATTGTTTTTGTTTTAATAAAAAAAATGTTCAGACAAAATAAAAACTCATAAATCCCTGCGAAATATCAAAGACAAGGTCAAAACAATGTGAAAATTGCGTCAAATGACCGGGTAAACCTCTCCTAAACTTTATACACTGTTCACATGAACATCTCAAAATGAATAAATAAATTAAATTTAGGTTATCTTTTAGAGACCTAAATGTGCGTGGGTGCATGGGTTAATTGCCCACATGTGTGAATGAGGAAAATGACTGAAAATGTCACAATGTGAGCTGGCACTCTTTGACCCCAACCAGGAAAGAACCAGCAAGAAAGATGGAGGTTTGAATGAACACAAGGTTAAGACGTCAAGACAGGATTATTTGGTGAACAATTGCTTTCAGCATATCAATGTACAAAACATGCGACACCTTGATCAGAAAGACGTCAAACGCCTTTCAATGGAACCTTTCTTTTCAGTTAAAGCCCAACAGGAGCTAGTCATCACTGATGACTCAGAGGATGGATTGTAAAGAGGATGAATAAACATCAGCAGCCTTTAAAACATTTCATTTCTGTCAAACTGATTCGACTGTACATAATGTGATTAATTCCAATCATTTCCCCCCTCTTTGAGGCGCTTTTGTGAGCCAATCTCAATGAGATATATATCTGATTGGTCCAATGACCACTCTACATGACAACAAGAAACATCTTTAATTAAAGCCGCAAGCAGCAATCAAAGGGCTCTCGTATCTCTGGTGCCTCTCAGTGGCCGGCTTGTTGCTATATGCACTACGACCGATTCCTAGTTAGGATATGTATTCCAGCGAGAGTTATCAAAACTACTGAACAATAAAGTCAAAATAAATGATGACCCCCAGGTGGCACTGTGAATGAGACCAAATATTTTTCTGTTATTGGTATGGCAGATATTCTTGCCATATATGTCAAAATTGTTAAAAAAAGAAGGACCTTATAAATGTTAAACGCTGTCCACCAAATAGGCCACCTAGTGGCGCTATAACTGAAAATGAATTGTAATAAAAAATATTTATTTAATATTAAATATTTAATCTTTAAATAATAATTGTAGATTTGTTCAGACATGGTCTGTTAACATAGTTGGTAAATTTGGGAACAATCACACGATCACACGAGTTTTGCTTTTTACGTGGAAATGTCGAATTTCGACAGTCGCTGTGCGTATATAGTTTTACAAAGTCAAAAACTTCGCAATTTAACATGCCATACACCTTACGATAAAGACTGATAAAATATCTAGGAGGAGTTTGTTAAAGTATGATGTGCGCAAAAGTGGCCATCTTAGATGTTTTTGCAAAATAGACAATTCCATATTACAATAAATAAACGCAATCCATAAAACTGTGCTGAATTACATTTACGCACCAATAGCTGAAATGTGTCAGGAGGCGCTATAGAGCCATTTTTAAAAACTCAACCAGTTCTGACGTGTGCGAAATTCTGTGACTTTTCAAGAACGATTAGACCCTCAAAAAAGGCACAGAAATCCCCAAACAGTAATACTCCAGACAATTACAGTCGGGTTCTACACTCCCTCTGTGATGCAGCCCTAATAAAATTCTACCTTTCAAATCTAAACTATATATTGTTTTGCCACTGGCTTTTCTGTTTTCCCCTCCACCCATTTCCATGATTGTCTAGTTTCAAGGTCTAATCCTTTGAGGCCTGTCAAGATACTCCTCTGATGCAACACAATTAAAGGAGACAGCAACAAAATTGAGTTTTTAATTAATATGCAAATGAGCAATTGTTGGGTTCACTGTCAATCAATATAATGTCTGTGTGGAAATGTGCTCCATTTTGTAGAGGGGTGTGGGGGTGCAAGGTTTACATTCATGCGGTTTTGTAAACCTGTTGACCAACTAGAGGACAATCAGACATCAAACAGGAAAACATAAATGTCGGCCGACAGCGCACATACTTGCTCCCGAAGCATTCAGCAGGGAAACAAACAATAACACTCAAGCTGAGAATCTGGGTGTCCTAAAGGAAATGAGATCGGGAAGATGAAGGGCTCGAAAATAAATTCTAATAAGACTTTCAGACATTCTCATCACAATAGCTGAGCTACTGATAGGAATCCTTGCACCCACTCCATTCTTTTTCACTCCTTTTTTTCCTCAACAGAAATATTCACTTGGTTTTCACGGACTTACTGTGAGACTGTAAAGCTGACAGACTGGTTCATATAATACAAATAGACAAAATGTGCATTTCCTGGAAGAAATGTGTGAGTGCGGGTAGCGGGTAGAAATAGAGAATGAATGTACATTGCCACGTCAATATAACATCTTTACAACTTTAAAAATAATCAGACAAATCTGAGATATAGCAACACAAACATAGTAAAAATGGGGCAGGTGGATATTAACAAGTGAACATTTGCTATGAGCTAACGCTTTAATATTCTGTCCCAGGCTTTAGTTCTTAGAGTACACTAGCCTTTCCCTTCCCGACACCATCACTGCATGTAGGATACAATTTTCCAATTAAAGCACAATTTCCCATCAAAACAAAACATTTTTGCATTTAACACTTAAATGCAATAAAATAAATGTAGCCATCAATGGGTTGCATCTTCAAGACACAACCAGAAGCACTTTCTTGGTTGAAGAGTTTCTCAGCAATACAAAAATACCACCAACAGCATGACTCATCAACATCAGCTGAATAGAAAACACTAAACAGTTTTCCTTGCATAAATATTTATATTTATAGTTTATATGTATTATATATATAAATATTTTATTTCTATTAATGTATATATATTCCTATAACACAAAAAATACGGGTACAAACTATATAACACGCATAACAGCCTCTTCAAATGTGCAGTGATATCAAGGTGACTCTCCACCAATCAGAACACGTTGTGGTTCTGCCAGTAATCCTACATTTTTTAATTCTACATATTGTTAATGTTTTTAAACTTATTCTCATTCTTCTGTCAGTATCTCCTACGAAACCGCTCGAGCTACAGCCACAACATTTTTCACGAGTTGTCAGAACTGCATTCACTCAGGTTCCTATGTCTTTTAGGACTTATAGGTGTCACGGTTTTATTTAAAAATGTAAAACAAAAAGCTAAACAAAAAAAATCCACAGCATCATAAAAACATGAGGGTTGCTTTATTTTACTCGTATTGACATGGGGAACATTATATAATATCACTGACCCCTTCATAGAAACCAGACTGAGTACCATAGCAACATATCTCTAGCTCAGCTTTGGAAAATCATAGAGACACAGGGTTTGCTTTATTTTTCTCGTACTGACATGGGGAATATTAAATTATTTAATATATTTACTCTTTATAGAGTCAACCCGACAGTTTATGATAGCAACCGATTTGGCATAATCTCTATCCACATCTAGGAAAGACAGAAACATATTATGTCACCGACCCATCCATTGCAACCAGAATGATAACCATAGCAACCAATCTAGCATATCTCTATCTCAGCTTAGGAAAATTATAGAGACAGGGTGTTGGTTAATGTTACTCATTATGCCATTGACAACATTTTAAAAGTAGTTTTAAATTGCACTTGTACAATCCAACATTAAAGTTTGCATGCAATCTTTAGCCAAATAGTTTGAGAATTATTCTGCATTAACATTAAAATAAAAGCGGGACTGCTGATCCAACATTTTACATTATTTAATTGACAGCTCTATGATAATCCATCTATTTATGTGCCACTGAACTTTGTGAAAATAATTAAGAATGTTAGCAAAAAATAAGTTTACTGGTATGTTAATAAACCATACACTACAAAAATACGTATAAAACTGATGGTAACCCCTAAGGGAGAGAATTTAAACACAAGAGCTAAGATAAATGAAATGTTTTATTAAGGGGAAATAATCACAGGAACAAAAACAAAAGTACCCACACTGGGGGAAACCTGAAATAAACTAAATATGCTGAAAAGGAGATTGAGGATTAGAGTGAATTATATACAATAAATGAAGCGATAATCACAGGATTACTAAACACGTCAAAGATTGACAATAATCTAGTGTCACAAAAGAGCTGGCATGGGGAAGATATAGACATGCAGATTAAAAAACAGACAATGGGAACACTGGGGAAGATGGGAGAAGGAACACAAGGAGGAGGTAGACAACCAAGCACGGAAGGTGACATACCAAAAAACATTACATCTAGAAACAAATCATTAAAATACAAATAACCTGAATTATCAAACTGTTCAATGATGAGGATTTAAAAAGGTTAATGTAAATAGAGCGATTACATTTTCTCTTCTAATTAGAAGATATTTACAACAAGCAGCATTTCATTACGGCATTCAACTGAGAAATAGTTTCACCGAAACGGAGCAAACAAAATCAAGGCAAATACCTAAAAGATCACTTAAGATATTCATAAATTAAACTCGTTTCTGCTGCACCATGGGAGTAACAGGTAAAAGATTGAACAAATGACAGAGTATGTGGCACTGGCTATATTATTAAACCAAACATTCATGTTCGTCTTTAAGCTAAACAAACTCGGGAATAGAAATCGAGGAAAACCCATCAAATATTCTATTAATTCCAGAGGCGCAAAATAAAAGGGAAAAGTAGATTCTGAAATTGACTAAACAAATCTGACGGGAAATAAATTAGCAAGGTGAGGCTGCAGACTTGTTTCAGATTGTCTCTGCAGGTACACTACATCACCAATCACCCTCACTATTTCCCAGAAAGACCACCATTATCAACCTGCTGGGTGTTAATGACACAGTCTGATGCATACCTCCCGTCTGCCTCATCCTGTTTCATCTGCCATTTCTTTCATTAAAACTCCTTTTTTTGTGACTCATTTTCTTCTCCAGTGTCTCCTTTGAGTTGAGATGCATTAAATCGAACATGTTCCATGCAAACAAGATCATCCTGAAATGGTCACACTGTCCTTCCTTTCAGAAGAATTTTCATATTTGGATGGTGCCTCGTTGCATACTTCCACCTCCACATCAAAGTTCCTAAGATGAAGAAGTCACCAGACATCAACATCATTCAGTATGTCTGGGGTAGGACGAAAGAGAAAGCATGGAAGATGAAACCAAAGAATATCGATGAACTCTGGGAGGCATGCAAGACTGCTTTCTTTGTTATTCCTGATGATTTCATCAAAAAAAAGTTGTTTGGAAGTCATACAATATATTACACCACTACTTAATTTGCTGACAGTAATTGCATTACATTTGTTTGATTTCTATGCAGGTGAAAACAAAGTTACCTTTGCACCTTGATTGAATGATACATCTTTGTTTTAGTGCATTAGATCTAACTTGGGAGGGTGTTAGCTTTTTATATGACGTATATGATGTATTTGTGACACAAAAGGATATAAATAACTTCCAGTGTTGTTTTCGAGTGTGAGATCGCTAGGAATGGAGGGCTAAACACCCCTTCAAATTAAAAGCCACACAGCCCTTAAGGTGGTAAAATTCTAAAAATGACAAGTAAAACATGAAACAAAAACATAAAAAACATTTTTGCACTAATCAAATGTCTTAAAACCCATCTCACCAATTTGGACAACAAAATAATGAAGTGTTTGTATCTTCAGACAAACCTAGACAGAGAACAATTACCATATTTTGAGACAATTCCTCAACTAATTACTTAAAACAGCAGCAGAAATATAATCAACCCATAAATAAAGCCGATCAAATACAAGCATTCAATTAACTCAACATTTTCTCTGCATCCAGGACCTAAGCTAATAATTAAATGATATTTATTCCAGAGAACTCTGATTAAGTGTATCCTGCTTAATGGACCATTCATTAAAATAGACTACAGCAGTCCTTAGCTTCAGGAACGGTGATAAAACGCAATAAATAAACCAACAGTTAAAGGTGAAACTAAATAGGGCTTATTTACCAGACCAGAAGTTATTAAAGAGAGCTTTATTTATTTTATTCCATTTATTTATAACAGAAGCGTCTAGAGTCTAGTCAGATTATGTGCTTCATTTTGCAATAGTGTAATTACAACAGTCAGCTACTGAACTTGGTGACACATAATTATATGAATTACGTGAACGATCTGTTAGAGAGACTTATTAACGGGAGACACTGGGATGCGGGGGGTCTTCCGGTTGTCTAACACTAGGCCAAGTAGCTGATATTATGTAGTACAAAGTGGTGAATGTCCTTGGTGCTCCAATTTCCCAAACTGACGTCAACACACACTTTGTCTGTTTCTCTGCCACATAAAAAGAATAAAAGAAGTGGTATAAACATGCAGCATGTATAGAATGTGAACGTGCTTTACTAACGGAAATTTAACTGCTGAGATTTCCAGACACTGTTCATTTTAAATTGGTTTTAAAGGTAAATTATTAGAGCAAATTATAAAGAAGTAAATAAATTCTCAAAAAAAGCCCCGGACGTAGTTAAGAGTGCCGCTGTGATTTTGTATATAAGAAATAGTGAAATAAATAATTGTCAATAGTTTGAGACCTCGGCAACGGGAGAAGACCTTGGTACCCAGAAGCTGAGATTGACCTGCGTAAACAATGAAGCTGGGGAAAAGCTGTTGTGCGACTGACTTCTCAAACCCCTTTTCAAAACAAGTATAGAAGTATAAGTTGACCAAAAGAGCTCATAAATGAGGTTTCAGCTTCTCAGACTACGTTTTTTTAAAAGAAGAGCTTTAGTTGTTTTTAAGTTGAGGGTGTCAACGTTTTTTTTTTTCTTTCAAAATGGTGACACGAAGACTTACCAAGAAGAAAAAGCCTCCAAAAGCCTGTAGAGCAGAACCATACCATGCTGTAGAAAAGAAGCCGTTTAGTTTACATTTTAACACAAATATAGGGTCATGGGTTGCTGCTGTTGTTTCCAGCTCACATTTGAGCATAAGGATCTGTGTTTTTCCCCCATATAACTGTTGCATCAAGCTCATCTTTCAAACTAATATAATTATTAACATCAAAAGCGCATTTTCAACATTGTGCCATAGGCCAAAACATGCAGCCAAAGAAGATGATGCATGTAAACATCTACAAATTCTCTAAAATCCCAGAAAAAGTCCATTTGGTAACCCTTGAAAAACAACCTAACTGCAGAAGAGATCACAGAAAAAACAACAACACTGTTTTGACAAACAGCCTGAAGAATAAAAGGAACAGCAAACTGCAAGAGCGTTCATCATCCCAAAAACACCATCCTGTAATTTCACAGCAACAGAAAGGATGGGGGTGGATGTGGTTGCCATGGAAACACATGGCCATTGACACCCAAAGCATGATGGGCCAAGCACTGATGTGAGAAGGTGAGATGGGGAACTGGATATCAATAATTAAACAGCTGGAAAATGAATCTATGAGAGAGGGACGACAGCAACAAGTGCAAGTTAAGCAACAAAAAGACTCAAACTAAATGAATTACATCCACTGCTTGCTTCGAATGCCACATCAATCGCTCCAGCACCTAACAAATGCTGGTGACACTAAACCAATCAAACGATGGCTCTGTAAAAGATAATTGTGAATATGGTTAGCACGCCCGGGAATGATTTTTGAAAGGATGTGAGGGTGGTTCATTTTTACAAACTGCTTTAAATGGAAGAATGTTGATCACTTTCAAAGGTTTTCAGCCTTTTTCTATTTAATTTAATTACTGTTAAAATGTAGCATTCAAAGATCAAGTGCAAACGTTTTGCCTCTATACAGACTTTAGAAATGTCTTGCTGTTCATGATTAAAAAAGCATTTGGATCTTCATTTTAATATTGAATAATATCCGAGCATCAAAGTGTATATCTCTGTTGCAATCAGGAACTAGATTTAAAATTGACCCACTGGATTTCCCCCATCGTGGTAGACTCATTAATTGATGTGATTGGCCGACCACAACAAATAAAAGAGCTTAGAATCTTGGTATTTTCAACACGCGGGAACACAAACGATTGTAGCTTTGAATGTAGAATCTAATCTGGGTTTTATAAACTATTGGCAAAAGTATTCTCATAGGATTGCAGTGGTGAACGTTTTGTTAGGAAATCCGTTGCTACGAAATATTCCACACAGTTTTGTTGGAAGTGTTAAAACAAAGTGGAAGTGATTGAAAGGAAACCATTGAGAGAAAAATCAGTGACAGCATTACGAATTTAAGAAACTTTGAAAGACAGCCTTTTATTATATTTTGGATTTTAATATACAAGCGTTTGCTTTGTATTTGGCCGTTAAGATGCATCACTTTGTAATTTGACCCGACCCGAAGTAGAAGGAACACCCAATTCCTTCACCCAATAGGATACAGAAGTCTTAAATATAACAATACTTAGCGTTGAAGCCAACAGCAGAAAATTAAGCCAGGAACACAGTAAAATCCTAAGAGTTAAATTAACTCTTCTCTGAGTATATTTGGTCCCACTCTATATAGAGTTAAACCGACTCTGAGAAAGAGTAATCTATTTTTTTCATGTTTTTCCAAATCTGATTGGAAAATGTAAACTAAATATTAACTATTCAGAGAGGGACCAAGTCCACTCCAGAAAGAGTAAAAACAGACAAAAATAGACTGTTTAGTTCAAATAGCCGTATTTAAGTAACTCTCCTTCAGAGTTGGTTTAACTCTATATAGAGTGGGACCAAATACACTCTGAGTAGAGTTAATTTAACACTTAGGATTTTACTGTGCACGATATATTATGAGGGTTGTACAGGAGTAACGGTGAGTATCAAACAGAGCAAACAACCGGAGCAGATGGGTGACGGTTGAAACCCAGAAGGGACATAATAACCTACACAAGAGAAACCAAGAAGGTCAGGTGAAAAAAACCTGCCTTACTAAATTGTGCCGACTTTGAAGTTTGGTGGGATTATAGTGGGGGGTTGTTTTTAGAAGCACGTAAGCAGCTCTGATTTCATGAAAATGATAAAAAAAATTTTGGAACAGTTTGGTAATGATCTCTTGCTGCTCCAGTTTTACTGTGCACAATGGAAGAGGGAGGAACGGAGGAAGTTTGGTACCCAGATGCCACCTTTGGTATGAACTGGAGTGAAATCTGTCAATCTTTCTCATTATATATGATGTTCTAGATGAAATCTTGTAACTTTAACTTAGAATCCGTTTGAAAAAGGCTAAATATTAAAACCTATGGATTAAGAATGGGCAGTCGTTTAAGTTCATATGTGTCAAATGCAACATTAAGACAAAAGATTAAATAAAACAAAAGACAAGAAATACAAAGACCGTTTCTTAGAAAAACTTTTCAGTCAAATTGGTTGATGCATAAAGATGCAATTTAAAGTTTTACACCAACTGCCAGGGGTGGGACTAAGTCCCTGCTTTACAAGTCAAGTCCCAAGTCAATGCAAGGCAAGTCAAAGTCAAGTCAATAGTCGCAAAATGTTAATTTCAAATCAATTCAAGCCATTTAAAAACAAAAAAAAAACAAACAACAAAGCAATAACACATAGCTTTCCTGTGGTTCATCTGCCAACTGCATAAATATAAATTAATTTTAACCCTAAAATCCCAAACATCTGTTAAGTTCTGTTAAGCTAACAGGACTCAAGCAAAACTATTTTTTGCCTCCCAGTAACCGAACTCTAATTGTTGTGTTGAACACGGATTCGATTCCTAAAGAAGGTTCAGTCCGGTGCATGCTACTCAAATGGAGTGACAGCGGATATATCCAATCACACGCCAGTAATATTGCCAGCAACCAATAGATGAACTTAGATCCTAAAGTAGCTTCAGTTTTATTGGCTGATTGCTCGTGGTCTCTCTCTCTCTCTTGCACAGAGCGAGTGAGAATTGCTTATTATTCAAGTCTTACCAAGTGATAGAGGGCAAGTCTTAGTCATTGGGGTTCAAGTACAAGTAGAATGGCAATCTTTTTCAATAATGTCAAGTCGAGTCTCAAGTCACCAAATTAAGACACCTCTGCCATTTGCTGTATAATGTTAACTCTAAAACATTTATATCAAAAGATAAACCTTCATGAATCAGAATGTGTGAGTTATGTACCTCTCACTTCAGAAATCAGGAGTTATTACATATGAAACAGTAAATAAACAAGCACACACTCATTCTTTGCAGTGTCATGAATTACCAATCAGCATCCATCTTTGTATTCTGTCAAGGTACCAGGCTCTCTCACCCACAAGCCAGACGTTAACCCTTCTAATTAATGCAGGTACTGTAAAGTCACTGACAGCTAAAAGCAACGAGCATTGAACTCGATTTTCTCTCTGCTGCTGCTGATGATGATCAGTGATTTAATATTCATGAGAATACTCGGAATGTCATAAAGGTAGATTAACTCATTATGAGGAGGATGAACTATGACCGTTGTTTAATTTAGAAACAGCAGAGATTAAAATTCAACAACCACATGATCTTTATATGGTGTTTTGTAAATTGTAATTTAGTCAGCGAGGAGTTAATTGAATGTCCAAGAGGTCAAGCTCTGTATATTATCTTGCCTCACAAGGAAAACGTTTATGATATTGTTATTAGGGGTGTAACGGTTCACGGTATGTATTGAACCGTTTCGGTACGGCCTGTTCGGTTCGGTACACTTGCGTACCGTTTCGATATTCGGTAATTTTATTAAATAATATGAATGTATTATTAGCGCGATATTAGGCGCAGCAGAACGATGTTCCTATGCGAGTTTCCACACGGACGCTATCGAGTGACGCACAGTAGAGCTGCATGCCATGAGTAGCAGAGCACGAGTAAGAAAATGGCAACAGTGAAAGAGAAGCCAGAGCTTTAATTCCCTCCCACCTCACTACGGTCTCCTGTTTGGGAACACTTGGGTTGTAGTCCTTGGATTTTTTTTCTGGCAATTGTTGGTCTACATGACCATGGTTTGGCTACAACAAAATCCTGCATCACTTTTTACTTGTAATCAGAGTTTGAACACTGCTGATTGGCATTCCCTGGACACCTTTTTATATCCTTTTCCTGTTTTGTACAGTTCTACTACCTAGATCCTTTGACAGATATTTTGTTTTACCCATCACTCAGAAATGCCAGCGCCTCACTGGACGAAAGAGGCAACGGTCTATCAGGAGCCCAGATACTGCACAGACATTAATTACAAGCAAACAGGTCGTCGTGAGTATGGTTACCTTTACCAGAAACTCAATTTTTTTTTTTTCAGCTTTTGTACATTTTACCAGTCCAAAATCACCAGGGTATTTTTTTTATCTTTTGATCAGGGTCATTTGTAAAGCTTCTGTTATTACTATAACACGTAAATACAGTTGTATAACAATAAATGGTTTGACCCAACCACTAACCATGTGTGAAAAAACATGCTTTTGATTTATCATTCATTTTTTCAGAAAAATGGCAATTAGCTCAGAAAATTTGCTAGAGCACCAGTGGACCGGGGTTTGGAATGGCTCAGCTACGTGTATTAACATGCTAAAGTAAGGTTAGGAAGTAATACCTTGAGAGAGCTTCCACAGAGCCATAGGTAAACATGGAAACCCAATCGGAATCAAGATGAACGTACACATAGTAAAATCCTAAAGTAATATCCGAATAGATGTAGACACAATAGCAATCCAAGGAGTCCTTGACTTGAAACATGCAAAGCGCGTTTATATGTGCACTAGGAATTGGACACTCATTGAGACTTGACTGGATTAAAGTGGAGATGTGATTAGTTTGGAACGGAATGAGCTTGTACCTCATAGAGTGTGGCTTGTGGAGCTCTGACACACGGTCAACTAAAGCTTTTCATCATGTAGTATGCAACCAAAAAGTAGAGATGGATCCAGATCAAAGCTCAAAAAAACACACTCCTCCAAGAGCTCAGTCCTTTGCAATGGCACGCAGGGCTAAAACAAAATCATCAATTTGAGAACTACTAAAGGCCTCCAAAATAGAAAGCCTTCATCCGTGTTGCCATCGCAACGGTGAGTTCAGCAGGCGCAAGCAAAACTACAGAACCACTCTCTCCTTGAGGTTCACGCCGTAGGTTACAATCCATTTGGGCCTCACATATGGTGACCAGATTTCAGAAAACACAACATGTATTTATTTCAGTACTATTGCGACTTGAGTTAGAATCAAAGGCATAATTTCTACAACTTCAACTAAATTTCAGTCTACCATAATAGCCAAGATTTCAATATATGTTCCTTAAAAAAAACAAGACCGGTAACAAAAGAAATATGGATCGCCTCTTAGAATTTGAAATACGTCAAAATCACTGGAGATATGTAATGGAGAAAAACATGGCAGCTAGGGGTGTAACGGTTCACGGTATGTATTGAACCGTTTCGGGTTGGGCCTCTTCGGTTCGGTAAGCTTGCGTACCGTTTCGGTATTCGGTATTTTTATTAAATAATATAAATGTATTATTAGCGAGATATTAAGCGCAGCGGAACAATGTTCCTAGGCGAGTTTCCGCAAGGATGCTATTGAGTGACATGCAGCTCTACTGTGCGTCACTCAATAGCGTCCGTGCGGAAACTCACCTAGGAACATTGTTCCTAGTAGCAGAGCACGAGTTAGAAAATGGCATCATGGCAACAGCGAAAGAGAAGCCAGAGCTTGAAGACGGTCTCCTGTTTGGGAACACGCTGGCTTCACTGTTAAAATACATAACGGGGATAGACGAGTGGATAAATTTAAAGTTGTATGCCGACATTGTTCCACGGAGATCGGGCAGGCAACACATCTAACATTTTCTACTGCTGGAGATATTGTCACTGCAACCAGATCTGTGCTCTCTTCAGAAAATGTGGATAGGTTAATCTTTTTAGCCTAAAACTTAAAAAGTTAGTTTTGTTGATATACAAGCTGCCAAACAACGATGCCACATTAAATCCAGCACTTTTATTCGTCAATGCTCTTTATTTTGCTCTCCTTGGCATAACGGAAAAGGCTGCATTGCAATGTTTTCTTAAATTGTTTTGGAAAATCAAATATATAAAATAGCCTCCAGTCAAGCTACTGGCCTTTATAAACACATCATCATGGAGCTCTAACAACTGTGTGCAACTCTCCAGAGTCTAAAAGGATTTCTAATATCAACAAACCACGATCAGCACAATGAGAGACATCAATCACACTATGTCAAATAACCGTTGTTCAATTCCCGGCGCTCGTGCTACATAGACTCTACGAATGCACAAGGCTGCAAGCAAACAAAAGGTGAAATCAGAGAACCAAATCAAAAAGCAGAGAAGTGTACGAGTCCGGCCCTAGTGACACATTTGAGTAACAATGCAAACAAAAGAAGAAAAAATTAAAAACTGAAGTATTTCTAAAGATCATTTGGTTCAAAGGTAACTATTGATTAAAGCTATTCTAATGCAAAACCTTTCAAACACGATAATGTTCCAACAAAATGAATATGAAAAGAAGCCTTGGTCATGGGGTCAAGCACTGATCGTCAATTCATAGGTTTTTCTCTTTAAATGAATCATTTGAGTAAAACGCATTCTAGCTCATTCTAGGAACAGGAACTCACTTAGGGCACCCAAAAGAAAGCAGGACCCTGTATTATTATTATTATTATTATTATTATTATTAAGCATTATTAATTTTAAAGTATTAAAAAAAGTCCAATTTAAGACTTCTAAACTGTGAGACAATTTAGACCTGTATCATAACACACATACAAAATAAACAGCAGAATCAGAAATGTAATTACGAAATAAATTTCTACTTGAACACTTATTCAAAACATTAGTTTTAAACGTTCCAAGTTTAGTAGACATCATATATTCAGCCTATATTCAGTATATCCTGCACTTTTCCAGAGATAAAACCTGTCTCTGTTGCTCTCATTTGTAGTCGTAATACAGAGAATTATATTAACTATATAACTACAACACCACGAAACAACCAAGCTTCAACAAAAACTGTGGGAAAAGATCATTTAAGCAAATTTAAGACTTTTTTTAGTTCCCAAATGTGGGTTTTTATACATTTTAAGACCCAGTGGAAACCCTGGCTGAAGTAAATGTTGCATGAACATCTGAGGAACCAACTTAGGAAAAAAGCGAGGGAGATTGTTCATTGTTCTGAGAGCCTGGTTTTCATGATGGATGTTGATTACTTGAGATGTACAGGTCTTTGTGAACCTTCAAAGGCGTCAAACACTTTATATTGAATTTTGAATTGATTTCTGGTAAACAGAAATAGAGGTCAAGGCTCGCACCAAATCTCTGAGCAGCATTCTGCATTAAACATCTTAAAAGATCAAAAGTCGAAGCAGCTTCATTTGGTTAAGAAACATATTGAATAACATAGAGGCCATGACTCCCAAAAGCATTGTATATCTTCTGTCAACCACAGAGTACCAATTGTTTAGGCAAGTAGCCAAGATCCTAAATGAATATCTACGTGTAAATAAGCTCAGGTTTAAACAATCCTTTATGTTTACCACTTTATCCAAACCATCAGAATTCCCTGAATGATTTCCAGGGCACTATGGATAAAGCAATCATGCTAAAATTCCACATTACTGAGCAATCAACTGACTTATAACTGATCAATACTTGCACCTCTCATCTGTCCTGAATTTCCTGTACCTCAGCATAATGCTAATAAGATGACTCATAAACCTGTACAGCAAAGATTTGTTGCCACTGACACAGCAATTGATTAAATGTGAATATTTTACATGGCCATTGATCTGTTTAGCTAACAAATAATGTGTATATTCCTAATTACAATATGTGGTTACCCGAAAGAGTGAGAATGGCCTTAATCTGCTGTTCATAGCTCTTCTCCGGGATAAAAAAAGGCTATCCATCCATCCGTACATTAAATAAGACACAGAACAGCATCAATGCAAATGTAGGTGGATGGAGAATGGGCAGCTATGATGCTGGGCTGGTCATTGAGGATTGTAGGAGCTGCTTGAAATGTGGAAAGAGTACTGAGAACTTATGTGGAAACCGATTACCACAAAACATTCTTTTTAAGAAAAGGGCATCTCAAACGTTTCAAATTTTTATATTAAAAATGATACTTTTCAGTAGGGTTGGCTTTCGCACCTCACATTTCTTACGTTACTCAGTTTCCACATGATTTTTTTTTAGGTCTATGAACCATTCAGGTTTCAAAGGGAATTTGCTTGGACAGATATTTAAATACAATGAAAGCCATTTTAGTTTAAATACCTTTTCTTCATTTACGTCATCAAGAAATTATACAAGTGTTGCATCCAAGTGCATGATTCAACCCATTTTCTTTTTTAAACCAAACATGAAGATGGCCCTAGTTGACCATGGGTAATGTAATGCGGGTGCTGTATTCTGAAGCAACGGGTCAGTGACATACCATTGTACCTGTATCTTAGAACCAACAAACCCTTACCACAAGCCAAACATTACCCTCTTCGAATTTTTCTGTCAGGACTTCTTGGTCTTACCCTAGAAACACAAAGCCTTATTTTAAAGGGCAGACTTTTAAATCCTTAAAAAAATACCTGATCAAAGTTTTTAGTTGTGTGTGTGTGCTAACTTTTTGCTACTTCAGTACAGAAAATTTCCCTGTTTTACTTGTTTAATCAAGAAATACTTAGAAAATACATTTGTTTCCGTCATTATTTATGTAAAGTTAATCAAATTTAACTGGAGATAGACAGTTTCCACTCATGTGTAGTTTCAAAATCCCAAAGCACAATGGTAAGTAAATACCTTTTACTGTATTGTAAACCTTAAATAATCTAAAAAAAAAAAAAACAATTTAAACAGGTGAACATAACGTAGAAAACCTTTCCAATTGTTGCATTTGTTCCTAATTTCCCTCATCTGCTCCTCATTAGTTCCCAAATTTATACTGCTCCTTTTTCCACGCTCTTTACTGGTGTATCCTTAGTTCCTTTGAGCTTACGGTTTGTTTTTGTTTTTTTTTGGCAGCCAGAAGATGGTGTTTGCCTGTTAGTTATTAATAAAACCAACTTACTTCAGTGCACTTGGGTTCTTGTCTGACAAAAGACAAAATGAGGAATCAGAGGATTGTAATCTTTCAGATGATGCAACATATTAATATATTAATGCTATAGGATCATTCTAAATTATAAATTTAAAAAAATGTTTTTAAAACCTGGAAACATAACAGAGATTAAACTCTAAGCCCACTCTAGCAAAATGAAAAAACATCATAGTATTGTAAAGTTGTTTCCCCCAGGCAGAATATTTATTTAACTTCACAGCAAACGCAGACGGTCCTAGCTGCAGACCATGTGTGAGAGCGGGTGACCGAAGAGGTCAAATAAGCCAATTGTGTTCAATGGCATTCTACTCTAACTATATCTCAGAGCAAAAACCAATGTAAACACTTCAATTTCGCACTGGAAGGAAGTTTTAACCATAGCAAAGATAACAATAGGTCAGATTTTCCCAGGCATTGCCTAATTTGCTCAAATCGATATGTTTTACAGTGTTCAAATGGAGGTGGTTTGTTGTGGTTGTCTTCAAAATGTCTAGACATTGGCCTTAAATTATACTTTCCTTAAATGTCTGTAGAGGAAACGCTGAAAAAAAACCTTATATATTTAAAGTAAAGTTTTCTGCTTCAAACTTGAATCAAATGAGCTTCTTTTAAATTGTCTAAAGAGTCAATGTCGATCTGTCCCTAGTGTACTTTTCACCCTAAAGGAGTTTGCTAGTGATCCGTCAAATGATTAAAATGCTGCAAAAGACTGTCAAATTGTAGATATTATACAAAATATAATATGAATTGTCTCTCTGAAGGCCATCTTCAATTAGATTTTCTTAACGATCCAAAAACTCATTTTCAGACTGCAGATTGGAATGCCTCTGTAGATCGCTTTATTGAAAGCTGTAAAAGCTAAAACGAATAGTAAATATCTGACTGAGAAGTGGCAAAAGAAGAGTTGTAAAACAAAAGGCTCAATCTCAGAATAGAAAGGGTTTAATATCAAATACCTATTTCAAGGTAATCCTGGGGACACACACGTTAAAAATCAATGAAACTGCAGCTTTGCTGTTTGGTAACACTGCAGCTCCAGCTCTGAATACTATAAAGGTATTGCTTTTGCATAACACTTCAAATAAATTGTACTCAATACCAAGAATTTAACAAATGGTGTATTTGTGTTACATTATTAGGATTTCAAAGTCTGTAGTAAGTTCAGTTTCTTAAAATATATCTGAAAATTCATGAAAATTACTTAAAAACAAGACACCATCTCAATTTACAGCCATTAAATTAGCTGTAATGTCTAGTAGAAATTAATCCAATGCACAAATGGGCATACATCTGTAAAAGTTTACAAAAACTATTGCTTCTCTTCTTCAGATCATGTGAGAGATGCCCATATTCTTTGTTCTCAATGCAGCATTTTTAGCAGATATCATCTCTAATGTTTAAGCTAATTAAAGCTGCATTTTTGTTAAATCTTTTTAAATTCTTTCAGAGACTTCTTGCTTGGTTTTAAAAAGCCTTCAATGCTAACAATAAACTTGGAATTGAATATGAAAAAGAAATAAAAACACTGAAAGTTGGGACGGTCACTGCTGAGTTAATAATATATGAAAATACATTTGGAAAGGCAACCATGCTGTATTTCTGTATATTACTTTGGCATGGAAAGAGGATAAAGTAGCCTTGGTGAACAGTCGTCTTCCAGGCAGGGACCCTTCTCTCTCTCTCCTTTGTTACTATTCTTTTCAATCTTTACAGTGACTTCATATCATACATTTGATCGGCGCCATCGAAACTTTGGACGAAATCAAAAGAAACACATTGGCAGTGATGAGCTCCAGGGGTCCTAACTGATCCCTTTTGAACCTTTTTGTGCTATAAACTACAATGTGTGTATGGGAGGGGGAGACACGTGATGCCTCAACAAGAACAGAGCATTGCTTTTAAACAGATATACTAAATCCATCTTGTGCCATTATGCTTGCTTTATACTTATAGTATATTCAACAAAAAAAATATTCATCTTCAAATCTAGTCTATAATTTATAAAAGAGATACAAAGGTCAAAATTGAGATAAAATATAACTAAAAAGTCAAAATTTTGAAATACCCAACCCTAATTCTGTATAATAACTTACTTGGAATGGTGCAGAGTTTTTTTACTGGTCTGCCTTTTCAGAAAATCTCCTTAAACTGTTGTTATACGTCAACATATAATTACTTTCTCAAAATTTTGACTTTTGTAACAAAAACATTTGACTTGCATCTCAGAATGTTAACTTTTGACCTCAAAATTTTACTTTTAAAATCAAAATTTACACTTTTGTATCTCAACATTTAGACTTTTCAAGCCATTTTTTTATCTGGCAGAAATGGTCTTACTTAATAATTCATATCACATTAATGCTATGATAAATTTCAGAAGGTACGGGGGACACCTTCATAGTAATGCAAATTATGAATACATTTCCAAATATGGAAAAAAAAGCATTCTTTAGTAGCTTAAGCAGCAGTCCAAAAGAAACCCATTTAGACAAAACAATGTTCTGTTTAGTTTAAACCAACTCCCGATACACAGCAATAATTAATAGCTCTCTTAGTACGTTTAAATGATTTATTAGAAATATGAAATCATCTTTTTGTCAAACTGTAACCAAGCACAATTGAAACAAACTGCAGGGATGTGCTGAAGCAGAGGAGAGGTGGTAAGTTGCCACCTGTTGACTGAATTCAAATGGAAAGCACACTGCTGTGAAAGTGAGACGTGTAATAATATAAAAGCTGACTGGTTTCTCGGTCTGTTTATCCAAGCTGAGATGGACAGCTCCTCTGGAGATGAATGATGGCAAGAGGGGAAAGAGACAGACACTTGCCAACTTGTCAGAGCACACCATGAAATGCAATCAAACCTAGTCGCTCAGCTAGCACTGCATCCATTCGACTTGCACATATGAACAATTTATGCATGTGTGCTCACCTGAATATTAAACTTGCTTCATCTCAGTTTCAATCTGGGCAGGGAAACAAGAAATGTGTTCGGTTGGGAAAGCAAACACACACTCAGTGACAAAAAGCCAACAACAACTGGCTAGATCTGCACAACGAGGTAATAAACGTCATTCTTAGTTGAAATTGACACAAGTAAATGCGAAAATCACAATGTCTGAATTTCCACTTTGAGGGAAGGCGAGTGAGTGGTGCTTCTTTCTCCAATTATAAAGCACATAGTCTTACTTTATGCGCGGTGAAATGATTCTATTGAACTTATTTTTTTGAAGGTGCTTGCCAGTCTTAAAGGGATAAGGCACCCCCTTTAGCGAATTATTGTGATAATCCATTTCAACGAAGAGGCTGGAAGCATAGTTTAAGAAGGTATAATAGAAAATACATTCTTATTACCTTTGAAAATATTTATTTTGAATTACACCACTTATTGAATGGTAGGGGAAACACTGAAGCTGGGTAAAAGAAATAGAAACGGAAACGTGTACATGACATCCTCCATTAAAGCAACCCACTTAGTCACAAATTCTGAAGTCACAGAGTTGCAAAAAAGCCTATCTATTAAGAGTTTGTCCCACGGAAATTTGGAAAATTAGGAAGACACCATCCTACAGACTGCAAATTCCAAATAAAGAAGTATTTGGCATATTTACAATACAATCCATAGGTTAAAGAAGTGGCTTTAAACTTGTGTGTGTGTGTGCACACGTGTGTGTGCGTGTGTAGTCCCGGTATTGTGTCAGAAAAAGCACCCCTACCGTAGTTACATACATACACTGTTTCATTCGTCAACTTTACATTTTGCTCTAATTAATGATCTTTATAGCGTCTTTTTTGTAGCAATGCTTGATTATACATTAGTAAACCCCCTGCTTCTTTTTTTTACAAAAAGATTTCCTAACATTTTCTAGCGCAACAATAGTTCTTTAATCAGGAACATGCAACTTCTGCCCATATCTCTATATTCAAGTAAAACTGGTCATCTGGTCAGCTCTTTTTAATTTCAGTATGTAATCATTAGCATAACTCAAAGCTCTGCACATGTCCTTATCAAACACAGTCATATTAGTGCTTGTTTTGTTTTGGGTGTCTGATCAGATGGGAAAGTGATTGCAGTGCATGCCCTATATTCCCATGTCATGCAAAAAATGGACTTGGAGGAAATTGCTATCAGAAACAATCTCAAAAGGTTCTTTGTGTCATATGTAACTACCAGAGGCTGCATTTTCAAAGCAAAGAGAAACATTTGTAAACATAACCAGGGAACCAGGGACTTTCAGGCAATGACATCACCGGATCATGAAGGAAGTAGGTGAATGCGTTAGAAGACCATAAAAATTTACTCATAAAAATGAGTTATTTTAAATGCATTCTTATCAGTCATCTCAAAGATTTGATAACACTGAGCTTTGGAAAAATCACAACTCATACACAGCATTTGGAATAGAACACAATCAAAAATAATAATAATAATTAAAAATAATTAGAAAAAAAAACTAAGAAGTTATCTACCTCTATTTTCCTCGATCGCCATAATGCGCCAAGTTCTTTTAGTAGGTCTTCAGTAGCTGCCAAAGAAAAACAAAACGTTAGGAGTATTTAAGAGGCAGACCATAAATCATGAGCCTGTTTAGATTCTACCTCACACACAGACACACAAGTACGCACTTACAGTGAAAAATTGCCATCGGGATAAAAACAAGGATAAGCACTGTAAGCATTGTCTTTTTAGTGCACTACTGTAATGCGCTGAAGCCATTTGATTTATTTGAAGCCAAGCTGCAGCAGGCGGATACCTGCAGGGTCAGTGCATTTTTCATTCATCTTTACTTGAGCTTTCAGTAAATGAACAGGACAGTTGTACAAAATTATAAAATATATATATAAAACACTCTTATTAAATGTTGGACATGGATGGAAAAAATGAAATATTTAATAAAAAAAGTCTGTATTCATGACTCACTTACATAAAAGGAAACAAGATAAAACACTGCATAACACTGTTTTCTGGTCTGCACTGCTCTGGACAGTGAGGAATGGCATTGGACTTCTTTGATCAAAACTAAATGGAGTTACACCAAAGACCTCTCATTAAACGGTCTCCTAGCAACAGCTTGACCGGTGACTTTGTTTCTCTTCCAGGTTCATCCTTGGTTAGATACCACTGGACAAGAGGTATTTCTGGTGTAGATAGAAAGTTCATCTAGATCAGGGGTGCTCATTACGTCGACCGGTCGATCGCGGAGGTGCTAACGGTCGATCGCGGTGTGGAATTGAAACAATATCAGCCGATCATCCATCCCGTCACAGTTCAGTAAAGTTAGCTGCAGATTCACGGATTCGGTTTTCTCTGATCAATAGCTCGAGACCAGAATGTTCTTAGTAATCAAATAATACCTATTTTTAATCTGTGTTATGTAGCGGACAAACTACAAGATGTTTTTTTATCAAAACAAGTTTCCCTCGGCATTCGCAGAAACACATTACGTTCTATGCGCAACCCGCTGACATGGAATCACTTAGGGACCGTTTGCAAATTACCAGATCCAAAATATGTTTTACCCAGAATATGCTTCATAACTTCATTCTAAATTATTCTATTACAACCCAAATCAAGCAACACGCCACTCCTCACCTGCATATTGTACTGCACAACTCAGTTTCAATAAATATTGAAATATTTATTAGAGCATCATTTTTATTCTTTCAAAGCTCAATTTCTCCCATAAAAACCACTCTATTGCCATCAATTCATGTCACACACAACTGTTCTAATGCTTCAATTCAGTGCAAGTCATCAAATTAACAAAAAAAATGTAAATAATTAATTATGTGTGTTTCGTCTATTCTCAATAAAGTTAAAAATAATTGTTTGTTGATTGATGTTTTACATTTTTGTAGCAGGTAGATCACTTTGACTTGGTCATTTTAAAAGAAGCTCGCAAGCATGATTGGCAAATAGACAAGCTCAATGTTTGAAAAATTCTATGTTTGCTGTCATTCTTTATTGACTACAGTTTAATAGTTTGATTTAAACTTATCCAGGTGACTTTTTAGTGTACTTCGACTCCATGTTACATAAAAAATAGGGTTTTAAAACTAGACAAAACTTACAATTTTAAGGCAACAGGTTATCATATACTGTGATTTTTTTCATGTGAAAATTTAGGTCTGTTGTACCAAATACTTTTGATTTGCTACTCACAAAAAATTATATACATTTTTAAAATTGACTTACTTAATAAAATTTACGAAACGTTTTAATTTAAAATATTATGTACACTCAATTGTTCTTAAAGGCCAAACATCAAAGCTGTGCATGCACCTATTGTGTTTGTTCTGTTTCTGATAATGGCTGATGATTCCTTATAATTCCTGCCTTATAACTCTACGTCTGTTCATCTTAAAAGCATCAGTATCAATGTATTCAGACCGTTATGCAAAGTGAGACAATGTCCATTTTTCAGACCTATGTCTGCCATTTTGGATTTAGCCAAAAGCTGCATTTTTTTCAAATACATCAACATATCTTTACAAAAATTGGCTTGGAAGTTTGCCAACGTGTCCCAAAGGTACCCACCAAGATTTGCAGTAGTGCCACCATGTGATAAAAATATATAAATGCATTGGTAGTAGGTACATGGTGGTAACTTTGTTAGCCTTAGCATGTTGTTATAGCTATGATCTGAGTTTGCCTACTGAGTTTCCCTAGTGGTCAGGGAATATAAAAATTCGCTAAATGTGTAAATTCCATATCATTTTATAATAAAATTGGTCTCAATATGGTCTAGCCTTTTTGAATGTCTGCTCAACAGGTTCATAAAAATTCTGTGGTCAAAAATCTGTTCTTGACTTTATTTCATGGACTACGATGAGAACACAGAACCAACTCTTTCAGACTCCTGCTAGACTGTAGCTCTGATTCTTACCGATTTTATTTCAGAACATCCTCATATGTTTCTAGCCAAAGGTTAAGAATTCAGCCCTGATCGACATTACGGGTTAGGTTTAACGCTATAAGGAATTCAACGGCTTCAAGGCAAGTCTAATTCGAAGATGCATCTCTACGATCAACATATTGTCCCCAGACATCTATGCGAGTCATCAGTGCTTAACATTGACCACACAATAAAGGTGGAAACAGTGACAATGTTTATAAACCTCGATATAGGACTAAAGCTCCTGAAGCTGGACGTTTTGGATCATTTACAATGCTTCTACAATGCAATGGAAATGTGTTCATTTGCCTGCTGTCAATCAATTTCAGCTTCTTGAAGATTGGTCCTGTATTACTGCTTGCAGTTACATTTGAATCTGTAGACAGAATGTGAATCATACATATAAATCAAAAGTTGTTATTCTACCAGGCTGTACTAATCAAGTAATTGCTAGATTAGAAGTAACCATGTGCAAAATATACATGTGTATCATTGTGATTCTCTTGATTGATGCACATTAAGCTCTTTCAAGCACATTAAACAATGAAAACAAATGTTCTATAAAGATGTGAATTTTTCTTGCGCTGATTTATGTAGCATGAATAGCTCTAGAGAGTAAGAGCAGGAAAGCACCCGAGACATGCTGTGAAATCAAACATAGAGCAGGTGGAAAGGCTTGTCACTGACAATTAGTTTGCATTTATACAACTCAACATTGCACAAATTTGATGGATGGAACGGAAGAATTAGCGGCATAGAATGGGAAAGAGCTGAATGCTAACAATAAAGTGTGCAGATGGCTGACAAACTGGAAGAAAGGATGATTGGTGCTTATTGAAGACAGCGATGGGGTGCAATTTTTGTTTTGACAAAGAAGTGTGAGATGTTTATTGGGTGCCATCACTTCTTAAATGGATTCCATCACATGATGATCACAATGAAGCATATACAGGCGACACAGGCTAATGTGTAATTCAACTTCTCAAAATAATAAAGGCAGCATTTAAATTTAGACTGAAGAAAAATGGAAACCTTCCAATTGGTGTTTGCAAAATAACAGTAATCGTGTAGACTTTTAATAGATGCCTTCTTGCTTTTGCATTTTTTTAACTTTGATAATTACCTGTAGTTATTCTATACCTTTTAAAGAGAGTCTTTGCTCTCTTTCTCTGCCATAATCGTTTACCCCCATGACCTTTAACAACCTTTTTGGTATACCTCTTCTCTATCCCCCTCTCCACAGAATCACCTTCAGATCCCACCATGTGCATTGATAGATCTCTAAAAAGAACCCATCAGCATTCTATTGTTTGGCGAATTTCCTGCTTTCCACATTGTTCTCAATTTCTCTGAAACTGGCTTCGGTTGGATGGACTCGTGCACAATGGTGCTATTTGAGAATGTAATGAGCTTCATACAGGAAACACAAGCTAGGGAAATTTCAATGTAATGATTGCAGTTTTGAGCTGTTTCTGTCTGTGTTTTAAAAATAATAGCAACGTTTTCCAAAAAAGTTATTCACAGACTCTTCTTGTCAAACGACATTGAGGAATTTGTTGAATTATACGGAAATGGTCCCAAGTTGTACAATTTGACAAAAACGTCTCTGTTCTATCCTTCAGGGAACGAGGGGCTACACAAGTAACCTAGATATTCCCTTTCAGTCATACACTTCGACATATTTGTTGAAATATATGAAAATGGTCCACGGTAGAGTTCCCAAGTTGTATAATTTGAGAAATATGTCTCTGTTCATGGGGAGTTACCCAAGACGTTGAGAAGGAATAGACCAGTCTCAGGAGCCAGTCCCAGTTTGTCATTGTCGTCTTCTTTCCTGTTTCCCCATGTGCTGCAGAATTTAACCACAAATTCCATATTCAGGCAGGGAACGTCATTGCATTAATAAATCCTCAACCCAGACGAAGAGTGGATTCGGAGCAATGAGTAGAGGCATTTACTTAACAAATGCTCTTCTGCAAAAAGGTTTAAAAACTCCTCACAATTATGACCCTTGTGAAAAGCCTTACCAGGTGAGATGCTATTGTAGCTCCAAAATTATTTAATGGTTATGGTGCACCTTATGTATCAGTAAAATGAGGGGTTTATCCATTCCATCTACTTTTTAATGGGAATTTAGAAAAAAAACTCCTACAATGATTCCAGTTCACTGTATTTTCAAAGACAAACACTCTTGGAAATAGTCTTGTGAACATGAAGGGTGTTCTTCAACATTTACAGAACATTAAGCATGTTTTTCATTATGGGTTATGAGCATGATGTAGATAAAGTTTTGGTACATTAACTGGTTGATATGTGGTATCTCACATACAACACCTTTAAATTTGAAACACATGCAGAACAATTACTACAGAATGATTTGGTCAACGGCCATTACCATATATGTATAGTAAATAAAAATTTAGGTTCAAACAATTGCATCTGGTTTGATTGTTGTCTGTAAATTACTTTAACCTAGAGAAACATTATAACGCTGCTAAAAGGAAACTTGCAGAGCTTTGGTATTTATTCTCAAGTTAAAGTAGAACTGCTATAGGTGGAATCAGACGTGTTCAACCTTCTTCTTTTCTAAGAAAGAGAACCTCTGTCCCTTAAGATGAGCACCTCTGATTTATGTAGATCATAAATTGATGCTAGATCCTTGAGGTAATAATGTGATCTGCAAGCCGCTATGCTCTGAGCTGTGGTCAACCCCTGGGAACTCTAAAAAACCAGACAAGTAAATCCCAGATCAATACCTTTCCATAAGCCAGCATGCCAAAGGGCTGGGATGTAATATTAAACGTTAAAAGCAAACAACTAGCCACAAATGTGTGGGAGGACATAGGGACAGCTTGATCCAACTCCAAGTGTTTGATCCCAATAGTACCCTTGAGACTAAAAGTAATCTTAAAACATTCAAACATATAAAAGCCAAAAAGCCTAAAATGCCAAGATTGTGGTTTTCAGGTTGTTAAACTAAAAAAGGGCCAGCTACAGGTTTCTTGCCAGTATAACAATTCAAGCGCTGCAGTAAAGGAATATAACCTTCAAATGTTCTTACATGGCAGACTTAAATCAGTCTAGAATGCAGCAAGACTACAGGTCCCGTCAGTGAAAAGTATACTTTTATATTTCCAGAAGAGTAAAGAGTACATTTAGAAGACCCAGCTTCTAAAAAAAAAAATGTAAAAAATTATCACTGTATGCCTCTAAAGCTGGAAATGTGTGTACCCTCCCCAATCCAACACAGACTCTCTTTGTGCATCTCAATGAATGTGGGGTGTTTCCCCTACCATGCAATGACAGGGGCGCCCAATCCTTTTAAGACCGGCAAACCCTAATCCAAAGAGAAGTTCAGTAGAAACATTTTACCAAACATAAAGTAGGATTTTATGTTACATAATTGGATTAAATGCCACTCCAAGTCACTGCTTGAGGGCAAGCCCTTAAACCTAATCCTACATTTGAATATGCTAATGAAAAACAGACAACATGATGATGGCAAAAGCACAACATGAAGCAATTTCAAAGAAACTGAATTAAGAGAGCTATTTGAGGTTTTCCTTTAGAAAGAAGGTAATGAATTAATTGTTGACAATAGAGATGTAGAAATTGATATATTTTCTGATATGATGTAGAAAAGTGGCCAGCTGGTAAAGTAGAATTCAAAAAGAAACACTACACACAGGTGCAATGCTAATGTTGAGTCACAAAAGCAAATGTTACTGACATATGCTTTTAGGTGGGCTTAGTAGTAGTGTGGCTGACACACTGCCTGGCATAGAACCAAGCAACCCAGGTTCAAGACTTGACCACTTTGATGTTTTTCCTGCTCTTTCATGGCAAATCTGAAACACTGCAGTCCATAAATAAAGACTGCAAAATAAATATGGTTTAAAAAAAATGTGTTTTCTTTAGAACTAAAAGGCGTTTGAAAACATCAAGGACTTTGACTTGCTTTGTGACAGTGTGGAAAAGAAAATTTAACCACTTTTGTAGTTTTTCAAAGTCCTACAAACATACAAATGTTGCAATTATTTTCCCCACCTGCCCCTCAGCTACTCAGCTTTGAATCATGTTAGATAACAACGCTAATTCTTAGCAGTTACCACATACTGACACCCATCCAATTTATGCTGCTTCTTCTGCACTATTTGTCCATAAACCTTGTATTTAATGTCTGCAGCAGCAATTCATTTAACACACACTGAATCACACTGGTGCCAGAAAGCTTATAACGGCCATTAGTCATAGAGACACACTGGCCGCATGGATTCAGTTTATAGCAGTGTTTTTTGTTTTAGTAAAACATTTAAGTATTCCATAAAGTAAAACAATACATCAAGAAGCAGTTCTTTGGGACGCCAATACAAAAGTGACAAACTACCATTCGACCTTGAAGGGTTGAGGCAGGAGAGCAGGTCCAAGTGACCGTGTTAAATTGTTCAACATTGTGCCCATATCCTGCATGTTGGTAGAGACCCCCTGGCTGCTGAAGCTCTGAAACTGCATATTGAGCCTGATATGCAATTTTTCACTAAAGGGATTTTAGTTCAACAACTTTACTGTATACTTCAGGTTTTTTTTAGACTGAATTCTCTAAGCCACGGGGTGTGCTGTAGGGGTGCCTCTGGGCTTAGTTTACAAAGTATGAATTCTCACTTAACAATTTCTCTTCTCAATCAACCTGTTACTATTGAAAAAAAGTGAAATATAAGTTTGTTGTGTCAAAATTGTCTCAATCTTTGTGTCCAGGTTTTTTTTTTTTTTGAGATAAGATCACTGTCAAATAATCATCAGGCAGTGAAAAGAACTAAAAAACCCATTGCCTAGCAGACTCACGACCAGATCTATAAATGCCTTGGTGTTTATTTAAATTCAGGGATGATACATCAGTACATTGAATAAACAAAACCCTGGATTGAATCGCCAATTTTTTTTTTCCATATTTTTTTTACTTTTTATCCAATATGAAAAAATGTGCATAAACTTCATTGTAAACTTCAGAATAAATCCAAAATGCAACGGCAATGCATTTTCAGATGGAGCTAGGGCAAAATGGTGCGCCATCTATTGAGTAACCAACTAATCAATTCCATTGCACAACACCTGAAATGTTTTGGTCATTTTAAAATTCCTGAAGTCTGTCATCGAAGGTTCGGAATTATCAGCTCCCAGAACGGCCTTGACCATCTGCATTCCCAAAGAGAAGTCTCCCGACTCCAAATGCATTATGACATGACTGCGGCACATTGCGTTTCGTAAATATGCTCTAATTATTATATACAAAAAAAAAAAAAAAACTCATCGGATGGGTTTTTGTACAATAAAAAAAAAATTGGATGTTTTTTTTTATTATATTTTTTGTAATATTCTAATTCTATTAAAATTGCATATTTGAATGGAAACATGGCTATTGTTTCCAACATTGTTACCCTCTGTAAAGACCAGTACCATTAGCAGAACTCTTGAAGCACATTAGCACCAATTTTAAATTATGTTCGCACCCTTGAACCAACAAAGCCAAAATGTCCCTCTCCCCGCAAATACAAGAATGGCACCAAACTGTCTGCGTTAAGTGACCACAAAAAAGCAATATGTACTGTTCACAAACATGCTCTAATATTAGTCCAGTATAAGCACCTGAGCAGAGCGTGCACTTTGCTCCCACATACAGGATACAGGCAATTAATCACATTAAACACAGTGATTGTTCAGACAAATAACGGCAATAATTACAGAGCTTCTGTTTTATATTCGGCTCAACGGTTATAAATCTGTCGTTTGGCCTGGAATCACATGATAACTAATAATCAAATCCTCAAATCTTTGTGTAATATTCTCACTCCATTAATCTTATGCACCCACCCATGTGCATACACAAACCCACACAAATAAGGAAACCAAACAGGCATGTCTACACAGAGCCTCGTGAACATCACCGTCCTTGTTTGGTTCAGACAAGACAACTTTTCCTTTTGGCAGCAAAACAGACCCGGATGCTCAAGCAAAGCTATTTGTATGGGGAAATACAAACTGTGCATTTTAAAAAGTTAAAAAGCAAGGTTTTTTGACTATAAATTCACATTTAGCAGGCACTTTTTTTTCCAAAACTACTTAAAGATCGGAAGAAAAACTCAAAGTTGTTTGCAACAACATCGGTTAATCATAAGAAGTGCACGCAGAAGAGGATCCAGCTGATTCAGAATTACTGTTAATGTTTGTAAGTGCTCTTGGAAAATAAGAGAGTGTCTAGTTGCTTTTTAAAAGTTTTGAGAGACTATGTATTGGGACTCCACCAGATGGATAATGAGAAAAAGAAAATGCTAGTAAAGCTTAGTGGATGCCAGTGGGGGTGGTGTAGAGACTTGTCATGGAAAAAATGAGAGAATATTCAGAAGATAGTTTAATACAGATTTAGAATGCTATTATTTTGATGTATTGGGAAGACATGGTGCTGCTCTCACTGCACACATACGTGTTGCACTAAAGTGTTGGGAGAACACTTAATGAACTTTCAACACCAAGAGTTGGTGAACTTTTTAAATGTTAGAATTTCTTCTTCTTCTTATTATTATTATTATTATTTAGATTTCCCTCTGCATTAGTCAACACAATGATCAAATAACCAGGTCCAATAAACCAAGTGTTCTTTTTTTACATTTTGACAAGATTTTTTTTAATAGTTGCATTTTAGGCATTAGGTTTGTTCTCGTAAGAGTCACTGTGAAATTCTGTCTTAATTTAACCCATATGTGTTGCTGGATATGTTTCAGCCACTTAAGGGATATTTTGAGTCTATTTCCACAAATTGAATCATTTTTAGTGACAAATGTTTTTTTTCTTACACTTTTTTAAAGAAAATGCTTTGAATTTTTTCACGAAAACAAATTCACTATTGTGGACTCTTTTGTGTTATTCTTAGCAGATCAGATCAATCTTTTTTTTATTTTTTTGGCACAAGTCTCTTTATCTACCTCAGCTCTAATCTAATGAAAACTATTAGTTTTTTTTTAATCCTAAATATTTACCCTTTAATAGCCAAGATTTTACACAATGTCCCTAATTTTAGAAAAAAAAAGCTTATTTTCACTATGAATCACAGTCTTGGACATTAGTAACAACATTGGCATTGGTGCACTTTTAGATTTTGCGTAGGACCAGATTTTCATTTTTTGAGAATGTATTTAACTTCCATTATAGCAACCTTTTCTGATTTCAATGTCATGACACTAGTAAAGAACCATGCATTCGTGATTGTTGATTGTCGTTCCTGTTGGGAAATTTGAGAATGGATCACCATTTAGAACCACTGAGGGAGCAAACACTAGCAAGGTTTTTTTAATCACCTCTTTAAAGTATTTAAATGAACTAATGTAGGAGCAAATCTGAGCAATCTGGGCTAACCAGATTCAAGGATCTATGGTAAAAGTGCTTTTACCAGACAAGGGTGATGGCCCAATAGATTGCAAAATTGTAAAACACAATGTATTAACTCGGAGGGAATTGGAGAATGAGTCTATTTCGCCCAAAAATAAGGAGAGTTCTTTTAAGATATTGCGTGGTATTGAGCCATTGTGCTGTTGCTGCCCTAGCCTTTCCTCCTCTCAAGTGCTCCCACTTCCCTGATCTATCAAGCAAGTGAATTGCTGCGCAAGAGGGCATCTGTGATTACAGCAAAGCCCAATGTGATTCTGAAGAGAGTGTTGAAGCACAAAGCAGAGAGACGCCCAGAGAGTTGACCCTCTTTACATGCTTAAAAGTATGAGAGCCATCAAGAGGCTTAAAAGGGAGCATTAGGGAAAGATGCTGTAAATCATCAGTTGTGGTAAATTCTAATATTCTAAAAGATTTTTTGAATACTGTGTTATTTTTTTTTCATATTTACCAAATTATTTAAATGGATTTTAAAAATAAAACGCATTCATTCATCAATCGAAGTGAATAGCATGCAAATGTGTGTTATATTTTAAAAGCTGCAGTCTTAACAATGAAGCCTAATGCCAATTTTTCCTGGATTTTAGCAATGGCATGACTAGACTTCATATGGCTTATTGTTTCCAACAATTTCCAGTATCAGCTCGGAGTGGTCTTGTTCTAGAAATGTCACTCAAGATGCATCACTCTGCTACATCATTCTGATTCTGCAAGATGACCTTAATTAATGAGAGTTAAAATTAAAAAAAAAAGAAAGCTTACAAAATAAAAAGGTTAAATAAATTATTATGCAAAAGTTTTTAAATATATCACATGGGATACAAACAAAGGGATATTTGAAAAGTGAGTTAAAGTTTATGTGATAAGTGTGCAAATCGTTTTTAAACAACATTATGCATGTGCATAAATTGAGGCATTACGGAAGAAAATAACCCCAATATTTTGTACATCCTCCTTTTGCAGAAATAACAATAGCTTCCAACTACAAATAAAGTCTGGACCATTCTTCTTCACAAAATATTCATGGCTCACAACAAGCAATTTCACTCCGGTTTGATGGTTTCCAAGCATGGACAGCCTGGTTCAAATCACACCAAAAAATGTTACAATTATTCAGGCCTGGGGGCAGAGATGACCAATCCAGAACGTTGTACTTGTACTTGTACTTATACATACAAGTAATTCTAAAGTAACCATTCCTTCTGGCCAATCAGTGAGCTCTGCAACTGACCAGTCATTGATCAACAGAATGTTGCCATGCTTTTCTTTCCAAACACTTTAGCACTAATTTGATAACTTTTTCCCAAAGGAAAAGAATAGTACTGCTAGAGGGTATATAACACAGTGAAAAAGCCCCCAAATGCTGTGCCATTCCAAAACAGGTCAGTGGAAAAGATGCTGTTCAATGTCCTCAATTGCTTCCTAACCCTTTAGAGTCTCTACACACAAGTGTGTGTGCCAATCACACAGACTGTTTTGAATAAAGTAGGAATTATGCAACCTATTGTTTAATTTTGATTTCAAATATAACGCATAGGTTCAAAAAGGTAATCAGCTTTCATACTTTTTATTTTAAATGAACATTTCAAGAGTTATGACGCGTTATGATTTGCGAAGTAATTCGAATTAAAATGTGAGAAAATCCGCAATCGTCTTTATTTTACAGACCCCAAATTAGTGCCATCTATGGGGGGAAAAAGGGAACAATCCTTGGAAGTACAACACCTGTGATATGACCTTTTATTGGCTAAAAAGACAATGGAACAAAATGTGCTTGCAATAGTATTTAAGGTATAGGGGAGGTTTGCCTGTTTTCTTTAATTGTACAATGTTCATGTTGTTTCGACCTTGTCTTTGCCTTTTTGGGGGAAATTTTGTCAATATGTTGTAAAACTGTTCGTTCGCAACTGTTTTTTGCAGTAAAAATTGACCATTTAATACTTTGAATTGTATTTTTGTACGAATTGAGGTTTATTGAGTAACTATTGCGCAAGGTAATGAAAAAATTTTTGTAAAAACTATGTTTCAAAGGAAATGTACTACAGCAAATTATAAAGTAGTAAAAATATATATATTTTTTTTTTAAAAAAAAGCTCAGACTTCTAAGGGTTAAAGCAAAGTCATTGTGGTGCTCATTGGAGTTGGGAGAATGCAATTTTGGAATTGCCATCAGTCAAAGGGGTTCAGCTTTTCATGGACCACTCCTTTAATCATCATCTGCCAGCACAGGAACACGACCATCCACTGCCCCAGCAACATCTGCTCACCCCGTTCCATGGAAATAATTGTACACATTCATGCAATGAAAGGCTTTTTTACTCTAGGGAAAACACTCTTTCTACCCAATGCAGACCCGTTCTGTTTACGGAATGCATGAACACACCTGAGGACTGACTGAGCAGCAGATACATGAAATGCATAGATCTGAAATGAAACACATTCTAGAGTAGTTACGTAATATCTACATGTAAGGGATTTACAGCCACACAGGTATCGCTTTGCAGAAGCTTCTGGTATTTCAATTTTGAAATCCAATCAGCAAATCTGCATAGAGAAAACATGAGAAACCTAGTAATATGATGTAAAGGGTGAATAATCACAATCATGTATTCGCACTTAGAGGAGTAACTGCAGACCTTGCCTGACTCTTGGAATCAGCAGGAAAGGAAAGTAAAGACTGGACACATTCTAGCGTGTCACTGTCAAAACTAAAAACTGTTGGCTGCAGTTTTAATTGGCCTGTCCCCTTAATTACTCCACACTCTTCTTTTTACATCTATGTCAGGCTTGTCATTTACAAATGTAGCCAATGGCATTGATCCAGAGAACGGTGTTACTTTTCCATTTATAGAATCAACAGTCTCCTCTGGTCTCCAATCGCTTGGTCATTTATTCTAGGGATCACATTTCACTAGTAGGGAACTAGTTCATTTTAGTTCTACGATCTATCCAGTTTTATAGACATCCTACTGCCTGAAAGAAGAGTGAAATAATATAGAAACCCAATAATAATAATAAGAAGAACTCTCCTTGTAAATTGTAACCAAAGACACTTCATCTCTCAACCATTTCGTGGTCTGGTTTTACATCTCATTTATTTGTATTTTGTGTCCCTCTCCAATCATTTGCAATACTAACCTAGCCGATACTTTCTGTATACAGAGAGGTCCAAAACACAAATATGGCAACAAGAAATTTACATATTTTGTAATCGCCGTTTAGCCACTAGAATCGTGACCAGCAGATGCTTTTACAAGCGGCTTAACAGAAGTATTTAAACAAAATGTTCTCAATCAAAGTGATCTTGCTCAAATCTGGATACTGGACTCTAAATTCTGACTCTTTGATGCAAAGACCAGTGGGAAATACTCTATCAAACAATGAATCTCTTGAATGTCCTTCAGTGGCTCAATGCATTGTTATAACAGGAGATTAATGAGCATTCCAAAAATGGCCCAACATTCCAACTTCAAATGAAATATAAATACTAAAAGTAAGAAGAATAAACAAACACATAAGAAACAGCTCACACTTTAACTTTCTTCTTTTTTTTTTCTCAGAGTGGTATACAGTGAGTATCTGAAGATTTATAAAAGAACCTTCAGACCAACTGTGAATCATTCCTTTCAAGAGCTTGCGTGGCCTTTATGGGCTTGGAGCCAAACTGAGAGAGCTCTTAGAAATCCATTTTTCTAATATGAACTCGTGGAGGAGGCACGATTTCTCCTCTTGCACAAACACAGCATGTAATGGTTTCATTCACATGCTAAACAAACACTCAGTTCAGAGCAAGTTAGCTTCCAACTACTACAATTATCAATAATATGTTTCATTTTCCTCCTCTTGAATAGTTTTACTGATTTTAAAATATTAATCTAAAATGTACCATTTCCCTAAAGGGTCGTTACATTCATCAAATCAATTTATATTTCTTTAAAAAACATTTTTCATTCTAAATAAAAAATATATATTTATTGGATAGAAATCGGTCCTCAAATCATTTAACTTTATCCAAAGAGCGTATTAACATGAAAACTAAGTTGTAAAATATCAAGATGCAGACATAAATCATGCTTCACAAATGATTTTCAGTCGACTACTGTGAGATCCATAGTGATGGAGAACACTGAACTTTGCACAGCACTTCTGTGATCAATGTTAATCGCATGGTGACACGAGTAGCCAATTCAATTTCCTTCCAGGAGTGCCCGCAGTGAACCAATTATAACTCAGCAGAGAGGAAAGAGAGGTGCAGGTGTGTGTACAGAAGTTCATCCTGAGGAAGTGTGTTTGCTTCAGTTCCTCTCCTCATTTGTTTAATCAGGAAGCAAGCATGTGTGGTGCTCTTCACAGCACCTGCCATGAGGAGGAACTGCACGGGCCCTCTGCCAATCGCATGATCCAGCTAACAATCTTCAAACATCAAAAATGGAAATGTAACATTGGTTTATTTGTGTATTTACATTTTATTACATTTAAGTGTGACTTAGTTTGAAGAAAATAAAGGAAAAGATGTCTTACTGTTGTGTAAGTTCCTACTCTGAGGTCATTATCTAACCAATAATGTAATTTATTTTCTATACTGGTGATGTAGCCTTCAATAAAAACAGCCTGTGGGATTAAAAATTTATTTTATAAGAAATTTTCAACATAAATGATTAAATATCTTGGCTGTGATTCCAGGTTTATCATTGCCGTGAATGTTTACCTATAGGTCAGGTTTCTACCGCAGTCTAGCTTTTGTTGTTAAAATGGCTGCTGCATGTATAAAATAGATAAAAGTGAATAATAGCAATATTAAAAATGAAAAAAAAAAACATATTTTAACAAAAAACGCCAACATGGATTTAAATTTGGTCAATGGTCAAATAGAAATAGCTAAGTTATATATAAAAAAACTAAATCTCAAATTTTTTTAGAAGCATATCTTTATCTGAATGATATTCTGATTATCTGAATGATTCAGATACCTGTAGAACAGATTAAAAGAAAGCTCTTCCACTAACTTCTCTCTCTCTGTAGACATTTTTCGGGGGCTTGAGCACTTTGCAAAAACACCGCAGACCAATTTTCTCCAATCAGATCCCAGAAATAGATTCTGGAACCTGTCAAACACTAACACACTGCAGCATGTACATGTGGATAAATAGGAAAACCACAAAGGGCTTGTGTGGACAGGATCTTATAAGCTAGAAGAATTGAACCTCTGTTATATCTGTAACATAAATGTACTATATGCAGTACTAAGCAAACAATACTTGGTAAACATAGGTAAAAGAACTACTATTTAAAGAGATCATAACTTGAGAATTTTTTTGAGTCTCCATTTTACAGATCATGGCACGAGGATGGCTTGTTTTTACCGTACTAAGACAGATAATGGAAATCATATTGCACATATCGCTCTGAAGAAAAGTTATTTATTAAACTATGCTCTGCTTTTTAAATACCTGCAGCCCTCCAGGAGTTATTGTGGGCATGCCTGCTTTGACATGAATTCAAATACGGAGTTAGATTCCCATTAATGAAAAGACTTATGTTCATGACTCAATTTTTTGTGAAGTAATAGTGATGTGAAGGATAAGCCATGATTTAAAATGTAAATAGATGTGGGTAATAATCCTGTAGTCACTGAGTTGTTCATTGTTAAGCGTGACTCTTTATGTCTACGAGACCAAGCTCATGTCACTATGACGACTTCAGTCAACAGCCTGTGGATTTCTTCACTAGAAGAAACAGGTAAGGTTTGCAACTATATCCTTTAAACATATTGTCAATTCAAAGCTAAAATAATATGTTGAATATAGTTTGAATTTCAAATGAATTATTGATCAGCTCTAAGATGATTATTGTTGGTGGAAAAATTGGAATAAATGTAGCACCCATCATTTTTTTTGTATGTTAACATTAAAATGTATACCTAGATATGTACATTTATTCTCAATAGATACTATTGGTGGTTTTTACTAAACATAAACGTTTGCGTTTGAATGTGAAACCAACCTTTTGTAGGTCAGCATTGTGGCAAGAAATGGCAGGAAGAAAACCAGAGAGCAGCGTTTCTGTCCAGACGTGCCCTCAGCAGAAAGCTCGACATGAAGCCTATAGAAAGCCCACAAAAGAAGCTGTGAGATGGATGGCGATGGCGAAACAGCGCATTTGCAAATACCGAAATGATCAAAAACCCCTTCAGATCTGCAAACCCTGCACCGCTGCAGAGAGACAAAAGCTGCTCACTGCACAACTGAAAGCTGCTGAGGCCAGGAATCGCATCACACAGCTGAGACGACGCTCTCGACACATGAAGGCAGGGCTATTTTTTTGCATTTATTCACTCCAGAAATTAGATAATTGGATTCAATAACTGACCACTTGAGACTGGTGAAAGAAAACCGCAGCGCTTTACTCCCATTGGCTAAACATAATGGAGAAGTCATTACAGCACACTTAAGCTGCATGGCATTGTATTTTACATCAAACGCAGTTTTTCAAGCCTCTCAAATTTGAAGATTCCATAAACAGTTCTTGTGGAAAAAATAAGAGAAACAATCACTAACACCCAACTTCAGTTTGCATTTTATGTGCAAACAACCCATTGCATGAAGACATTTCATTTTTATGGCTGGTTTACATTATTTGAGGGGGCATTTTGGTATTTATTTAGAACAAATTGGACATTATGACGATAGAGAAAAGTACAGGGTTGGGAAATTTGGAATTCGAACATGCATTGCCCTGCACAACCATGCTCACATGTCCAGAACACAGTCCACTACACCACAGGGCCACCTGATGGTATTTTCTTGTTTACGTCTCCCAAGATATAGCTCTTCAAATTCTGCAGTCCTCACTCGATGATGTTGCCATTATTTTTCTCTTTTTAGGTCAAGCATCTATCAATTTATCTGAGACAAATGCTTGGATATACAACTCAAGCTGACGCAAAAATAGCCGAAGAGTATAGCAAAAAGTTGAGCTCCAAAACTGTCTTTGCTCTCAATTGTCAAGCATATGTTTAACTCATTAAAATCTGGGGTCTTTTACTACTTTACAATTGCTCTAATAAATGATCTTTAAAACAGTTTTTTGTGTTTTTTTTTCATTATTATTATTATTATTTATAAATTACACAATAATGATTTATTTCATAAATCCCCCCCAAAAGCCATCAAAACAATCTGAAAATGTGTAAAAATAAAAATAAAAAAGGCGAACCTCTCCTAAATGTTAAACACTGTTCAAGCACTTTTTGTTCCATTGTGATTTTTTTTTTTGGACCAAAACTTTGAAAAACACAAGCCATATTACAAGTCTTGTACTTCTAAAAGTTATCCCTTCCTTTCAACTCTTGTAATGTTTGTTTCAAATACTAAAAATATAAAAAACTAAACCTTTTTGAAACCAATTCATATTTGAAAAATACTATAAAAAAAAAGAAGGCCAAACTCAACCTACAGTTATGGAAGTGAGAACACAACACTTAAATCTCATTTAATTCTTTTAAAGAATACTCAATGGAATGTTTGCCTCCTTGACACTTTCCTAAATGTCTAATCTCTTTCTGTCCCAATTTTCAGGAGCAGGAAATTAACTTAATGATTTCATGCCAGTCCACAGCACAGAGAGCTGTTCGCCTGGAGCAGTTTCTCTCTGTCAGAGAGAGCAAGATAAAACCAACCGACTGCATGGACCAACTACAGGTGGATATTTCTGTCTCGGTCATTCAAATCACAGCACTTGACATTTTTATTTATTTATTAAATTTTTTCCTGTATTACTGAGTACAGCGAAGTCAAGACCTATAAGGTTCACAGATTCTAGTGCTAAGGGGTAATATCGTCATTCCTTTAAGCAAATCCCAGATGACAACTTTGCATGTCAATCAATACAGTTCTGGTCCTATCATTTAAATGAGCATGAACAGAAAGAGACAGAAAGGGGGGTAGGAAGAGAGAGAAAGAAAAGCGCTGTTCTAACAGGTTGAGGGACACGTTCTTAATATCTCCACTCTGCAGTATGTTTAAGTGACTGCTTATGTATCGCCGTAGTCTTTGCCCTGAAGGGTTCTCCAGTATACGCCATTCACAAGAATCGTGACAACATGGAACCTAATCTCTGTGTCCTTTCAAAGTCATTTTATCCTAACAGGGAAAATATTGATGCACTGGCATCTCTTATCTCTTTGACATCGGCACACTTGGTTAAAGTGCTGGTATGCAAGACCCTTTAGTGACAGAAGTATGACATCAACAATAATGACTTTCATTGCTTTCAGTGAGACAGACGGGAAATTCACAAGATGACTTGAATAAGTGCATGATCAAGTCTGATGGACATGAGTTTTGATCTAAAGATTCATGGATTTCATAGCTTTTGGATTTGGAGATTTGATTTTATTAGTTGTATAAAACATTTAAACTGGTCACATGTTTTCTTACATTTCACACCTGACACAGCAGTTAAGGTGAGCCGCATATTTGAGTTTAAAAACGTGAAAAACAGTAAATGAAAAATATCTAGATAACCTAATTACCTCTGGTCAAATCAAGCCGGAGGAGGTGTCGTCACATCGAGCACAGTGGCCATTTTGTTGGTTTGCTAAGTTTCCACCAGGAGTCACACTTGAATCCTTTTGGGGTTAAAAATACTAAATATACAAAATGAACGATTATTAATACAAAAAGAACAAAAGCCCATAATAATTCAGTTAGTTTTAGCTTCGATTGGTAGGAATCACCCTGTCAATGTGTAACCATGGCAACTGTGACGTCACGCCACAAATGTCCTGTACTTGATGATGTGACTCCTCTCACTGTAAAATCCTCAAACGAGACTTGGTTACTATAGTTTATAAAACTTATAGAAAAATGGAATTTGGGTAATCAATGTAAATAGATTGGGTAATAATCCTGTAGTCACTGAGTTGTTCATTGTTAAGCATGATGTGGGTGACTCATCATGAGTAAATCATCAGTTTAAACCTGGGAAATGCCAACCGCATTTGAATGAAACACTGGGTTATCTGTAATCACATTTGTATTGCATAAAATATTTGCGAATAAAGCACCATTTACATCCAACGAGTCCAAGAGAACAAAATCGCCACATCCTGATAAACTGGTGCCAAATATCAAAAAAAGAAAAATCGAAGTGGCTGCGTAAGGAAAAGGCCTTTTTCATTTATAATAACTACGTCATTGGAACACGTAGACAAAACGCTTATGAAGGCAGGAGACGGAAGCCATCACTGGTGGCGTTTCATTGTAAACTGCACATTCACGGAAAGTGACTGGATCTGACACTAACTAATTTACATATTTAGTAAACACTTTGACAGACCACATTACGACTTCTCTATAAGGCTCCATTAATGCAGAATGGAGCGTTTCAATTACGAGAACCCCGGGTAAAATAACGTGCTAACACTGCTTTCAAATTACAGGTGTGAAAAGCATCTTTCCCCGGGGTTAAAAGCAGTGTTCAGAAGCAGTGTGAAAAGCCATATAGAGTCATGTATATTCAAAATAGCCATTTGGTTTTGGAGAAATGGTGAAATGATTAATAAAAGGGTAAATAAGGACAGACTTTTCATTTGTGAGGTTTATTCTTTTAATTTGACTGCTTATTAAAGTTTTATGTGCGATTCTAATTTGTGAGTCACTTTGGTTTAAAGCATCTGTAAGATGAATAGATGTGCTTATAACTTAACTTGGAAATATATTTTAAAGACCGTGACATTTTCACATTAAACTTTCAGCATCTCCTGTTGCTTTTGTTTTCCGCCTGCTCTATTTTAGAGAAGAAGAGTGGAAGAAATCCTGGAGGATGAGCACGCCCTGACCCTTAAGCGAAGATGAGGGAAGACAAAAACATGTTCAATGAGACAGACGCAGCTGTATTTCTATTTTGAAGGCTTGATGTGCACCCAAAATGCTCTTGGTGAAAATTGAGCTGTACTGAACTTGTACCTATGATGATGTGTTATTTGATGCAACCGGGTCAAACATGAGCTAAATGATATGAAATAAAGAAGAGTAAAGAGCATCCTGCTACAATTTAGATGCATTCATACACTCACAGGCCACTTTTTACATACACCTTGCTAGTACTAGAATGGACCCCTTTTTGCCCTCACAACTACCTCAATTCTTTGTGGGGTGCTAGAAATGTGAGTTTGAATAAATACCTCTGGCTTTTGCGCCCACAAACTGCTGCTCACTGGATATTTTCAGTTTTTTTGACCATTCTCTGTAAACACCTAGAACTGGTTGTGTATAAAAATCCCAGTAGAGTAGAGTAGAGTAGAGTAGAGTAGAGTAGAGTAGAGTAGAGTAGAGTAGAGTAAATGCATTGAATTGCTGCCTTGTGATTGGCTGACTAGAAATGTGCTTTCACAAGCAGTTGGACAGGTGTACCTACTAAAGTGGCCAGTGTGTTATATTCATTGATATGAAGTTTCTGACACCATGGCATCACTCATAAAAACTTGTTTCGGGTTATATTTATGTTGAATGCTTAATTTGGTTTGAAGCATTGTGAGACTGAAGAACATGGTACAGTTTTTGTCATTTTTCTAAACAAGCTTCGCTTTTATGTGGAACCTGTTGAGTAGTCCTATATCAAGATGAGAGCAAAAACCAATCTAGACAAAATGAAAAGTCTTCAGCCGAAGAAGACATTTCTCCAGGGCAAAGTCATGATGCCAGTGAATAGAAGCAAAGTACGGGGCACAGTGCCATGTCAGTCAGTTTCCAGACTATTGCCAGCTAGGGCTTTTGTGTTAAATATCTGTGAAGCATTGGGGGATAAGTCTATCAGTGGGGTGCGAACTGCTGATGAGTCAAGGGTAATTCCATTGTTCAAAAGTGTTGAGCCTGCCCTTTAATTGCTCATATCGCTGATATTATGGGATGAGAGTGATTTAACCGTCCTTTTTGAGAGCAGACATAAAATTGTACAACCCTCCACCTTCTTCTTGTTATATAAAGCTTTTATACAAAATTGCTATATATTAGAGAAAAATGTTAAAGTGTACTACAAATTCCTTGAAGACAAACTGTATATTTTAAATATTAAAAGAATAATTTGCAATATTTTGTGTACATCATCCGTCAATACATACATCATATGATCACTCAAACAAAAGGTAGCTGGGATTGTCTTAATTTTGTGTTCGAAAAATTATTTGAATCGTATTGTTCTGAGATTGAACAGGAAGTTGCATCACAAACAGGACGATACATCACAACCAGGAAAGTGCAGACTCCTTAACTGACATATGTTTTCCCTTCTTCTGTTTATCCTGAGGGAGAGACATGCAGCAGGCTGTTCACCCTCAGGAATTCGCTCTTACTCCTTTGTCCCTCCTCTGTCTAAGCAGTTTGTTTGCTATTTAGCATTTTAATTGTTTTAAAGCTAATAAAGATGCAATTTCTATGATACCTTCTTAAACCTTGCATCCAGCGTCTTCAAAACAATGGATTATCACAATATTTCAATAACAATTTCACAAGTCATCCAGATTACACAACAATCTCACACAATTCAAGTATCTTTTAAATATTGAAGAAAAAAATTATCTCCAAGATGCGGGTTGACACAAAAGACAAAATGACAAGATTGACAACATCAACATGACATGAGGTAGTTACGCTGCATCAACAATGCCTGCCAGACAAAGATTTCAAAGCAGACTGGGATTTCAAGATGTGCTTTTCAAGCTCTCTTGGGAAAACTGCAACAGATGCAAGACACATCAAGCTAAATACCCTTCAAAAATGGAAGATGTCCAGCAATGCCATTAGCACAGAACTGGCTTAAACCGGTTGGACCTAGGTACACCCATCTACCATCCAGAAGTGGTCTTTATTGAAGAGTTGCAGGCAAAAAGACAGAACAGGTAAGGCACAGGTTAATGGTCGTCTTCCCATACACTGATTTAGGTGGATTTTGGTGAGTGAGGGAAAGAGTTGAGGATGAGTGAATATAGACAGCGCTTAATATGTCCATGAGAGAGCTGTTCCTGCAGTGTCATAAAGAGAGAAAAAGCCCTGGGTTTGGATTTTTTTTTTAAATCACTTTGCACAATGTCTTGATCTCAACCATTTTTTTTGGAACATGGTTCCTGTGAAAGTTTCAGAACTACCGCGATTTAAGGCTTTAATTTGGTGCATTTTAAGGGTTTGAAAACAGGTCAGTCCTGGAGCTTCCAGAACTTCTTTTATTTTTAGGGTAATTTTCTGGTTTAATCATCTAATTTTAGTCTTTTTTAAGGATAAAACGCGTCTGGGAGTCTCATGTGAATTTTCAAGTGAAATGCATTTTTTCAAGGTATTTTATGGCAAAAAATGTTGATACTGGAGAACATTGTCCATGTTTTAAAGAAAAATGCAACCTTTTCAGGTTTTTGAACAGACGTTGGCCTTAGAATTGTGTGTATTATTGCCTCACTACCTTAATGATCAAAACCATCCAATTTTTTTTTAGTAATCACAAATCTCTAATGTTAAAATAGTGAATGTAACAAATTCTGAAATCTCTGTGGCTTGACTTAAGAGTGATTTATTTAAATATAGAGTGAGTATTTTTTTAGCAATCCTATATCGGTCAGCAGAGCATACTCAACGCATATTTTGGGAAAGTTAAAGGAAAACATATTTTGACAAAAATTGCATTTTAGCTTGTGAGCTAAACCATGTTTTTGCAGAGAAAACCGAATCTGTGAATCTGCAGCCAAGTTTACAAAGCCCTGCAGTGCTGTCGAACCCTGTTGTTCTGCCAAATCTACACCTTTTGCCTGTCTGGGGTCCGGCTAACCCACTGGTTAAAAAAAAGCAGTTTGATGTCTCTTTAAGGTTTTACAAGAATGCTAATGCTACCTAGCTTTTTCTGTTGACTCATTCACGTTGCAGAAATTAATCCTTTTCACTTTTTTCGTTTTGATTAAAGTCCATCAGAAATAGGCAACCAAGTGTCACTGCAAATAGAACTGAAACAATTACAAAACACTGGTAAAATTAGATATTGCACATAGTTCATTTATAGATTTTGACTGACAGGGAAGGTCCCTATTCCTATTAAATGGGTCCTGGTCCCGATGTGCCCTGGCATAAATTAAGCACTGGATATGCATATGCCTGGGAAGCGAAACCCAAGTCACTTGCACGCTTCATTCAATAGTCATGTTGTATGATCTATGAGTTTTCAGCATAAGCTATACTGGACACCACTCAGCATTGACAGAACTTCAGGGAAACAAATCTCAACACAACATTGTCAAATGTGAAATGCACTGATTTATTATTGTTACTGGGTGTATGACAAGACTGCAAGATGCTTTTCAAGATCCGCAGGAAATCTCTACCCACAAGATTTAACTGCATCAGGGACCACTGTTGGTCTTCTCTTTTCATGTTTGATTCAAATCAAATATTGACTCCTTGGATTCAAGCCATTGTACAATAATTTTAATTCACATTAATGTGTATTTACCAAAGACTACTATTGGCTTTTCGTGTCCAAAACAATCAAACAATGCTTTGTGAATTGTTCACAATATTCAGACAAGCTGACACAACCTACACTTTATGCTCTGCTACTGAACACATACTGGTGGGTTTTACCCTTATATAGCTAATGGTTGAAGTTTCATGTGAAAAGAGATCATTTTGTTAATTATGTTGTCTGTAAATAATACAACATTTGCATTTTGCCCATTTTTGCACATACTGGACCTAAATGTGTCATTTCACAACAAAACCCAGTACTGGAAATCTGGTGTTTTGCAGCGCTTTGAGTTGGGACCTTTACTTTTAATTATGTAAATCCTCCATCTGGGTGACATTTTTAGGTTGTTGTCCTTACGACACACAGCTTCTATCAAACTTCTTTTTCTTGTTTTAGCCACATATCTCACTGAGTTTAAGGCCTGGTTTTGCCACAAATTCATGCAGCTGAACAGCAAAAAACTGAACTTACTATTACTGGCCAGAATTGTAAATGCAACCCCTCATCAGCCACAATGGGTACTTGGGTACGGTGGCTCATTAGTGCAAAGCATTAGTGTTTGCGCATACAACACTAATGCAAAAAACAAAGACAAAAAAACAAAAACAAATCCGTTTTTTCGTGTTGTTGATTTGAAATAGTTTTTGATTTGCACTTAGTGTTGTGTGTGCAAAGTTGAGTTGAAGTTGAGTTGAAATTTGATTTTTTCCTGTTGCAAAACTGGTTAAAAGTATTGGAGGGACAACTGATCAGTCACTGATCTATTTGCTCATCCTTTTGAACCACTTGCAACCAAAAGCCTTTGCATCTATCTCTTTCTTTGACATTTGCATCAGTCTGGTCACAAGTAGACTACTTTGTACAATGGTCTCTGAGACAAGACCATCAACTGACAATGTAGCTACCAGGGTTATGACATTAACACCAAGAACATCACTGATACCACTAAAAGAATTCTGGGAAATTGTTGTGAACGCTGGGAAATTGTAAACTTGTAACTCACGCTGAGAAACTCATACAAACTACAAACTGATCCCCATGGAGGTTATCTGTCTGTGCAAGAACATAGCAACCACTGTTCAAAAATATCTGAATCCCAGGCTCTAGAAGGGGCTAAAGATTTAACATTGACTGATAATGGCCTTTGGAAACAAATAGGAAGTTAACTAAAATATCTTAAAGAAACTGGGGTTTGATAGCGACAACCTAAATTTTGCATGTCATCACTGACAGCTCCCTAGCAACCAAACTGTTTACCCTAGTAACCAAATGTCTAAACTCTATCTCTGGTTTGGAAATTGCTAGAGACATGGGGGTTTGTTTAATTCTTTGATTGTAGCATTGATAACAAAAAAAAAAACACATTTAAACTTTTATACTTTCCAACCACTTTTACAAGTTTGTGTGCAGCCTTCAGCCATCTAGTTTTGCTTATACGAAATGTATATTTTGTTTTGGTTGCCTAAATACCAAATGCCTTCATCTTCTCATTTACTTACCCAATTGTTGCACGATGACTGGGAGTCCTGAAAGGACAAATAAAAATGTATTTAAAAAAGCCTTAATATTTAAAGAAACATTTTCAATGGTACCATAATGACCTGTATTAAAGGATTTGCACATTATGTCACATTGTGTTTTTAATTGTTTAAATGATGACTAAACAGATGTCATTTGTTGTGTATCACGTTTAGGTAAACTAAATCCAAACTCAGGCTAATTATAGATTCAAATAAAAAATTGTGTAAGCTAAAAAAGAAGGAAAGGCTAAAGCATGGTCAATATCCTCATGTCTCTTAAGAGTGAATATGGAGGTGAAGCAGAAGGTGACAGGAAGCAGATAACCTGATTAGCCTAAAGACGGCTAAACGTGCCAGAAGCTGTTACCATTCAACTGATCATTAATTAAACCAAAAAGGATCCTTTAAAAGACTTTTTTTTAAACTAAATGCTCAGCAAAACAGGTGCTTTGAGGAGGGACAGCCATTTTATCAAGTAATAACTCAAACTTTGGACTTAGTGGTGTGAAAGTGGAGCGTTTGCCACGTCTAAACGTGGCAGAGCTTTACTGACATCAAGTGGTCGAAGCACGTGTTTCTCATTTATCCTGTGGTCTGTTTCATGTGCTCCTGTGTTTTATCAAGGCAGGTTGCAGTATTTCATGGGGTTCACAAACAGGCTGTACTTCAAGAACACCAACATTGAATCTTACTTTAACGCTTGGGGGAATAATTGAATAAACGTACAGACTGGTAAAATAAGATATAGCCTTTTGATGAACACCTGTGTCTGCAGGAACGATGAAGAGGTATTTTTCTGGCTGGCTGTTCCTCTTGGTGCTTGGCGCCCCCTGCTGGAAATCAATAAGACATGATTAAAGTTTATAAAACAGTAACGACATGAGTCGAATACATTTTATAATTAATTTAAGCACACATTTGGCATTTTGTCACAGTTACGAAATACTTCAGGACGAAGGACTTCAATAGTGTGACAACTCTATTTAGGAGGTTATTGACCTAAGAATGCAGCTTTAAAATGGAAATGCGAATAGTAAAAAGGTCTTAACAGCGTTGTCTGACGATATTATTTGCTTATGACTGCGTACTGTGTTAATAGTTTATTGCTCTTGTCGGCTAATTTGGTTATGTACGGTAATTAAATGATGAACTTAGAAAGTTCCGCTGAAAAGAATAATCACCGAGGAAGTCCTTCGTCAATCGACTGAGTAGAACTGTCTAAATCGGCGCATGCGCAATTCATCCTCAGCCTGCCTCCGTAAGGGTGTCGATTCTCAAGCTGGAACATTGGAGGAAAAACGATACTGTATTTTACACACAAACAGGCAAAAACAAACGGATGTGCTTCCGAAAACGAAACGGCTACCGCCCTCCAGATCATTTTAATGCCAAAATTGTAAGTATTGCCATCGTCGGTTTGTTTTAACTGCATAAACATTGAGTTTGCCAGTGGATGGTGGGTTCTATCCCGTTTTTTTTCTCTCCCGAAGAATGAGTCGCTCTTCGTAAATGCACATCTTTTGTGTTTGCTGTCTTAAAGTGTGTTTTTGTGCAGTCTACTGGATAGGAACTTACTTCTGTTGCTCGGTGGGCGCTAGGCTTTCCTAGAAAAGGAGAGGTTGAATGTCTTCGACCGCTCTCTTGCAGCAGAGTAGGGAATGTATCGCTTATTTTCGCGTCTCTGTAGCTGGCCTCTGGTTTATTCGGGATAGGATATAGACATGAGTTAATAACTAAACTCTTGTCATTTGCTTACATTTAGTATCTTAATTCAATAGTCGTGATCCTGGAGAGATGTGTTTTCGGCGGACAGTTGTTACAGGAAGACCGAGTGCGCCCGGTGTGTGGCACGGGCTTTACGGGTTACAATTCAGATCTCTAAAAGCAACATTTGCGCTACATTTCGTGTTTTTTCACGGGTCTTTGGTTTGTATCGCAACTGGTAAAGCAATCTAAGGTGAAACAGTGATAGAGTGGGGCATTTCAGTGCAGCAGAGAGAGTGAACGCTAACCAACGCGCTTTTTGATGGGAACGTTTTCAAATTTTACATCTAGGAAGTGAGTAAAACAACGTTCTATTGTTTAATCTTTCTCTATCGTTCAATTTTGTTTATCTCTATATATTTAACGTTCCTAAAGCCGCATGATTGCAGTATAAGTGTGAATGCTGTGTCCCTTTCGCTTGTGGCTGGCTCTGTAGTAAAGGGACCTTCGGGTGAATGAATTCAGTGTGCGCGTCGCGTTCAAGGGGCGGGGAATGGGTGTCGCGTTTTGGGGGCGGGGCCAATGTTGTTTCGTGGCGTCGAACGCGTTTGTTTCGCGCAAGCAGCTGTGGAAACGGATATGAGGAAATTGCAACGAGCGCACTGACGTCAGAGAGAATTCCCGAGGTTAAACAACAATAATAATAATAAAAAAAATAAATATAAAGATAATTTAAACTCTGCATCTTCGTGAAACAAAATATTAAGCATTGTTCATCCACTTCTTACGAGAAAAAAGCTTTTTTTTTATTTTCCTCCAGTTGAAAAAAATCTCCAGTGTTATGTCTGATTCCTTATTGAATTTTATGGGAAAAAAGTCTGGTTATTACACCAATATCTACCAAGAGATACGGTGGGAAAGTGAGTGGCACTATGACTTTACAATTTGAAGGTTGCTGGTTCGAATCTACGTTGTACCTTCCTGAGAGGAGCTTGCACGTTCTTACCATGTTTGTGTGGGTCTCCTCCTGGTACTCTGGTTTCCCGGACATGAACAAAATCATGCTTCAGGTTAATTGAATTCCCAGTGATGGACTAGTGATCTGTCCAGAGTGTACCCCTCCTTTGGCCGATGTGAACACCCTGATAAGTGTTCTCTAACCCCCCTCTTTTTTTGATCTGATGAATCCGAAACATCTCTTCACTTATTCTGTAGTTTCAAATATGTAACTGTTTTCTAATATGATTTTCTGGATTTTTCAAGTAATTTGTGAAATCTTATGCTTATGTAAAACTGTGATTTCTGGGTTCCATGAAGGTTTTAATTAAGACAATTAATGCATGTGATTACTTTCTTCTTTCTTTTTATAACATTTGGAGTTTTGTACTAGTTTAAAGGAGCCAAACTTACCATCTGAACAAAGAGCTCCTAAAATATTCAAAGCACCACCAATATTTAATCACATAAATGAATATGATATAATATAATATCTATACATTTGGTGAGCAGCAGGGTTTTGGCCGCAACGATCGCACTTACTAAGGAATCACTTCAGGTTGAATTTTAATAGAAAAAAACTGTGTGAACACACCCAAAGGGTGAGTTCCAACTCGCTCACTTACCCCTACCACTTAGCCTTTCCCTTGAAACTGTGGGCAAAGAGGAAGATTACACCAAGGACAAACTGAACCAACAGATTCTTTGCTTGCCATCAACATGCTTGGGACACGGTTATTTTTGCCAGAATTTTGAGAAAACTTTCTGTGAAAAGTTATCCAGAGAATGGCTCATTTATCCAGATTATACCAATCATGCATATAAAAGTGTTTGTCAATTGTTCTAAAAGGCTTTAAATCTAAGCTATAACTTTAAAACATTACTGGTGGTTCCATCCTTAAAAGCTCATTGCGGGAAGTGTTTTCAAAAAAACCTATTGTGGAGCTACTGTGAGATCATCTAGGAGCTGAAGTGTTTTTGCTTCTTGGTGTGATTCTGATTCTAGTCACTTCTGAAACTTCCTTAACTCATCTTTTTGTTTTATGTAATATTTACTAGGAGACAATTATCATACTTTACTCATATTTTAATGAAGAAAAATGATAAAATTAGCTCTCTACGTCACTTAAAGTAAAAGAGATGACATAATACAAACATTAACACTGCCTCCTAGTGGCTGGATGGTATCAAATCTCATACAAACCAAACTAAACCCTAATTTTGTGGTCTGTTTTGGTCTATTTTCAGTTTTCAAAAGTTGGTAAAAATAGTGTTGTAAAATTTTGTACTGTAGACATAATATGTATCATAAGCACTGTTACACCACTAGTTTACAGTGCCGTCAATAGAAAGGGTGGCTACAACAAAAAATGTTAAATGTGGAACATGTTTACCACATAATTATGTATGTGTTCATTCAAAGTTTTGTGCATACAATGAGAAACTACAACAAAAATGGGCGAAAAGTGAAGAAAATTCAGAACCTGTATCTAAATGCTTGAGCAGTAATGGTCATCTCATAGTAATGTCACAGTTACTAAAGGGACAATCTTAGCTGAGAAGAGTTTGATGGGTTTTTCCACATTGAAAGAAAAAAAAACACACTCTCTCTGCTGTGTAGGCAAAATTCAACAGAAGCGTCTGAATGAACAAAACCAGAGAAAATAGAAAATCAATGTGACCAGTCACTGGAGCAGAATCCTGAATAAATGATTCCCTTATTCAAGGCCTTCAGGGTTGTGCAGGGTTCATAATGGGCTAGTCGTCTTCTCTGAAGCCCTAATTCAATCAGAACAACGCTTAGCAAACACAGCAACCTTTAAAACAAAAGCATTCTACCAGTGCAAGTTGTAAATGAGCCTTACCTTAAATACGGTTTGCTAAATACAGCTTTTGTGAGTTTCATGTGAAGGTTCAATTCTAGACATGAGATCGGAAAGCTTTGTTCTAGGTTTTATGTAACATTTATATTTGCAATGGTTTTATGACTGTGTGCAGATTTAATCAGAAACTAGATTAATTTTGTTCAGTGTATATTGCAATTATTTTATGGTAACAAACACGTCACATGGCATGTTAATAGGCATGAGAAACTATCCAATCAGTGAGTGTTTTTGTGAAAGTGTTATAACGACATAGATATGCAAGAAAGCATTCTTTTGATTCAGATCCGACAGCAACAGTGTTCAAATACCTGATCCGGTAAGCGTGTCTATTGTCTAATTTCTGTATTTATTTAGATCAAACCTGTACCAAACTTTTGAAACATTAAATTAAGTATTAAATTAACTCCCGTGCAGCTGTGGGCAGGTAAATACAACAGAGCCTGCTAAGTTTGCAGGCTATGATCATTTTATCATCAACAAGAAAATGAGCAGTGGTTAGTACACGTCTATTTTCAGCTGTGGCATCTCATTAATTCACTGCTGACCACACCCCTTTTCCAAAAGCAAGGTGTGAAATCTGCCTTGTTTCCTGCATAATTGTCTGCAGTAGCATAATTTTTCGACATACCCCTCTACATTGTCTCTTTCTACCTCTGTCTGGAATCTTGGAGTGATCTTTGATGAGTAACTAACATTCAAAAAGCACAATACAACAACAGATCGATGAACATGAGGATTTTTGTTTTGAGTAAAAATGTGTTTTCTTTAGCACAAAAGTGGTTTGAAGAACATATAAACCTTTTGTTTTATATATATATATATATATATATATATATATATATATACATTTTTTTTTCCTTTTTAATTTAATGAAACCGTTCAAAATACAATTACAAACAACATTGACATTGAATCAAGTAGCTAGTCCCAGAATAGATTGGTAGAGAGATTTTGGACTCACTGTTCTGGAGCTCTTAAGTGAGTAAAGTGCCCCGTCAAGTGAGTCCACGCAGTCTCTCTTATCGCCTTCCAGTGACTATGGGATGTCTGCACTGGACTTTATTGACTCATCAGCTGAAAAAAGCCTGATTCTGTTCCATCTTTGTGGAATGAAAACTATTCAAAACTTTTGCTGCAGATAACTGGTATGTGAATGTATCCAAATGTGAACACAATCCACTTTTTTTAAAAATAGCGTTTATCACATTTTGGAATATATTAAGATATATTAACTCTCAATCAACTGGAACCTTGTAAAAAAAACTGCGTGTGTATGAACTGTAACGCTCTACAATAGTCATTTGCTTACACAAGCACCAATTTGGCTGTGATTTATACGATTCTTGATTTCTTAAAACCGTTCACTAACTCAAAAATGGAGCCATAATCATGCAGATTGAGCTCTGCATACATAAATCACTGAGTGTAGTTCATTCATATCAGTTTTAACCGTACTAAGAGTTTTTAGCTTCAGATCTGGCAACCCCAGCCAGATCAGGCTCTGAGGATCAAAAGAGAGAGAAGTCAGCGCAGGTTTATGCCACTGTAGTTTGTCATTGGCATTAAAACTAAGTAGACACAAATGTTGTACAGCAGTCAAGGACAGAATAGTAAAACTATTAGCAGCCGCTGTTCTTGCATGATTTACAAGAAATTCCAGAGTGGAGGTTTGAGAAGTTGCAGTATTCCACTCTTCCTCTCAAGTTTATTTAGAGCCTCTCAAGTTTAGACAAGTTTTAACGTTTATGGAGCTGTGTTCATCTCGAACACTCGGTACTGAGATCTATTGACCATTCTTTCATGTAATGTCACTGACTGAGGCAATGCCATGCAGTGTGTTGATGCTACAGAAGCAACGGTAGAGTTTATCGATTTTCCATTTCCAGCATCGCCTCAGAAACTCAAATTCATCAAGAACATTGATTCATTCCACAGCTCTAATCACAGGAGTTAACTTTTAAACAAAGCTACAGTGTGTTGTAGTGTAGACAAAAATAAAAGCCGTCATTTTATTAAATTTAGATTTCAATAACGGTAGCAACATGGATTTATTGATGTTTTTCTGTAAAGCTTAAAAGTCTACTACCACTTTCAGATATAAAATAGCTTGTAAATAAATGCTAACCTCCAGACATTTTCTCAATACTTGTAAGAAATGAGCATCTGATATCTAAGTTTGAAAATAATGAATCCAGTTTGAAAATAACTTTTTCCCGATGTGGTCTATTCTATTAAACCACATTGATGATTCGTTGCTACCTCAAAATTGTTAATGAGTCTGAGCTCTCTTATCCAACGGGAAGACACTGTGTATTGATCATTAATGACTCAACACATCTTGCAAAGTTGCACAATAGTTTTGTGATTCGTTCCAATTGATGGAGGACTTCCATCCCACTTCAATGCAGATATGCGTTAATTTTTATCGTCTATTGTTAAAATGTCCCTTTCCAGTTGTTCTGGGGGTGCTAACGGTTCAAAAAGCTAAGGAAAAAGATATACATCACTCAACATGCCCCTAGATGATTCATAAGAAGTCCTTGACCTCTGCAGGACTGTGCCTACTACTTTAGCCTCTATTTGAACAGAAACCACCATCCATCTTTCTCATTAATGGAGGCTGTACCATGAATGTAAGTTTTCCAGCACCTCTTTTTCTACGCAACTACTGTGGCTGGGTATTGTGACAAATTCTGTGATTCGATTCTTATTTTTATGGTTTCAATTCGATATCGATTAGGTATTAATATTTGCAGACATGGGATCCATATTTTGATATAAATGCTGGTAACTGAAACTCTCCTACTTAAGTTTATTACTGAAATACACAATTGCATTATTAATAGGGTGTATTAATACATTAATAATAGGGGATTTTATGAACATTCTTGTCTGTTTTGGAGCTTATCTGAACCGAACTCATTAGTCATAAGCAAATGTAAACATCTTATCAGAGCAAAAGTATGAATCCACCATTGGCTGTGCATTTCAGTGTTGGTCCGGTGAAAAAGGCAGCATTAAAGTGCCCAAAAAATTGCTCTAAGAAAAAATTGATTTCAAGGTGGAAGTGTGAGTCACTCGTGCCATTTTGCGGTCATTTACTCCATAGCTTTCTTTTTTCCCCTTTTCACCACCCTCTTCAGTCTATTTTTGTTCCTTGTTCTTCTTGTTTATTTTATAAGACATTCATCACTGATGAAGCTTCTTGTGAAACTATGGAGAGTCCTGTTCTTGTACACATATGTTGTCTTTAATTTAGTTTACGTTTTCCTCAGCCTTACGCTGACCGTTTCCTCTTTCACAATGTCCTTCCTCCTCTCCTTCTCAAACTTAAAAGGGAAGTAGGACCATAGCAGACTCAGCACAGGCTCCAGAATCCTTTAGTGACAAAGCCTCCTCAGAAGATCTAGTAGAGGTCATCATCAGACAGTCCAGAGATAATTAGATCAACTCCACAAAACCAGCAACTATGTAAGTAATTGTTTGTATAAGTTATTGTATAGGTCGCAGTTATTGTTTAGGTGATAAAACATACATTCAAACCAAAAAAAGGCTAGTGAAAACTCAAGCCATCGTCAAGCCTAGCATTTTCAAGTTTGATCTTACAGTATTTTATCCCATGTGTCTGTTTTCTTTATGGCATTGTAGTTTGTTTCATATTTGGAATATGGAATACCTTTTCTATATTTACTTAAAGTGAGAGTTGTGGACAGAATATTAGAGATATGGTTAGTGGGGTCTAAAAAGTTAACTTGTTAGTGCACAACACTTTGTAATGTAATATGTTTGTGCATAGAATGGATGTGATCTGAAGGTTAATGTGCACTTTCATAGAGCTACCAACAAAATGTTGTCAGCATTCTTTTTTAGAAATTTCAAAATGTTCCAGTGGATGAGAAACTCTTGAAATATTGGTTGTGAAAACTGGCCTGACCTATGACGTTAAGATACAGTCTGTACTTCAATCTCTGGCTTCCCACGGTCTTAAGAAAACCTGGAAATACCAGGGCATTTCTATGTATTTCTTCATGTTCATGTTTTGCGTATGCACAGATTTTGGGATGCAGGAAAAATACATCTCAAAATCACAGATTTAGTCTTTGAAATTAAAGAAAATGAAAAAGAAAGTCAAGTACTGTGTATTATTTAATTCTTAATGAAGAAATAATAGAGCATTAATGGGGGAGGGTATTACACCTAATTGAGAAAATTGCATTGTATGCTAATCAAATTTTGTAATTTCAATGATATACAGGATTCTGCGAAAGTTTTAAGCAGGTGCTTTAAACAAATAACGCTTATAAAAATTGAAGATCCCAAAAATTGTATTTGGGCCCAACCATATGCCGCTGGGATGGTACTGTGTGATCTTCCTGTGTTTCTGAGAACTGACCTCACCAAATCTCCAATTCCACTTGCAGAATGCAGCCATAAACATTCAAAGAATCTCCACCCTGCTTCTGTATATCCTGCAGACACTCGTTATTACACAGCTCTATAAACAAACTACCCTTTCTTGGTCCCACTGGTTTCTTTCTGAACTGATTGCACTGCTGAACACCTTCCATTTTCGAAGGATCATTCATTTGATTAGTCTTTCATGTCCTGAACTAGTTTCCTGATCTAACATCCTCACCATTTCCCTTTTATTCGTGTTTCTTCACAAGGTCTTGAACACCACATCTTGAAATCCCAGTCTGCTTTGAAATCTGTGGAGAGACCTTGTTGATGCACCATAACTATCTTGTGTCTTGTTGCCAAGCTCAATCTTGCCTTGAAGTGGTCTTTCTCAACTTCACCTTGGTAGTAGAGTTTGGCTGTTCCTCACCCAGTGTTAAGCCTCTTACACAGCTTCGGTTCATGATGTTAAAGTCCAACATTTTCCATTGTAATCAATCGGGTAGCAAGGCTGAATTCAAAATTTGGACAAACCATTTGTGAGCCTACAAGTCACTCGCCTGCAAGGGCAGCTCAACTATGTGGGATGTGGGTGTTCTAATGCTCACACTTTTCTTAGTACATGGTAAACTTAAATTATTTACTAATGTTGATGGGTGACGCTCTTGGGGGTACATTTGTATTGCTCTGAAACCTGAAATGTGGTAAAGCCGTCCAAAAGAGGTTCTGGCCTTGACCTTTGTAACTGACAGTTTACTGTGTTTATCCATTTAGCAGCTCCTATACATGGAGTTTGTATACTCTATTTTTAATAGATAATTTAATACAAGGCTGGACAGTATATTTCCAATATATAGAATTATTACAGTGTATGCCTGCCTCGTTGTTCTGACTAACCAGCAACTGCATCGCTCCTGGTATTTTTACTTTCTTTTTTTAATATCATCAAATAAAAATGTCCTACACAAATCTAATGTTATTTGCTAATAATGGTACATTATTCCTGTAAAATAAACATTTTCTGTGATTTTTACATATCTTCACTGACGTACAAATGGACATTAAATCGAACTGAACATGTTTTTGTTATTTAATATTATATTGACAGATGACAAGTCAATACTCAATTTATAATTCACATTTCCCTCATGAAATGCAACTTTTGTCAAGTTATTTTCTTATTCAAGGTTGGCTCAGGGAGCATTGAGTGGCAGAGTCTGCATTTACTTTTTAAAACTAATAAAAAAGGACGATATTACATTACTCAATTTTCACATTTACTCTAAAACTTCAAATATAATATCCTTTACAAAGCAAGAAAATAATTTTCATTTCCTTTTTTTGTCTACTCCATTTCTGCAACAAAAAACAATGTTTTCTCTCTCTTAACAAGCCTTAAATATTTTCATTCTGTCACTAACTGCTGGTCATCATTGAACTGAACATGTAAAGTGGCAAAATGCATTTGCTGTATGTTACTAATATGAGTCTTTCTTCTCCCCCCCTCACCTTTCTCTTTTCCCTCATGTTGTCCGTGTGTGCCTACATGTTTTTGTGCTTTCTGCCCTCTGTGGCATGTGTGTGTTTTTTGTGTGCCAAGGAGAGGTCTGCAGCCTGCGGGGGGATGACATGCATGTGTCCAGGCATTTAACATCATTGAGGATTTTAAGACTAGTAGGCAGCCCTCCGCCGAGCCATGATGGACATTCTGGTAACTGGCATCTTTCTCTCATCACTTTGTGGTTTACATGTTAGTGACTTGAAGAGTGCACCGATGTGATTTGATTGATTGTGGGTGTTTTCAATAGAGAACTGAGTACAAGGCAGGACAGTACAGATCCAGTAAAATAATTATTACTGTGTATGCCAGCCACATAGTTCTGACTAATCAAACACTGGCATTTGACCGGCATTTTTTTTTTTTTCAAATAAAAATGTGATATGTTAAATATGTGTAATATGACACAAGTCTTTTATTTGGCCAATACAGGTGCATTATTCCTGTAAAATGAATATTTTCTGTGATTTTACATATTTTCACTGACCTACACATTGACATTAAGATGTTTGTAATTTAAAAACAAATGACAATTACTTACACTTGTCTGTCTCTTTGCTCATACTGGCGGCCATTATCAGGTTAGCAACAAAACTTCCAGCAGAACTGATGGAAAAATCCATCTTAACCCTTTGTTTGAAGTGTTGCTCTAGACCTCAGTAGTTTCGGAGAGCTACATATCCTTTTGCCTTACCCCTTCCCCTTCATTAAAAAGAGTTGAGTGGGAAAATGGAGAGGAAGGGGAAAGGGGTAGGGCTTAGCGGTAACACAGCCTTAAATAAGGTATAAGATACAGATCTAATCCATTCTCGGACTGCTTGCTTCATTTATACCTGCCACTCATGCTCACCAATACAGAGTGGGAGTATGGCAGGGAATGGATTGGTCTATAGTTCTCTGCACTTTTCCTTCTGCTCCATCTCTTTTCACTGCATGCGCATCCATCAATAGTTGACATTTCTTATTTTAAATTGACTTAAAAGAATGATGGACAAACAATTAGCCAAACCTTTCCAGTCTAAATCGGAAGCACAAGTGATTGGTTAAACAGAGTTCCATTTCTTCTCCTTAGCCCTTAATTTCCATTTTGTAAAGGGGTGTCCCAATTCTCTATTGAATGAAGAGGAAGGTTGTGGTTCCTAAAGACTCGAACCACACTATAAAACAATACAAGTCCGATTTTCAATGAAAATCATTTAAGAAGTTGCTAGTTTTATAGGAATAATTGAGCCTAATAACATTAGCGCTACAAAACTCATGTACGGCACATTTCATTTGGTGATGTTTTAAATTTTAAAACCTACCAGTAGTGATGCGTTTGCCATCGCATGGGTATCCAAATTCCTTGGTGTATATTCACTTACAACACACCTCGGTCAAAAGCCATGGGCGCCAATGTGAGCTCACACATCTGACCAAACATTTGGTGCCAATGAAAAAGCTTAACATTGCCATATTGGATCCATTTTTCACAAGGAGGACGACCAATTAAAGTTGGCTCTCTTGATGACATAAGAGAGGCTCTCAATAGAGATCATCCCACATTTTCATAGCCACTTTATACATTTGTCAAACATGATTGTTTTTCGGTGTGTTCTTTGATTTCTTTTCTGTCGCGTATTCTTTCCCGTTTACCCAGGCGTGGAGTGCATCTGTTGTACCGCACATGCCATCTTCAGGCAAGGAGCGTCATTGTATCAATATTTCCTCAACACAGATGAAAAGCACCCTGCTAGAGAAGCCATCCGAAGATTAGGATAGGGATAGGAAAGGGCTAATGGGTAGAGATAAATGAGTGAAATGGAACTCACCCTAAAACTTTCCATCTTTGGGGGGGTTGAGATGAATCAATTCTTCTTCAACTTAGGTTAACCCAAAATCATAAGAAATGTTTACTTCCTGATGCATATATAAATTATGTGGATTCTAAATTTTCATTTCTTTTTATTTATTTGAATAATCAAATTCCAGCACGTTTAATACAATATTTATTTTATAAATTATCTCTATACGGCAGCATGTGCCTTCATCAATGCTTGAAGTTTTTTCATAGTAAACTTTTTTTATGCTAGTGAGAAGATCTTCTTATCCTCAAGATTAAATGACTGCTGGAAAGCTATTCAGACAGTCACACAGAAAGAAGTCAGCAGAAGGAGGGAGTGTAAGTCACATGATGCATGGCCATTACGCCATGGCATCTGGTTAAAGTTAGAGGAAAGAAAGATTTAGATCTAAAAACAGACAAGAGTTTTCCCCATCTTTAATAGCACACAGCAGCTCTCTCTTATCCTCAGCGGTTTATTTAGTGACAAGTCTTTCAGCAAAGCTTCTCCCTGCACAAAGTAAAGTTGGCTCATATATTCGTATATAACGCTGAACAGTGGTGCACTATACCCCCCCTCCCTATTCTACTTGCCCTCCCCCTCTGCCGGGTTTAGTTTCTTGCCCTCAGGAGTTCCCTGAGTTTCTCACGCTTGATGCCAGGTTGGGGGCTCTCTGTGCTTGTTCTCTCAAAACTGTTGCTTTTGATAGTCATTACAGAAAACAAGTGGCTAAGTATTTTTAAAAGGGGGATGGAAGTGGAGCTTCTGGGCTGTATTCCAGAAAGCTGCAGGTTCTAGTTACTCAAGGCTTGATTCATGATCACAAATGTGTAAGAAACATTGTACTCCTGTTGGAACAGAAAATCGGAATACCAGTGTACTGGTATGGCGTCAAAGCCAGTGTTTTAGCTAGTTAGCATGACCCTATTAGCCTCTCCGACTTAAGGCCTATACACACTGATCCGAATTGAGATCTTCAGAGGCTCCCTGCCTAAAGATGATGTTTGCGGTACAACAGATGCACTCTGCACCACACAGGGAAACAGAAAATAAGAAGACAAAGACATAAGAACTCAAAGAACACAGAAAAAAATCATGGACGTGGAGTGGCTGACCACAGGGAGGGATGTCGCTTTGAAAATGTGCTCCCTGTGCTTGTGTGGGTTCATCCGGGTATTCCCACTAGCAAATGCATGCATCGGGCCATTTTGAATACTCTTAAATTTCACTAAGGAGTCAATATGTGAGAATTGCTCTGTGATAGACTCGTGACTCATCTAGGGGGTATCCCATCTTTCATCCTGTGTGTGCCACGTGCAGAACCCTGTAACCCTTTGCATTGGGCTTAGTTGACTAATATAATAGGTTGGAGTGGTATTAGCAGGGTTGTGTGTACCCCTGAGATAGCGGTAGGGGAAATACGGTTCACCTTTTCTAATGTGCTCTGCAGATTGAACTACAGATCTCAAATTTGAACTCATTTGACCACAGATTTCCAATGGTCTAAAATACTTTTCACTTGTGTTACTTATCATTATTGATTCAAGCACAGTTGATAAAGTGCATCTACTGGAACTATGTGCGCAATAATCTGGGCTCTGACTTGAAATGCCCTTAACTTGTGCCAATTGTCATCATTTGAATTACAGGCATTTGTTTTTGGTTCCATAAGCTTCCCATTAGCAGGAATATGTATACTTGTAAGCAGTGCTTAATTTGTTCCGCCGTTTGCCGGAACGCAATCCGTTTTCTCTCAATTTCTGGCTTCCAAGGATCCGGAAAATTTTATTCTGGGATCCGGTAATTATCTGACCCCATTTGTCTTTATTTACCCAATTCCGCCCACCTTTTTCACTCTACTGTACTACAATGCATTCCCCCGACTCAAGAATATACAGAGCACTCGCCTATGCTGTGCCAGGATGCCTTCGTCGTAGGCTGGTGCTGTCTAGTGATGTGTCGTTCAAGAACGATTCGTTCTTTTTGAACGAATCTTTAATGTGACTCCGTATGAACGAGTCGTGTTGGAGAGGGATTCGTTCATTGGCGCATGCGCATCATTCTTGTGGTTTTCCGAGCGTAACCCGTTCATCATCAATGACAGAAGACCGAAAAGACCCGAATGACTCGAAAGATGAACTAATCTTTTCTGTTTCCGGCTCATGGCCGCTCCGTAATGTTAACCAATGCAGCATGAGCCGGAAAGAGAAAAGACCGAAAGGACCCGGAGGACTCGCTAAAAGAACGAATCTTTTCGGGTTCCGGCTCATGGCCACTCCGTAATGTTAACCAATGCAGCATGAGCCGGAAAGAGAAAAGACCGAAAGGACCCGGACTCGCTAAAAGAACGAATCTTTTCGGATCCCGGCACTATAGCGGTCACGTGACAAAAGTGCTAAAGAAGCCAGTCCGGACTGAGTGCACGGACTGCACACGTTAACATCAGAGTGAAGTAATTTTGTGTCGAACAAAAGAGATTTAAATCTAAAGAAGACAGATCAGAGTTTGGGTAAACCAGACTAAAAGACCCAGGTAGGCTTTAGTAATATATTTATATTCATTTTAAATTTAGCATTATAGTTTTGTCTTATTTGTAGTGTGATTCGCGTTTGTGTATAAAACGCTAGTAGATGTGGAAGTACACACAACATTTATTGATATTTTAGTAAAATGAACGAAATGACTCGAAAAATGATCCGTTCATTTTACTGAACGAGACTCAAAGAACCGAATCCGTAAAATGATCCAAACTTCCCATCACTTGTGCTGTCCCCTGCAGTCGGCAGGCCGGCCCGTATTATGTGGAAATTAGCGATTAGATAAAAATATTATAAAATAAAATATAATAATTAATAATTATTGTGTTAGTGTGTTTTCTTTATTGTGCATTGTATAATGTAAAAAAATAATAATAATAAATAAAATGCACTACTAGCAAGTCTGAAAAGGCTGCTGCTGGGTAATTTACGTCCTGTACGTAACTTATTTTTAGGCGGCATTTGGCCAAAACAAAAAGTGTCCTGACTCCTTCGTGCTAACATGTCTAAAAGACAATCAAGTTTGCTTTCGTTTTTTAAAAGAAACGAAGACTCAAGTCTATCATGTTAAACGGCCATTTAACATGATATTGAAGATTAAGATAAATTGTGTTGAAAGTAATCTAAAGGTTTTTTGTGTGTATATGTCTTAAATTATGTTGTAAATGATGTATGTAAGTCCTGCTGCTTAAAAATAGGCATGTTAGACACTGAACCATTGCGTTCTGTTTGTGTTCCAGCAACTGTTTTGGGCCAGCCCCCCTGTCCGTCACCCCAGTCCTGTTGTGTTCCAGTAACTTCAAATTTACAAATTAAGCACTGCTTGTAAGTGTCAGTTTTCTTTTAGTTATGACAAAAGATGAGAAGCTGCAAATGAAGTTCAGTTTTCATTTTAAAGGGCTTGGTGTTTGCACTGATTTGAGACCAAAGTGCAGTTCCTGGTGGGCTGCTGCTTTCCTGTGGTTGCTCTTAAGTACAACCACTTCCTCTTCCCATTGTTTCTCTGAGGCCGCTCACTCGGTTTTAAACTCCGGCTAACAATTCTCTTGTCCCAAAGAATAGATTGTGTCATTTGTGTCTGATTTTATACAGTTTTAGAACTTTAAAAATCTATTATTCAAAATCAAATAAGTCTGCTTTTGTACAAATCAATAATTGGTGCATACAACAGGATACAAAATGGCTGAATTCCTAATAATTCTTCCTATGTCCTCTGAATAATTCTTTCAGAAGCTATTTATTCAATTCATGAATCCACTTGTGAATTTGAATATTTGGCAATTTCCAGAAAATTATATAGGTTTAATTAAAACATTTAAATTTAGACATAGTTATTGTTTGGGAACAGTGCCTCTAGCAGTGAGAGATTACACATTCCACCATTCATTTATGGATCTAAGAAAATAACAGATATCCAGTGTCTGTCCTTTTCATTGTGATAATTTTTTTAAACTATTTCCTGTTTAAGAAAAGTGATACCACATGGTCCTGAATGCAGAAGTAAACCGATAATGCTATTTTTTGCCGTCTTTGTTGTAACAGGTTGTTACAGTTAATCCCAATTGTCCATATGGCCAGTCCAGCATAACTCAACAAAAGCCATACATTTCCCTGCAAACTAGTTTTTTTTTTTAAACTTTTGTTGAAGAGCTAAAAGATTTTGTAATATGTCTGATTAGAATACCAATAAATGTTTCAAAGCTTTTTTTCTCTCATATTTTTCAACAACATTATTTTATCAAAGATACACCTTCTCAATAGTTTTAAACAATTATTGAAGCTTCAGCAAAATTAGTATAAGTTAAATATTTTACCTTTGAGTGTGTAACAAGTTTCAGGAGAAGCAATTAGGGCATGCCACCTGTGTCCCATACTTGAGTCACTTGGCACTGTTCCATTATTGTCGGAGGCATGGTTTTTCAGCGCAACTAACCTTTTTAGTTATCTTTCATCTCTTAGCTAGACATTTTTTAGTTTTTAATTCAGGTTTTGCCCCATTGGTGGTTGTTTTTGTTTTTGTAGACTGAGGTAGTGCTAAGGCTAAAAATCTAAGTGCTAAAGTTTTTTTTTTTTCACATTTTGTTGATGCTTATGCAAGGTCAATTACCTTTTTGGAAACAATAATAATAATAATGACAAATTGGGCAAAAAAAAAAAAGAACCATTGGAAGGATTAAGACGACATTAAAAAGGTTTTCAGCAGATTTGGACTAATCAATCCTAGAGATTGGATTCACTCTTCATCTTTTACAGGCAGTTTATCAGAGTTTATATACAGATCGCCACCCTTTAAACAGTGTTAACCTCTAGCAAGTCATGCCATGTCTGGTCTGCTGAAGCACTGCAGGTTTTTAAACTGCACCCATCCTTTCTTCTCTTGATCCTGAACGACAATTATTGTTGAGGTTGATTCGCCATTGACAATTTTTTCTTAAATGCACAATAAAGCGCAACCTTTATTTCCATCACTTTTCTCCTTCAGAGAGAAAGCACAATGTCGGTGACTGCAAATTACTTGCTATTGGTTTAGCTCTGGGCAAGTGGCACCGTTGGTTGGATTTTTTAGTTTGAAGCTAGAATTTAGTTCTTAACCTAAACACATCTCGGGCATTTTTTTTTTTCTATTTTGATTTTATCATTGCTTATCGTCCAGGTCTGAAGAATGGCAAAGCCTGGTGCCCTTTCTTGCCAGTTTCCAGGCACCATCAAATTGTATGAATTTAAACGAATCAAACTCCCCAGTTCCAAGCATTCCACTTCAGTGCATTGGTCACTTTCTTTTTTAAATAAACAGCTACATTACAAATTTACATAAACAAGAGAATGCTTTCAGAATTATAACAAAAGTAGTTTATTTTTGCAATATATACAGTCATAATAATAACGTTTGACCATTAAAATGTCAAATTTGGTCTTGGCTTGTGAAATAAAAGAGGTGGAACAGGAGTGTTCTTGACCGGAGGTGTTGTACCATAGATGTTGCAATGTGGAAGCAGAATGTGCAAACGCTCTGTTATTTGATGGTTATTGAGTCCAATCACTACGGATGACAAAACCTGACAGGGCAATGGTTTCCTGTGGAGTTTCCCTTCAGGAAGTTTGAAACATCATCTTTCTTGTTAAAATCAGAAAGAACCGTTTATTTTTTTGAGGGCATTTCCTAACTTTGTTTAGGCAGTTTCAAGAATAACTTATGGCAACTGTAACAGTAACAGATGACTCTTGTTCTGTTGGGTCTTGACATCCTGAGCCCCCATAAGCTGTTAAAGTTAGAGGAAGCTTGTACGTGATGCAGGCCTCCGGCTCAGGCCTCATCTGCTTTTTAATGCAAGCTCTTATGGACGGGGTGCAACTTGTTAGCTAAGAAGTCACTCAAGTGTCATGTGTCAATGTTATTAGCAAATAGTGGCATGACACAAAACAGCTTCTCTCCATGGAACAGCCTGAGCTAATTACAGAACTGTCTTTTAGGAACGTTTAGTTAGAAAGAAATCAGGATCTCCATCATGGGATTGGAGAATCGGAGAAAGCCATTTATTACTAATGCATCAAGGAATCTGGAGTAAAAAGTGAAACACCACAACCACCTCCGGAAAAATCTCTGTGAGGTCATTTGACTAAAGCAGAGCCAACGATTTTTGTTTGACTGAGAAATGCAACAGCTCTAAAAGGATAAACCGAAAGAGCAAAGCTGAACAATGATGTGAAGATGTGCATGTAATCCGATCAAGTGGGCCCATTTTCGCTTTAGTGTAAGTTGTGGTTTTGTGGACTCATTGTGTGCCAGGATGCCTGGTTTAATCTAGAAAGAGGAAGAGGTTGCGGCTGACTCAAATGATTTTAAATGCTGTTTGCCACTTACAACATCACAAGACTTTCAACACTTCCTCTCCCTTTATCAATCTGTTTGTTGGGCTCTTTACACTTTTAGCACAACCCCAAAGCATGGATTGTACAGGATTTAATACTTGTGTATATGTAAATCCCCAAATATCACATAAATTGAATTGTTTTGTAGCACTATTGAATGTATTATTGTATGTCTCAATAAAAGGGACTTTCATGCTTAAAAGTAATAAAATATCTAAAGAACTTAGTTAAATAAACCAGTCATGGATATCACTGTATAGATGTCCTGAGGGTTTTATCCTGATATTTTTACTAACCGCTTACTTGTATCTCTACTTTCCATCCTTGGGACAGATTGAGTATGGCGTTGCTATATAATGTCGACCTGTGTCTGTACCTTTTGCTTTTCTTTAATTTGATCCAACGAAATTAATTAATAATCAAATATATTTTCTGAGGCCGTTTATTTTTTTTGCTGCTTTCGAAAACATCTATTTACAGTTCACCAGTTGTAAAATTGTGAATGTGGTAGAAATGTGAATATTACAAAGTTTCTAATCATTATTTTATTTAGTTGTGTAAAATATAAAGGCTGCAGAAAGTTCAAGGCTTTTGTTTTAATTTCCCCTTCATTTACAAATCAGAAGCACTGACCCATTTTTGTCATACCTATATCTATGGTGACACATATGTTTATCATCTGTGTGTTTATACATCGGTATATAACCATTGTGTATTTTATATTAGTTGGGAGAAAGCGGTAGAGCCCCGTATGGGACTTTTTTGTGCTAGAGACCGTCCATAACAGATATTAAACAATGATCTAAGAGAAAAATACCATGAATATTTATTGAGCTTGCATATTGAAGCTAAATAGTAGCCCTCCTAGATGGCAAGCTATTTTAACATTTAATACCCGTTGTGTACGAGTCCAAACTTTGAGTAGTCATAATTTCCGATTACATACATCAGCAATGTTTTTAGTTTGTCTTTTTTTTTTTACTAGTAATGCTTAGTAGAGATATTTACAATTACTTTACTTCTCGTCATATCCCTCCATTGAAAATATTGGCAGATATATACAAATGAGTTTTGACCAGTCACTATATATATTTATAGCAATACCTCAAAGCTGTGCGATGTAGATGTCTTGTATTACTAGTATTATAATTCTAATTACAGAGTTAGAGATTTCTTTGAATATAATCTACAATAGTCACAGGAAGCTGACCCTTGGTGTAGATGGTAGGAATAAGGGGGTATAAGCCACTTCTTTCTTGGGTGTCTGTTTGTTTTGCACTATGAGCCGTTAAAGAATAAAAATGAAAAAAAAAACCAAGGTATAAAAACTAAACCTATAATATCTGCCCCAAATTACTTTAAAATGTGCAAAGTATTTAAACTAATACAAAATAACTATACACTTATAAATTAAGTAAAATAATATAACATTGACTGGAGCTATCAAATATTGTTTGCAACTATTTTCATAAACAAAACTAGATAGTGATCACAGAAGTAGCTACATTAAATCTCATCAATAATTGACTGTTAAAGTGATATTTAAATTACTGTTTTGGTGCTCTGTTCAAAACCTTATTAAGTGTTTAGTTTCCCTTGTGACTCCAGAAAAATCATAGGAAATTCTGAGTAGGATCTCCTTACAAGGACTCATAACTCCAGCGAATACTTACCACAGCTCTTGGTACTAAAATTATCTTTTGGCAAAATAAACAGTTTATTATATAATGTAATGTAGCAATTTTTAAAATAAGACATGTTGCCGTTTTCATAGAGGGTTAAGGGCAAAGAGAATGCAAATTAGTTCTTCATCCTGACTCTTGACTTAGGTTAGTGTTTGTTATCTCACGAAAACATGACCTCTTTGTTTAACTGGGAGCTTGAGTTTCAGAGCCTGTTAGAACACGATCTGAATCGGCAAACACTCTGCTAGACGGTGAAACAGGGAAGTCACTCCCACATTAAGATCAAATCTAAGTTTCAGGGGGCTTTGCCAGAGCTCAGACGTTTGCTTTGGGGTCTCTGCAGGATGGTGTTGAAGTTTTATTCTCTTCAATCTGACTTATGTGTTTGCCCAAAAAAATTTACCATCACTTTTTGTGAAGGGATTAAATATTTATTTCACATATGCAAATCTATGCACCAATATTTTAGTTTGAGCAACCATTCAATATTAGCATTGAGGGAATAGCTGTAGCTTTTACATGTAAATTATTTTCAACTTACTATATCAAATACTACCTAGTGGTGAAAAAATTTGCGTGGTTGTATATAGGCCAGTAAAGTTTTTTTTTTTGGTTTTTTTTACTACAAACATCATGTCTGACTTAAATCCCCAAATAGAAGTATGTTCTATTAAATGTGTTGAAAATATGCATTATTTCTATCAATTGGCTGCACCAATATCTTAGATTGTCATATTGTGTGATGTAAAAGCATCAAATTGCTTGAAAACGGAGTACGTATTTTCCCCAACTCACTTTCTCAAACATTGTAATTATGACTAATGTGATATAACTTTGGTAATTTGGTTTATTTTTCTAAATCATCCAAGGGAGGCCATCGATTCTCAACTCTTGCAAAATGTTTTCATTGAACCTTATGGCAATGGTATACAATTATTTGAGAACCTTATTGCTACTAATTTCCTTGTGTTCTGGTGATATTTACATTAATTAACAACATCAAAGCTGTTTTTTGTCACATTTGTGAAAGAAACACCATATAACATGAGTGTCACGCCATATGACTTTTTTATGTTTGGGTCAAAAATGTTTGGTTAGAACAATATTGGTTAAAATATAACTTTTTGAAGAATATATCTTCAGCATTTTACTGTAGTTTCAAATCTCTCCATTTCAACTAGCCGTCATATAGGATTATTTATTTCTGTAGATGTGTATTGTTGAACATGTTCAAAAGATATTACCTGAGAGAAAGTTCGTTCAAACCAATTTTGGGCTCAGTATTTGAACCAGGCTTGTCTTCAGTCAGTTCGCCTCATACCTTTGGCCTTCTGACCTCGTATCGGCCACCAAATTCCCATCTGAGGTGTGGCAGAGCTGACTCATACAGAAGAAGCCACTTGCATGTCTTAGAAGATTCCTGCTGCACACAACTAACTATTTCTGCTTTCACTTGTTTTGATGTAAACTTAATGTCTTGAATTGTCAGTAATGTCCATAATTCAATCCACTTACCGCACACACTGTCCACTTTTAAACAGCTTTTGTTATTGTGAAATGATCAAAGTTGTAGGCTATACGATTTATTACAATGGGTAAATTAAGTAGAGTGCACTATTGAATCTTATGGAGTAGGTTACATTTGGCTTTCCTGCTGCAGATATTGAGCCAGGCTTTAGTCCAGGTTTCAATACATTAAAGTGTCTTGATTTTATACAATAATGTCATTTTGAATATAAATGTAGTAGGCGTCAAAATCAAAACTAAGATAATCATGTGTAAGTCTTGTAAACATGCATTTGTGGTGTGTTTTGGAGCCTGTTCTCATTTGCCTGCATTAGGCTGGAATTCCCTGCAGTGCTGGGTGTTATTTAAACAAGCCTTACTCTCTGAATCGTTCCTCCAGAGCTGATCTGTGTGTGATATTATGATGGAATAAGCACACAGATTAATTCTCAAATGAGCTCTTAATTGCCTTAAGCCCCCAGGCTTGAACAGTAAAGCTTTATACAGCTCTTCAGCAGAAGAACAACGCCACCCAGAGAGACAGGTCCCAGCACGCTTCCTTTTCGGCTGCTATACTCAAAAGTTTCCCAATCTGCCAGGAGCTTAACCGAGGTCACAATGATACTGCAGCTCTCATTGGGCCTGCATCACTTTTCCACTGATTCCTCCCCCCCCCCTTCTCTCATTAGCATCAGATATAGATCTCTTTCCACTGCAATGCACTGTACCATTTGGTCTAAAACCGTTTATTTGAACAACTATGCTTATCTGATGTAAAGATGCAAACACGGTCTGCTTTCTCTCCCGTCAAACCAGGAGTCCCTGTAATAATCTTGAGTCAATTATATGTCGCAAGTATCAAACCCACTTTTCTCCCGGCAGGTGTCCATGATCACTTCGATGGCATTAAAAAAAAATATCAGGCAGACTTGAACAGAAACTATTGATTCTGAATAGTACACCATTGAATCTGAACTATAGAAGAAGAACAAAAAGAACTTGAATGAATGGATTTTGATCCTTCCTGATTGTCCCTTTATCTATTCACTAAAGATGCTTCCCATATATTGGATGACGAAATTCTCTTTCACATAGTGAATTTGTTGTTTGCAAGGTTAAGCCCTCAATTTTTTAAAGTATTTAAAATCAACCTCCCCATATCTCTCTCTCCATCTCTTCTTCCTTAACTCCTTTACTAGAAAAAAGGCTTAAAAGGTAAAACTCAAACAACAATGTAACAATACACTCTGCTTTCGAGGCCACAAAGCTAAGAAGGCCAAGGTCTAGTTTGATTTGTATGAGAGCATTTGATACCATCCATCCACTAGGGGGCAGTGTTTGCATTTTCATCTTTTTACAGAAAGAAAGAGAGAATTTTGTTTAAAATGTGAGTAAATGATAAGAATTATCTCCTAGTAAATATTACATAAAACAAGAAGACAAGGAAAAGAAGTTTCAGAAGTGACTAGAATCACAATCACTCCAAAAACCCTTTGGCACTTAGATGATATCTCCCCGTAGCTCCACGATACGTATTGTGACAATTTTGTATTGCGATGTATTGTGTCGCGATGCATTGTTTTTGTTTTTTTTTTTTTTTACATCATTCACTAACTTTTTGTAATAATAATACTTTTTGTAACTTTCTTAGTAATAAGTGCCTGAGAAACACACATGTACATTTGTAACATATGGCCTTTACCGTTTGCACATAAAAGAATTTTGAGAGACCACAGAGTGCGTTTTGTTAACTATGTACATTAAACACTTCCCCAGTGACCAAATATATCAAACAATATAACAATAAACAGAAGAAAATGATAAGAGTTTCCGACAAACAAAAAATGTATCAAATGTCCAAAGTTCATATAAGTGCAAAGTACTTAAGTTAGCAGTGTCCAGATAATCCTCGAAGGCTGATGAGAAGTGAAGTTTGGGGTTGTTTTGAGATCCAAACATCCGCCAGTATGAAGAAAGTCTTGCACCAAGAATTGGAAATAAAAAACCTCTACAAATAAATACATAACAAACATAAAAAAACAAATGAATATACAACTCTCAAATATATACCAAAGAAACTACTTACCATTGAGTTTTTAAGAACAAATATGTTCCTTATTAGTAACAGGGTTTTAAATACACAGATGGTTTGTCAGGATTGCTCCCATGTGCTCAACGTATCACCTGCTGTCCCTCTTCTTCTACAGTCTTTTAGTAGCCCTAGATGACTCAGGGAAAAGAGCGCCCTCTATAGTAGTGGGCGTATGGAAGTTCAATTATTTATTACAAGTAACAGTAAAACTTACAAGTTGATCCTCACATTTATTTCGATTTTAGTACTTGCTCGTTTAGTTTTCTTCCTTAAGCAGTGTTTTTATTTATTTATTCCAAGCTAGCTTGTGAAATTAAATCAATTGGTTGCTGAAAGTGTTGCTAAAAATGTGCTTTATTTTTGGTAGACGTTACAAAAAAGGAAAAAGAAAAGCTAAAGGTTTTAGAAAATTAAAAAGACTGATTCATCTGGTTAACTGTTTAACCCCCTCAGGCCCTGTGTCCATTTAAACAATGTGCTTGTTTTTTATTTGATTATTTTTTTTTATGTATCATTGGCTATAAAACAGCAACCAAAGATCCACATGCTAAATATTCTGTCAAGAAAAGCTCTGCCAATTCACTTCTCCTTGTATAGAATGTCTAGACAATATATGAAAGGCAAAGTGTGAAACAAATTATTTCACTTTGTTTCACAACCATAAGGATTACAGAGGAGTCGGTCCTTGATGATAGATATTGATAAAATATTACTTCAAGTAAATGTAATAAAATGGCATTTACACGTGGACCAGTATAATTTTTTACAAACTAAAAGACAACACAGAAAAGTTTTACACAAAATAATATTTCAAACACCTCATGGAATGCTCCAACAGTAGACTATACCTATTGCTGACAAGCGCGATTCTTTTTGGCTAAACGAGGACCTCAAATCTATTTTCTGGCACCTCAGATTCATACAGCAACACTGAGAAACCAGTGTTTAAAAGAATTCTTTCTGTTCTCATTTCAAAATGCCATATTAACGGAAACTCCATCATCAAACCCATAATGAAGCTTGCACGCCAACTAACCAATTAGTTGCATCTCCTTACTCTACTTGTTACATCAGCACAGACATTTACTAGACCGATCATAAGAATTCCCATATACTGCTCTCTTTTACAACAAGCCATGACATTTTGTTCAGAAACAAGTAGAAGTTTTTATTCAGCATCTAATTGCTTGCTTTCATGCGTATGTTGCTTTCTCGAATATTTAGTCAAATGGTATGTTATTGCATGTGAGGTTGCCACAACTTGACCAAATTCCTCCTTGCAGGATTGGAGGAAGTGTTAAAAAGATTAGAAAGTTGCCTGTCTGTCTGTGCCTCAACACACATGTATCACCATATTTGGGCAAATCATATAATATTGCCATGAATACTAGAACTGTGTTATTTACATGTGTTGTCAATGTAAATCCGTTAATCTGTCGATGAAATATTTGAGACGGATTCACCACTGAACAAAACGATAAACGCTTAAATAGGCAGGCGAGACAGAAAACAGAAACGTATTGTGCAATGCTTAAAAAACTAACAGGAATCTCCCGATGGAAATGCAACACCACATGCTATGTGAATGAAGGGATGGGGGAGGATTCTTCCTTGTTTGTTTCGACAGTATTTGTGAAGTGTGGAGGGTGTTGTCAAAATTTCTGGCTGCCTCTGACCCTGGCGCAAAAAATAGAAAAGAAGAAGAGGGAAGGCTGAATGCGGGGCTGCCTGAAGCTAAAAATAGCTCGCGCTCCTGCAGCCATCTTTACGGCGAAGGGAATTTCACATACGAGGGGGAACGAGGAGAGAAGTTGTGAAAACTTTGTGGAGAAGAAAGGAAAACAATGAGGGGGTGTCTGTTTAAGGGATCGAAAGCCAAAAGCAAAGTGTGAAATAGAACACAAAGCACAGTTTAACTTTGGCCGGTTAAAATACAATGGACTGATCAGCTGTTTGGTTGTCTCTATTAAATTTCTGAATGACGAGCACATTTTTTGATATCTTTATTATTTATAATAGTAACGTTTGAGTTTGAAGTGATTAGCACTTGTAAGAGGAACATTAATCAGAGTTTAGAATAAGTTAAAACTTCATCAAATTCATCAAATATGAGTTTTTAGATCGTGTCAACAATTCTTCTTGTTTACAGCTTCGGAAGTTACTAAAAGGCTCCTTAAGGAACCTTTATAAGAGTGCAACAAATCCCTCTTTATTCAGAAAACAAATGTTTATCGGACAAAAAAAAATTGTTTTTTTATATTTCATTTTCATATTATTTATATTTCATTTTTCACACCTGATGGAATGGATTTTAACATTTGTTTTTGTTGGCTAATAGATCCCCTTACAATTGAACCATGGCACATATTTTTATGCCTTAAAAAGGCCCACCATCAGAAAAAAAAAGTGTCTTGAATAGGAATCAAATAAACACAGACAAAGTAGTTTATAAACCAGGGGTATTCAGTTAAAAATGTAAAGAGGTCCAGTTTCTTTTTGAAAGTGAAGAACCGGAAGACAGCAATATGTAAAGTCAAATTAATTCAGTACAATTCACAAACCTTTGGATAATTGTATTATGTAAATGCGAACTGAGCATATATTTACAATGTGATCTTGTTTCAAAAACAGGGCTGCTTTTGAAAATAAGCAAGAATAAAATGTTTGAATATATTTGAGTTTGTGTGTGTGTGTATTAAAACCCTATTTGTCTCATAATATGTGCCAGATTCTGGTTTAGTGGTTTCAGTTTCTGATTTCATCTATCTCTCACTTTCCCCTCTGCTGTGGATATCTCGGTCGTTGGCGCCAATGGTTTTCGAACAGGCGCATTCTCGCACAAAGCGAAAAATTGGATAGGCCTTGAGAGAAGTCATGTGGAGTTGCTTAACTTCTCGGTTCCACAAAATAGCTACCGCAAAAATCACAATAGCCATATTGATTAAAAACATGGTGCTCTTCTAGTCATAACCAAAACATTTGGTTCGGTCAGCAGCTCCAGCTCAGGGACAGCCTCTGGGTTTTTATCGAATGAAATTCTGATAATTTCCTATGGCACCACAGTGGCACACTAGTGTGCTACGGCTCACCTATTAAAAACAACTGCTGTAGACAACCAGCAAGTCTCTGCAAAGAATTAATTTATTCTCAGAATTCTATGGTCTTTTTCTTAATGCGTTTTTCCAGAATGGGTGGAATGGCAATAAAGTGAAGCGCGACTTTCTAAAATAAACTGATTTAACGTAGTAAGCAAACGCGGCCTTGTGTAGTGACCTTTACACTGACTTTTTTTTTAACTTGCATTTCATCATCACAGTGAATAGCTTTAATCTCTAATAGACTGGTGTTTGTTCCCATCTAGAGACACCCAAGGATTCGTCGCTACTTGTGCCATAGGTTGTGAATGTTTTGTAGACTGTTCTCCAGTTGTAGCTCTAATAATATGGAAGCTTAGATGAAACCTCCCCATGACAGTGAACATGAGCGTATTCTCTGAAGTTCTTATTAAGGGACACAAAAGCTTTTTGTTTCAATGCCGTGTGGTTCTCTTCTCTCTCTCTTTTCTACACATGTAGAGTTTGCTTGCATCTCTTTTGTGATGGTATCAGAGATGTTCAGTATGCAGTGGGACAGGGCCTCTCTATTTAGGACAGCTCGTCCAAATGTAATTGAAAAAGAATTATGGTGTGGACCTTTTAGCGAATTAAAAATAACCCCCAAATCGAGAAGGTTGAAGGGGGAGGGGAGCCGAGTTTAAACAAACCATTCCACTCAGTGCTCCTGTGTAAGGGAATGTGTTTAATACTGGTGCAAACAGAGGAATTACGTGTAATCAACCGTTTCATCGGTCAAACAGTGGTGAAGGTGAAGTTTTCAGGACCACTGATACATAAAGGTTTTGTTCATGCATTTAAAATTGATAATGTATATACGTTAATGAAGTAAAAACTCTAAATCAGGAAATATCCTTATCGAAGGATGTGTTATAAGATTTATGAACTGGGAAGACAAAAAGCATTTTTTGCGTAATAAATGTTTTTGCGAACCGCGCAAATGCACTAGTTTAAATTCAGGGTAGGGGGTTGCTGGAAGTCTATGTTTACATTAAGACCAAAATGGCCCATCCAGAAAGCTCTTTTAGGACCCTTTCATACTGGAAACGTCTTGTCTGTTCTGTTTCCCAGAATGGTAATCATCCAAAACCCCTACCAAATCCCACTGCAGATTTATGTTTACAGTAACTTCTGATCTGTTTCTTGCATCTTCAGTGTGCGACTGCTTGCCCCAAAACACAATTGACCGTATATAACAATGCACTTGAAACAGCTTGCGATGTGGAGTAGACGCTGTTTCTTTACCACAGCCCAAATTTCGAGGAGACAGTGGACTTCTTGTTCCTTCACAAACATCCTTTCCATGCCATGTTGATTTTATTACGTCATGTTGAGCGCAGACAACTTCCTCCAATGTTCCTCCGACATGTCCCACCCATCCGTCCACTGCTTGAACCATTCTCGAGATGACCTCTGGGTGTGCTTTTGGTATTCCTCAAAATAAAAGTTGCTTTCTCACCTGCCCAAACAAACTGAACTAAACAATTCAGGTGTATACAAAAAAAAATAAAGAATAAAAAAAATCAAGTTACATCTCTCTCTCTCTCTCTCTCTCTCTCTCTCTCTCCCTCTCCCTCTCCCTCTCCCTCTCCCTCTCCCTCTCTCTCTCTCTCTCTCTCTCTCTCTCTCTTACAATTCTCCAACTCTACCTTTTACACAGATTCTTTAATTCAGGGTGGTTTCTATATGCTTTTGTGGGGGCGTAATGGGGCTACTCCCATATCAAGTAATGCATCACAATGGATCGCTTCTCTTCTGTTCTCTTGCCTCTCTTTCATTCTGAAGCAATTATTTGGATCAAACATAGATTTAGATCTATAAATGCAATTAGTTGGAGTCACATCTTCTTTCTGGAGTTGTATGGCACATTATGTCACACTATAAGTGTTCACCCCCACTGGAAGACAATGTTTAAGCAATGTGTAATCCAACAACGGTGAACTTTGAAGAGAGTCTATGTCTTAAAACTTTGCTGAGGTAAAATGACTGTTAAGTGGAATGGAATGTAATTGACTAAACATCAGTTCCACGTATAAATATCACTTTACAATGTAAGAATGTTCATTTATTCTATAATAATATAGTAGGTTTTAAAGGGTCCATCTTTGCAGATGATGACTTTTCTTGGTTTTATAAGAGTTTCATTTTGAGTTAATAACGAAATAACCCTGCGATTGTTTTGTTTCTGTATGCAGAAGAGAGACTATGAGATCAGGACCATGTTCATTTCCAAACTCATGTCTGTCAGGGTTTGTGTACACATACGTTGGGTATTTATTATAGTGTGTATCAGTACACAGGGCCTGTCCCGGCAGACCGCGAGTCTCCGATGACGCGGAGCGAGACATCTCCCAGCCGTGCCCAGCATCCCTCCTCCCCTGCACAGAAACCCAACACCTGCTGCTTCTGCTGGTGCTGCTGCTGTAGCTGCTCATGGTATGTTCCACTCACTTGTGTTTGTCATGGTACATCCCACTCTACACCATTGACTCACATTCACTCCTCCTTTGAGCATTTGTTTTTTTTTTCCTGTAGAAGTAGCATCACTATCCTTCACTCAACAAAAGCCCTGTGGAAATGTTTTCTTGCCTTTTTACTCTGTCTTTTATATTTAGTTCTTAACTTTCAGTCTTTGGGAGTACGTTTTATGATAGCTAGCCTTTCCCCTCATGGACTTTTATGTATGTTTTCTGTAGATGACCAATAAATCCTTTGTTATTTTACTCGTGGGCCTGAGTTCGTTTCTTTAAACCCACTACTTGTAACAGACATGTAGTTTTAAACATTGTGAAACTATGACAACTGAGTGCGGGAAAGAATCTGTCCATCACCATAGTGTTTTGGTGGAAAAACAAGTGAAAAAAAAAATGTTGGACAACCTAATTGAAATTGGATAATGGTACCAAGTAATATCCCTGGGAACAACAAGTAGCAATAATATACTGCTTGTTATGACTTATGCTAAATGTAATGCTGATTTTGTGAAAGTTTGTGTATTAGTTGTAATGTTTTGTTCAGGCTGTTATTTCTCAATGCCATTTTACCACCTTCTAGTCTCACTGTTAGGAGTGAAGATGACAAGCGTGGGCGAAGGAAAGCCCAGGAGACAAAGCTGGAGCCATTTCCATGGGAAAACTGGTGAGCGTGATCTCACATAAATGTATTTTTAACTGCTTAACTGTTCATCTCAATTGAGCCATCATCTCTCATTTGTGCTCAGCACCAAACCATCAATGGAGGAGATTAAACAGTGGGCGCAGTCTTTTGATAAGCTGATGAAGAACCCGGCAGGGAGAAACAAGTTTCGGGAGTTCTTGCGGACTGAGTACAGTGAGGAGAATATGCTCTTCTGGCTGGCTTGTGAAGACCTGAAGAAGGAGATCAACAAGAGTTCCATCGAGGAGAATGCACGTTTGATCTACGAAGACTACATCTCCATCCTGTCGCCCAAAGAGGTAACTATAAACATTGTAGTCCCGCACACACACAAAGTACTTTCTTCTAAATTGGACATTAGCTACATTTTTATCCATCTGTTTTAGACACATTTTGGAATGACGCGTAAAAAAAACCCTTGACAGAAAACCTAAGATATGCATACATTTTGAAAATGCATTAGGAAAAGTGAGTAGGATGAACTTTTTATCCGAAAGAAAAAAAGTGTATAAACTGTAACGGGTGGCGAGGAACACAGACACACCGTCTGGTTTAAAGCTGCTCAGGGCATCTATTTAAAGTAATGGCCCCATCCTAAATGATTGAAAAAGTCCCTCAGCAGTGGAGGTGAGCATGTCAGATGAGCGCACTTTATGGGTTTCCAGACTAGAGGTGTGGGATCCTGCTGTGCTGGTGCATCCGCCATACTCTGGGCTCACTGGATCCATAGTCCCAGCCATCGACTCCTGGGCAGTGGCACTCTAGACCTGGACAGTGGGCACCTCTTGGGCCCCTTTGGAAATCCCCAGTGGCTCTCGCGGCGTCCATCCACTATAGTGTCCTTTTCTCGTGCCGATCGGATGACTTCCCTCGATGATATGAAGCTGTCAAAAGTGCGCAGGCCGATGAGAGCACCTGGCAAATGCTAATCAACCCCGCTACCTTGTCACATTCTAAATTCTAAAATTTCTTAATGAAAGTCTGTCATCAAAGTGGTTTGGGATTATCACCTCCTAAAACTGTCTGGACCAGCTGGGTTCCCAAAGAGCAGTCTTGCACCTCCAAAATCAAGTTGAGTGCGAAAGTTTCCAAGGGATTGTTTCTGGGTGTTCATGGCACTGCTCTGGCCTGGATCAATTAGTTCAGTGATCCCCAAACTGTGGACTGGTACCAGTCAGCGTATCAATCTGTACCGTGTCGCATATGAAATCAGTAATTATGTACAGTTTTATCACCATGATCTCTCCATTATATCTCCAAAATCTTGAAATGTGAATTTATAGTGACAGGTGATTTCCACATAGCCCACTCCGCACAATGTGCGGCGACTGGTTCTCATAATGAGGCATATCCTGAGCACCAGTTCATGAAAAGAAATTACTGTGTTGGAGATCACTGATTTTGTTCATACAGGGGATAATTTTTGAGTTTGGTGGTATTTATAATGCTAACACCTCTGTTGCATGGGATCCCACTGGGCTCAATTCTCTGGCCACTGTTTTGTTTCTGTTTTTTTCACATGTATGTCAATGACTTGCATATTTATAGATGGTTTCTCCCTCCATTGACTGATCTATTGCAATGAGGATCTAAAGCTCGGTTCCATATTAATGAGAGCAAAACAGAAGTTTTTATTCAGTGTCAGGACTTCTTCCATTGACTCATGTCCACAATTGGATTGTTAATCTGCCAATCCTGTTATTCATCAATATCTCAACTCTCATGGGTGAAGTTACATGTGGATCTCTGTGATTGGTTATATCCAGACCACCGAAATGTGACGAGGGCTTAAACTCAAACGAAAAACCCCTCTAGAGCTCCGCAGCATTGTTTTTTGTAAACTAAATTGAGCATGTGTGAAAGGAATGAGGCGTGAAGGAATTCTGCTAAATGTGTGATTGAAGCAGTATGTCTTGTAAGGCTCATTTCCTAAGACACAAGTGTCCAACTCCAAATGTGGCGGTTGATCCTGCTTTATGTTAGGACCTGTTTATGTTTTCTCTCTTGTTGGTGTGAGACAGTGGGGGTGTGCATGCACGTGTGCTTCTGGTATGCAGCTTAATTCATAGTGCTGACATGTTGAATGTGCCTTTTGGCTTTTTAATCACTCAAGCCAGAACTCACACCTTCAAACTCCTCAGCTGAAGAAAACAGACTTTCTAGAAACAAATGAGGAAGCAGAGGTTGAGCCAAGGAAGCAATAAATAGATCCCTGCTGGATTCTTTACTGTAAGAGAGGTTGTATAAATAGACTTGAGAGTGAACGATTGGGTGAGAGACTTTGAGCTGCACTGGACTCATATTTTTCCTATTTTGTGAACTTGTATGTGAACAAGAGGAATCATAGACATGACCGAGAATAAACTAATAAATTGACTCAAGGTACTGATTCAAGTCAGATGTAGTTTTGACATTTTATAATTTTCTTAATTAATAAGTGACAACTACTAGGAAGTTTTTTTTTCCTGTTTTGGGCAAAATCAGGGCATTCGCACAGTGTGAATCAAAGATGCGCTCTTTAAGAGTCGCAGGGTGGTTGTGAGAAATTGAAATAAAAAATAGACAAAATAGTTTTTTTTTTTAAATAGAAAAATAAATATCTGGATTTGTCGGCAAGTCACAGTGTGAAATGTTTTCTGACTGAAAATAACATCTGTGATTACCTGCAGCCAATGAGACAGAGTGAAATTGCGGGCAACAATAACAATGGATTTAAATGGAAGGTTTTTTTTTCTGTCATTTCTGGGCCAAAGAAATGGGATAATATTCTGCACACTCCATTTTAGATAATCCAAGTCTTGTGCTTTGGTTTGGCATATGTGACCTTGCAAACAATTTCTTGCAAGTGTTTGGTTGTGATGCATAGTTCTTAGTTCTCTGTAATTCTGTTTAGGGTCATTCAGTGTGAAGTCGCAGATATATCGCGCAGTGTGACTGGATGCTGCCCCTCTGATAGTTGTGCAGTGTGAAAGGATCTGTGACACAACTCCTCTGAAAATCCTGCAGTCCTTAACTCTAGGCCTAACCCTGATAAGCATGGAAGTGATGTCACGCTGTGCACTAACACCGTTTTCACTTTCTTTCCTTCAGGTGAGCCTGGACTCTCGAGTGAGAGAGGTGATCAACAGGAGAATGCAAGATCCCACCCCTCACATATTTGAGGATGCACAGCTGCAGATTTACACGCTCATGCACAGAGACTCCTACCCACGATTCCTCAACTCCTCAGTCTATAGATCACTGGTGCAGGGAGGGTCTCGCTCCTCGTCGGAGTCATAGACCTCTCTTATGTCTTTCAGTCTTGTTCTGTTCATTTCTTTTCATTTCACTCTATTCACAGCCACTCCAAGAGAAGGGATCCCTTTTGGGGTCGTCACTTTTTTGTGCTTTGTGCACATTTCTGAAGGGGTAACTCATTTCTTCTGGACCTGCACAAACTGAAACTGGAAGACACAGGGTTGAAAATGCAGATTTAATTTTTTTTTCTCTATTTCTCCCCTGAAATCATTCCTTGCTTAAGTGCCAGCAGAATTCACTACTGATTTTCTTTTCTTTTTTGAATGCTAAAATGTTTCAACAGGCATCTCTGGTTGAAGAGACCTCTGCAATAACCAGTCTGCTCCTCTCTCACAGTCACTGTGATTGGCACAATGAGGTGATGGATCGAGAGCTGATTAGCTACTTCATTAGAGAGGGTCGGCACTTTTTAATAATGGGTACACACAGTATTTCAAAAGCATATGCATTTATTCGTTCACCAGATGGTATTTCGCAACTGACTGGAAATGAATAGATGTATAACAGCATTTAAATATTTACTGACTTTGAGAACCAGGAACCAAACTCGTATTGAAAGCTATTTTAAATTTCAGAGAAAGGGTGGAACTCACTTTTACGACTGATGGATATCAGCAAATTCAGATTTATTTTGATTTAATTAGAAAACAATGAGGACCCATAGTTGTAGAGTTGTTAACTAACCTGAGTGGGTTGTGAAATTTCCATGATCTTAATTAGACTGGTCACTTACATTTTAAAAGTAGCAATTTGATGTTAACTTATTTAAAATTTGATTTACATGTGAGTTTTGAAGAACATCGCAGTATCCTGGGAGGTTTTTGCTCTATCTGGCATCACGCTGTATGAGCATGTCCGAGTATGTGAAAGTTTGTGGAGTAGTTTGGCGTGAAACTCTGACTCTCCTGTGCCTCTAGTGGCAATTTCAAGTACTGTGGTTTTGCAAACTTATAGTATTCCAAGATTTTCAGAAAGAAAACTAAACATAAGTCTCCTAAATATCTAATTAATAAGGTTACACTGTTTTTGGTGAAGCACCAGACACAGGTTGAAAGACAGACTTTTAATTTAATCACTGTTTAATTGATATAATTAAACATAGATTTTACCAATGAAACCATTTATATTGTTCAGTACCATTTGTTCATCTTTATCCACCGGAAACGTATTTTTAATAGTATTGAGCTGCTGTGAAGTCATTTAAAAGTTCTCGTTAGTACACCTTGATTTGTTTGGTCTAGCACACTTAATTTGTTTAAATATGTTGTTCAGTGTTATGTCTGCATTTTTACCTTCAGCTGCCTTTGATCATGGGAGCAAGCGGATTGGCTGATGGTAACACTGTGAGTCAACAACATGCATCACTAAATGTGAATCTCTAAAAAGCAAGTACTGTCTTGGATGGGTCCATATTATTTTGTTACAGCTGAATATTTAGTACATCCACTGTTAAACAAATGATAGCTATATTCTCATTTCACATTGAAATGGGTTCATTCATCCACAAGTACTTCCTGATATGTTCAGGCTTTTATTCTGTGTAAATGTGTATACACTTGAACCATAGTAAACACATTTATAACGGTTTCAAGACTAATGTTGAGATTTCAGTAGATTTTCCGATGCCTTCTTTTGTGTTCATATTTTGTACATGAAGATGTACAGTGTGTATATATGTACAGGGGCATCTATGTTGCTCCCATTGACTGACCAGATGTGACCAGTCTAACTTAAGACAGATGGAGAGATTGTTGGTATGTTAATGTGAGACAAAAGTTTAGTGAACTCTCTTAAAAAGTAGATATTACTGCAAATCCCTAACTTCACATGGATACAAACATTCCCAAATTTTAAAAAGACTTAACACCCACAAATGATAAATATTCATTCTTGTACTTCACACATAATACAACGTTTTAAAGTAGTTGGTAGTTTTTGTCCCTGTTGATTTGTCACTGCTGACTACTTTCAAACTATATTATGTGTGTTACTCTAATAAAATCTAATAATGATGTGTAGGAACCATTGGAAAGACACAAAATTAAGTGATTCACTTCAACTTTGGCCTAGAGGAAAGTTTCATTTTGGAGAAAGTTGTTTTCACACTGAAAGCGATTTGTGTTACGTTGACAGTATTTACAGTATCGACAACTTATCTTCCACTAGAAATATACTTTGTTTTTACAGTAGGGAATGCATAAGTTGATCCCTTGCTGATTTAAAGAATTGCCGACAGACAATGTGATTAGTCCATTTATGTAATGGTGATTTTGGGAAGCTGAATAAACCACAAAACTAATTCATATATGCATTTGAAAAGCAAGACAAACTGATTCCTACGGAGCCCCTAAAAACTTATGCGTTTTGCGAGGAAACGCAATAAATTTGGTAAATATTTAAATATTCACCCTGATATTTTTAACACCCTACATTATGTAGATTTGTTCTTCTATACGTAAACATTTCAAAAAGCCTTACTTACTACCACATGGGTCATAGAGGTCAGACATTTCGTATAGTTGACCACCAGGTTTGCACACTTCTACAGAGAGATTATGTTCCACTCCTTTTTGGAGGTCATCTCCAAGCCATTAAAGTTATCAGGCTGATTTGTGAAAACTTTTAACTCACTCCACAGATTTTCTGTGAGATTATGACCAAGACTAGACTTAAAATGAAACCAAACTAATATAGTACATCACAAATAACCGAAGATTGGTTGATTACAATTTACACTTGGAGGTCAATTGTTTTTACTGTTCATCATGGCTGTTTGGATTTATTACATCATACATTAGCACATGTCCCCAGCTGCACAGACTGGACTTTTACAAACTAGCATTTGTTTGTTCAGAGACGGTGACTATGACCTAGAGCTGCTTATGTTTACATAGATTTCTTTAAGGTGCCAAAATATAGCCTTTAACGGTCTCAAAAATGGATATTTGAGCAGAGGAGAGTCGGTTAATATTGGATGTGTTTCCATGTTCATTAAATTTAAAAGTATATTTTGATTTCACTGTGTTTCGAAAGGTTTTGCCTCGTTCCTTTGGTTTCTACTGCTTTCATTTGTTCTTTACGGTTGCTCTTGAGATTTTCACATGAACTTTTCTTTGCCAGGACATCACACAGTGGTCAGATGAGTCCCTGAATCTGGAACTTCTATATGGACACTTATTTATTGACATTAGCATTATATTTTGTATTAAAATAAATCAAGTTGTTTTAAAATTATGTTTATGCAGTTCTGGATTCTTTTATTTTATTACAGATTTTTAAAGTCTGTGATCATTACTGTGATACCATTGGAGACATTGCAGGGCACTGATTGCAGGTTATGATAGAAGGCCATTAGTTGAGAATATTTCATCAAATATTTAATCTATTTAACTTTATTACAGACACTTTGAACGCTTTTAAAGAGAATACATAAATACAAAGATAATAAAGATGTTAGTGTTGCTATTATTGCCAAAGTCCAGGAAACAGAAGGCGTTTTCACACTTAATGTTCAGCTTTAAATGCTAGTTTGTCCAACCATAAGGTTTCATCTGAGAACCCCTCCCGTTGGACACTTTCTCCAGCTCTACTGGCGAAACATGAAGTCATTTGCAGGCCAGCTCACAAATTTCTCTCCAGAGTGTCCCTTTAAACTTCTTCCCAGTTGGTCTGAATTTTCAGTTTTTAAATGAAGAAAATTACAGCTTTTACATTGCACCACTTCCTTATCACCATAATAATGTAATGTGATGAAATAATTTAACGTCTATAGAGCCAGTCATCGTATTCAAAGTCACATTTTTTTGTCCTGCTTATCATATAAACTATATATGTTTTGTGTTTGGGAAATGAAGATTGTAGTGACCGTTGGAGATTAAATTATTAACACATAGAAGCCTGTGGCCATTTTGGGCATTTTACTTATTTAAAATGTGCTCTCATAAATGATCCTCAAAACTTTTTTTTGTGGCAATGGTTGATAAAATTTTATAGTGCAACTCTAGCTTCTTTTTTTTTTTAACCGTTTTTATGTAAATAAAAATTAATTAATCCTCCTAAAAAGCATAGACACATTTAAAACAATGTGAAAAATGTATTTAAAAAAATAAAAGAACCTTTCTTAAATCTTATACACTGTTCCAAGCACTTTTTTGGCCATTGTTCTATAGTCGGAACCCAATGTGTTCAAGGAAGAAATGTGGCTGGTAATAAATCCTGAATGATTGTGATCAGTCGAACTCAGGGCTATGTTTGTTAGTGAAAGAAAAAACATTTCCACAGCATTGGGACAGAACAGCTGTGTAAGCTTAAGGAAACCAATAATCATGTGAGGCGATCCGGGAAAAGGGCTTCATTTTGCCACTGAGCACAAAGAATTGGCTCTGGAGCAATCGTTCTGATGAGTACAGATTTACCCTGCATCCTCGCTTGTTAAAAACATTTGTAAGGTGGATTTAAAGAACTTTTTACAGACGAAAAAAGAAATGGAACAAAATTAAGCAGGAATGATGCAACCCAGCTATTGTTTAATTTAAAACAAAATGTCTTAGGAACAGTGTATAGGTTTAGGAGAGGTTTGCCCGTTTTTTGAGGGGGGGGGGTGGTTCTGTATTATTATTTTGACATTAATTTTTGCTTTTGGGGGAGATTTAATCATCTTTATTTTGTCTGAACACTTTTGATTTTTGTCAACTGTTCATTGTAATTTTTTTGCAGTAGAATTTCAGGTTTTTTGTGGAATTATTGTGTAATGTAATGAAAAACTATTTGTAGAAAGAAGTTGGAGTTGTATCAGAAAAATATCAAGCATAGTCAAAAAACTGTTTTAAATGTAACAGAGCAAATTCTAAAGACGAAATAAAATGCTCAATAGTTCCTCTAAGTGTTAATTTATCATAAATCAAACTACTTTGCTCATTGTATTAATAGACTGATCATTTATTTTATTTATAATTTGTTAAACTGAGGTCAAAAGCATATTATTCACACTTTAATGTTTTTTTTTTTTATCAATTAAACTGATCAATTTTGAGAAAAAGATAACTACAAAGAATGCACATATTAGCCTTATACCAAAGCAATCAAAAAAAAAAAAAGTCACTTTAAATATTACTCTTTGAAATTGCCTGATAGATTTATGGAGCATTGTTTTAAGTAAAATAACATGATATTAATCATGTGGATAGTCTTCCCTCACATTTGGCTTCTGAACATTAATTGTTGTGAGTTCAAATGGGCCACCACCATTACGAAGTTTAGTTTAACTGTGCTAAATCTTATCATGAGTGGAAATATTGTCATATTGCCAAAATAAACATGGACAGCTGTCAGGTGGCTCTACACATTCTGCATCTCACTGAACTGAGAGACATTCAATACAAAGGCTCAAAGCACAGATCACAACTGTTCAAACATCTGTCTTGCATAAAGTATGATGAGAGGGAAAAAAAACAAATGGCTAAAAATGTGAGACGGAAATACCAAAACAGATAGACATTTCTCCCTCCCCCTTCAAGTTCCACCAACATTCCTGGAGTTGAATATGAGGCCCAGTTCATATTGCGACTCCAGCAAGATTCAGGAGGCAGATGGCAGTGATACCCATCAGACACGGACAGAGATGAACTCCTGAGAGATTTCCTTTATGAAAATAATCTCTTTATTGTGATTTAAATACAGTTAACACAGTTGATTGACAATAATTGTCTGTGTGGATTTTTTTTCTGTTCTACTGTCTGAAAAATGGCCTAGAAATCCAAAATGTTGCACTTAAAGTTATGAGCACAACTGTGCAACTTGGATTCTGAAGTTATCAAATCTGAACATGCTTAACTCAATTGTAATCTAAATTAATCCGGGTCATGGCACCAATTTTCATGATATGTTTGTATTGTATGGAATTAATTTTGTGCCAATAAAGAAAGGCAATTTTCGTTAAAATGAGGAAAAAAACCTGAAAACAAAAACAGACATACATTTTAAATACACTCTTTGGCATTTATTTTTGTTCAAATTGCATTTGTTTTATTGCCACAGAATTAATTTCATAGTATTGGTGATCCAGAATTGTGTCTAAACCAATGTTTCATGTAGGAAACTGCAATGTTCACAACAAGATAAATGGAAACATTCTCTAATCACTGACTTTTTAAGCATTTCAAGTCACCCTTTAATTTTATGCTTCTAATTAAACCATCAGTGGTTTAAATATGATCTGGCTATCAAAACTCTTTTTCAGTAAAATGACTACTTCATTATGTAAAGAGTTCAATGATTTACAAACTGAGAATATTTGCACTTCCAATTAAATGTGTTTTAATCCAAAACAAATGTGAACAGAAGAAAATAAATCTATTTTGCTTTGGACACTAGAAGCAAACTGGTCATTACCAGGTACCATCAAGATGTAGGCAACAAAGTCACAGCAAAATTCAGCAGCCATTGTGTATTTAATTAAATAAATATGCAATAAAATGCATTTGTCCTGAATCAAAGTTCTCTAAATCCAGTACTTCATTCAAAGAATTCAGAACATCGGTTAAGCCCTCCCTCTAGTGGAAAACGTCTTCATCACAAGCAAAAAAAGGCATCTAATAAAATAATTCACTAGCACAAGCAATTATATCTGCAGCATATAAATTGGTTAAATTTAAAGATATTAAAAAATAAATACATTTATTAAAGTAAGATCTAGGGGTTCGTGTTGAGTATATGGTGTTCTGCTCATTTTTCTCATACTCTGGCAATAAATCTTTAAAAATGAGCACACATACACCACAAAAGCTTTCCAGCCAAATTTACTGAGACAGCAGACCAATGACTCATATCAAACACATGAAACTTTAATCGCGTTCCGCATTTTCTTTGTCTCAATCTTCAAGAATCAATGTACTGCCTACATTAAGATTAACTATAATCCATAATAATAAGAGTTACTAACCTCTGGAAAAGCAATCAACCTTTCAATATTTGTTTAAATAAAGGATCTGCTAAATGCATTATATATGAAAAGCACATGTTCAAAAATATAGAATGACAGTGTACATTTTTAACAATTTCTTGACACTTGGCGAGCAGATTAAGGCAAAGCAAAACTTAACAAGCCAAGCCATTATTAGCGGAGCGTGAAAAGCAATAACTACACCAGTAAAATATATATATAGAAAAAAAATGTATACAGAAACAACTTGAGTAGAATATTTCAAAGCAACCCAAAAGTTTATAAATGAAAAGACATCAAATTTTTCTCAAAAGAAAAAACTAAATCCTTGTGACTCAAGTCACCCTTCATATGAAGAATCCTGTACATTTTGGCCTTTAACAAAACTAATGAAGAAAAAAAAAGACAGAATTAATTATTAGAATTCAAAATACTTACAGAAAAAAAACCTGTTAAAACACAGACCATACACGCAAATAAAACATGAACAGAATTTAGATATGAACAGAATAATATGATGTAAAATATCACATGTTTGACTTTTATTGCATTATTTGAAATTTGACTTTGAAGAACATTGGCTGATGGGTAAACTAAAGTCTAATTAAAAGTACATTTGAGCCTCAGAGAAATGTGAGCAATTGTGGGACTGGCAAATCAAAGCCGAGAGATTTTTCATTATAGTGTAGTTTATATTTTTGGGTAATTTCCAAACAACTGACTCCAGAATGAGCAGGTTCCCATAGACGACCATGTTAAAAGTCCCGACTTTACAGCTCCTGTCTCCACGTTTTTCGATAATCATAAAGGGCTGGGGTTCAATCAATAAGTTTAGTGTTTACATTTTTAATTTTGAAATGATGCGGTTAATCATGTTTTGCTCTGACCATCTACACAGAGCAGCAGCAACCTGTGACTTCTGCAGATTATATTTAAAGTACAGTGGTACCCCGTGATACAAAATTAATCCGTTCCAGGAAGGCTTTCGTATCTTGAGCATTTCGTATCTCAAAGCAAGTTTTACATGTAAAACGTCTAATCCGTGCAACGGCTCTCAGAAACAACAGTACAAGTAGATGAAAAAAATGGAAATCCAGAGAAAAATCAAGTAATATTTCTTCAATCCTTTAATCTACACATTGTTAATGTAATAAATGATAATAAAACACAAGCAAAATACATATGTACACAAATGTGAAACCTTACCTTGCGAGTCAGGTGATGTGTCAGAGGAGGTGGAAAGGATGGCAAAAAAACTTTCTCAAGATATTTCACGAATTACGAACAACAACACTGTTTCAAGCACAAGCGCAGACAGTACCGAGCGAACTGGAGAGAGCACAGGGTTTCTCAAACTTGCGCTACAGAACAGCACTTTCCACGTTATAAACGTTATTTTTTTTACGATACCTTGACTCTAACATTTGTTATAGTACAATATTGGTAATCTATAAATAATGTTTCGCTTTATTTAAAACATTTTAAAGCGTATCAGCAAAGAAGCGCCAGGACCCGGAAGTGCAGCACGACGTCAGACTTAACAAGTGGATAATAGAACTGTTGGTGTTTTTCATATCTCGAAGCAAAATATTTCCTGTGAGACCCTTCATATCTCAAAGCATTCGTATCTCGAGGTACCACTGTATATGTAATGTGAATAAAACTAGAGATATCTAATTGATTCAGCGCTAAGAATAAGTTGTTAAATTGAATAAATTAAACTTTGATTTCTGGATATCTGCAAATATTCTTTCAATGGAGGATTTTTTTCTCTCTTTTTTTGAGAACTGTTCTGCATTTGTTGGAGTCCGTCTCTAACACAATATAATTGCTTTTGTTTGTCTTGCTGTTGAATTCAAACAAATCCCATATAGGGCTCTATCGCTTTCTTTTAACTTCAGCCATTTTACTCACTGCTGTCACTAAGTCATTATTTTACTGCAAGTATATCGTTTGTGAAATATTTTAGAAGTAAAAATTTTTTTATATTTTTTTTCAATAATTGTTTGAATAATTATTAATTATGCATTGCACAGCTCTCTCCGATGAGCTCCGCCTCTGTACTTAAACCTCAATTATCCCTGACAATTCAAATGCAGACAGAGGTGGTCTGATAATAGCTAGATGCTGTGTATCCCTGGAACTGACTAGATAACAACTTCCAGTACACATAGCTTTCTAGACAGCATAACCTTGAACAATCATTGACAAACACAAACTATAACAATATAAAATCTCAAGCTATTTCTATTATTGTTTTACATGGAATCTAAAGTCTCAAAATGTATTAATTTTGCAAATGTGTAGAAGACACATCTTACCTTCCACCGGTTTCCACACTCATTGCAAAGCACGAAGGTGGTCATGGGTTCATCAGCGCTGCGTGTCTGGACCTGAAGACAGAACAACAGTGCTGCTACATTCCTGCTTGCTTCATTCTTGTTTCAGGTTAAGTTTAACTCCAAACCTACATTTGCATATGAAAAGGATGTTATGTTACTTTTCTATCTGGTCTTTGAATACCTGAGTGTAGGTGCAGTTCTTGCCCTTGCATTTCCCACAGATAAACATGTCTGTCTCTGTTCCTCCCACTTTGGAGAGCTGGTGTTCACGAATAGACTCCTTGGTCAGCGCTTTCCTGATCTCTTTCAATTCTGGACTTGCCATCTCCTGAAAAGCAGGCGATTAAACACAGGCACACTTCATATTCAGCATAGAAGCTTAAATTTCATGCTGGCCTCTCCAGAAACAAAGCCAAGTGCACCTCTGCAGTCATGCTGGCGATGCGCTCTGCAGAGATGTTTCCACAGAGGACATTTCGCCGCAGGTCTGGATTTTTCTGGTCTTTGAGGTTTGAAATGCGGCTTCTCAGTCTGGTCTTATACTTCATATCTGTGGATTTGAACTCCTGATAGATATGTGCGTCAGGAAACTAAGTCAAGGAAGTTATTTGACATTGAAAGATAAATATGCAAGAGAATACAGTTATTACTTAATAACGAATGGTGGATTTCAGTGAAGTCTAGAGCAGAAGTCATTGTATTGTTACTTAACATTTGGGGGTAAAGTTTTTCGACGACTATTGTTAATTTCCAGAATCTAAATATGCAACACATTCCAGCTTTCAGTTGTTTTGTGCCAGTAAAATATAACTTTCTTACCGACCACTCATTACAGTTTGGTCATTAGAAATAATACAAAGCTGTGTCGAAGAAATATATGAACCCAAATTATTTCAAGGATATAATCTTCAATCTGTGCTGCCAAGTGCTTACAGTCTACTCCAATTGTCTGGTGGTCACCTGAGAAAAACAAAGAATTGCATTAAAATACACAGTTTCTGTATTCAAACACAGCAATTGAGTTCCCGGATGTCTGACTTATTTAGAATGCCTGGCTTGCAGTCTTTCCTCTAATTTGCTCCGATGCATTTACCAAGTGGAGGACTGTAAAGTTCTTATACACCTGTTTTTTGCAACCTCTTTTTATCATATCCATTATAGAAGACACTGGAAGCAAGGGTTGAGATGGTTTATTTAGACTGAACACTGATGATGTTAAGCTAACAAATGATACTTCATTCAGAACAAAAGACGGTTGGAGGAGTCTCTCTCTCCACACCAAACTGCATGGCCTTATGTCAGAACAGGAACGGCCAATCCTCAAACAGTTCTCACAAATTTTCGTGTGTGTGAACTTGTCAACATATAACTCCTGAAAGTTAGGGGCTAAGTCCTTAGCTTCTTATTTCTTAATGGCTGAGTTGATGTCCTTTAAAATCACCATAATTTTGTTATAACCCAGAACACAATTAGTTCTAAGGAGATTTCATTACCACTTTTTGGCTTGTGGTATCGGAGTACCACACTTGAATTAACTGAGCTCCATGGAGTGGCTCCAGTCTGTATGTATAAACCCATTCCAAATAAGTGACTGGAATATCTGAATAAGGTTTGTTTGTAAAATGAGTTTCAATAGTAGGAATGAGGACATGGCAATCATATAATCATTCCATGCCCATACAAGGAGATAGTCCTCTTTACTCAGATTGATCCTGCTTTCCCACTTGCAACGTCCTAGCTAGCTTAGCTAGACTTGTACATTACTCATGCTCACAAAAATATTGAAAACTATTGGGAAAACCATTTGCAATATTATGTAAATAGGCCTAAAAGTACATTTTTATTCATGGGCAAATTTACTAATTCCCTTGCACAATTAACCTCAGCGGAAGAAAAAAACCTTTAATATAATGAAATACATCTTAGTGTATGCATGCAAATCTGACCTAGCCACACTAAAAATTAAAACATCCTGAATTTTTTTCTTGTTTCTGAATGGCCAAATGTACAGGAACTGGAGAGTTACATTAACCATTTAAAACTGGAGCACGTTCCTCTGTCTGTGTTTTCATTTGCAATCCTGAGATCTCTGAAGCAAGAGAGATTTTTTTTTTCAAAACCTCTGAAACACATCAATTTCCCAGTTTGTTTCATTTACTGACAGAGTTCTTACCATCGGTCTGCAGGGCAGCCACCAGCAGCTCTCTGCATTTATTGCGCACGTTGTCTGTGGTGACAGGTGCTGGAGGAAAGGTGGTGAATCGGGTGGTCACTGAGGTGGTAGGAGTTTTTGGTGTCTCTTGTTTGTTACTAGACAACAAGAACATGTTCTGATTATTATTTGCATCAAAAAAAACATTGAAAACAAAAACAAAACATTTTCTCCACCCCATCTTTGAAAGTATCAGTTTCTCTATCTTGAAAGCAAAAGTCACTGCCTAAGAATCTCAGTGCTCAGTGCCAGGGTGTACAAGTAACTTTAATATTTACAGTCTACCAGTGAATCCCAATATAATTAAACAGTAGACATTTCCCATTATGTCCTAGTCTGGAAGAACACAAGCCCTTGCCATCTTCATTTTCTTTTGCCATCTTCATTTTTTTTCTAGTGAAAAAAAAACAAGGCACAATCTGAGGTCTTCTACATATATTGAAGAAATGGCTCAGCAGTCAGTTTTTTTTATTATGTAGTCACGAAGACTGTGTTGGGTATTCATACAATTAGCAATAACATATAATCTTCTGGTGTCAAAGAAAAAAAAATATAGCAACAAACACATCTGCTTCCTCCAAAAACATTCTGAGTATTATGATGTTCATTTGTGCATTTATCAATGCTATAGTTTGAATAAACTTATGCATATTCCCGGAACACAATGAATCAAAATTATTAACTTTTTACATCCTTCCTACATCATTTAAGCTTTGTTAAGTTTCAAATGCATCAATTAAACAAACAGTACTTGAAGAAAGCCTCAAAGAAATAAAAAAGCAAAGCTTGAGAGCTTCCGAATATCAAGTTATTGCCTTCTTAGACTAATAAAACAGAGAAACAGAGCAGAAAATGTTCAGACCAATGTTTTCCATTAAAATTGGGACATTGATATAATTGGACCTTGAAGGGCACCCAGTTTTTTTTTTTCAAACGTATTTACAAGGAGAATTTTATACAACTTAAAACCCAAAAACTTTAAAATACTGAAGACTTTTGTTGAAACCAATTACTTCAAAACATCTGAATTCATGAATAAACAGTACTCAAGTTTTTTCACATTGGTTTTGAGTTTACATCAAGGTTTCAAGATATTGCACTTTTACAGTACTCAAAATGTCTTGATATTGGTTTAATGTGTTGGAATAAGTTATACTGTGAATAAAACGCATTCACTTAATTAAATAAACATGCCTTTTAAAGCAGAACAAATTAATCTTGATTTTATGCTGATTTCAATGTGCTATCCACCACTCACCTGGTGTCACTGGATCCAGGATCATCTCTAAAAGATGAGGACTGCAGTGGAGATTCTGCTTTCTTCTTCTCCTCTGATTTACCCTCAGCACCATCTACAGGCCGCATGCAAGATTCAGATTTCAACTTTAGCACTAGCTCAACACAAACCCTGCGAAAGCACTAAAGAATGAAATGCAACCAGAAAGCAGCAGAGTTTCATTTCATGTGTTTGGAACTGTGTGAGCCAAGTATACCAAGCAGTTTCTTCCAGGCCTTGATGAGCATTTTGGCCAGAGTCTGCACCTCTTCATCTGAGCTCTGCTTTCGCACCGCATTCACAGACATCCCAATCCTAGTGGACTGCATTTAAAAAGAAAGGGTCATCTATGAAAGTGTCTCAAATATTGATGATTTTCACACAAATTAGCACCAAACACCTCGTATACCCATACAATGTAATGACTTCTTACACAGTTAAAGTTTCTGCAGATTTTAAATCATAATTGATCCCTCAACATGAAGATTTTAAGTCTTTATAAGTGGACCTTTTTTTTAATTATATGGAATATTTTGTTATATAATGGTATGTTTTGTAAGGTTACCATATCAACTGCCATTTTATTGGCATTGTTAGCCAGCGGTGATTTGAGAATGTGAAAATGGACAACGAGGCACTAATCAAGTTTATTAAATTAATTAAATTAACGCCTATATTAGAAGAACCTTTGTTTAAAGGAGCTTGGACTGGATCGTCCTGAAATATTTATAATCCAATGTTCAACAGACAGAGGAAGAAAATATGCCCAGGCCATTTCAAGCTTGTGGTATGAAATGAAGACTTTGCTAAGTGGATGTGGGCTAAGCCAAAGCTTTATTTTGCTTTCTCTGTTTTACCTTAAACACCAGGACCGGACCCAGGCTGGACTCAGACCAGTATAATGGATTAAAGGCCTTTTTGTTTTAGAAACATGCTCCCAAGAACAGGCAAAACAGTATGCATGAAAACTAAATTGTATGTTTAAATGAACAAATGTGACGTTAATGGCGTTTCAAAGTTTTCAAAATTAAAAATAAATAAATAAAAAAAATACAGAAACCACTGGTTAAAATACTCTGCATTGGTCTGAAGATAATGTTTATACAATTCTGTTCATTAGTGCACATGCCCTGGCCATTTTTTAATTATTATTTATTGGCCAATTGGTCAACTATGCGTGGAACTGTGTTCTAAATCACCCTTACCAATAGTTTACATACCCTGCTTTTAATATTTTGTAATCCCCGCTTTAAAATCAATGTCTGCCTGAAGTCTCTTGAGGTAGTTGTCGATGAGGTTCTTTTTCTTCTCTGTTGGTGAAGGAGCCAATTCTTCTTGCCAAAATGCCTCAAATTCTTGTGCTGTCTTGCATGAACTGAATTTTATCAGGGTGTGTAAACTTTAGATCAGTCATATTTTGTCTTTATGATGGTTTGACAATAAATGGCTTCACCCAACCAAAAATGTTTTTGTGTTCTCATTCATATATTCGTTAAAATAGCCAAGAACATTTGCAAACGTATGAACATAACTACATGTATATGAACCGATGTGAGCCTTTTTCACATCCAATTCAAGATTTGGAAAAGTCTCCAAAACTATGGATACATGTAACATGATAAAGAGTTGCCATTCCAAACTTTATCAATGGGCACAGGAACAAAAACTTTACCTGAAGGGTCTCCAGAGACATCTTCATGTTCTTTAGTTCATGAAGTAGATCAATGGCACCATCCTTAAATCACAAAATTCAGGAAAATTAAAGTAAGTTATAAAGTTAGAAAAGTGTATTTTCAACTCAACGCCCATTCAGGTTCATTAAAACACAATGAATTTGACGGAGATAACGTTTTGGAGACAAAACCAAGAACGAAAGGGGCGAGTTGTTTCAAAACGATTCTTTTGTTTGGGAGACAGAAATGTGTAGAACAAACAGCTGCCAGCTCATCACAGTGAACACGTTTCAAACAAGAGTGAAAGCTAATGTTTGCGTAGGCACTGACCAATAAGAACCCACCATGGACGCCTGTCTAGATACGAATGAAACAGGTGATAATCACTTTCACGTTATCTCGTGCTAGTTACTAAAATGTTAAAATTGACGTACGCGTGGATTAAACCAACCTAATTTTCTAACTTGTTTAATTCAAACGCTGGGGTTTAATTATCCCACTTACAGTGTTTTTCTTGTGCACCATTTTGTCCAGTTTTTTTGCGATGCGCTCCACTTCATGGTCCTTCACCATGTTTACAGGTTTAGGGCTGCTTGATGGCGTCCGACGGCCGAGCCTCCATTTATGTGGGGGGAAATGGACCAGTCTCTCCGTGTGTGTCTCTTTTAATGGTAGAATGAGAGGAATTCACTGCCTTTCTCTCCGCTCTCGATTGTTGTAGTTTATGTTGATTCGCGTGCAAACCATTCTTTTGATTCGAGTCATTTCACGGTTCAAACGAATCGGTTCGTAAGCGTCGTTTACCCTATGAAACGGTTGACAAGGACCTTAAATTAAAATGGTTTTTTTTGTTTGTTAGTTAGTTAGTTAGTTAGTTAGTTAGTTAGTTAGTTAGTTAGTTAGTTAGTTAGTTAGTTAGTTAGTTAGTTAGTTAGTTAGTTAGTGAGTTACCAATTTGTTTGTTTGTTCATTACAATAAATCGACAGGAAATATTTTAAATGGCTTTTTAATTGTCTTTAACAAATTAAACCACCCCAAACCATAGAAAACCTGATGAATGGACGTATTTGCCTCTTAAATTATTTAGAATTATTTGAAAGCACGTGTAACGCTATGGCGTGCACAAGTTCACAAACTGGTACATGCGCCGTTTGAAAGAATCGATTCGCAGATACGAGTCAGTTTGCCAGTCGCCTCTGTAGAGAAGCAGGTTGTTCTGGGAAGTGAAGTTCACCCAAACATGATGAAAAGCGTCATATTATGTCTAACAATTTGACATGGTTGCTGTAAAGTTATAAAAAGTGTGACCTGTGATCTGAAAGTCACAAGTTCAATTAGCTCAAACAGGAGTTTAAGGTAGGGTAAGTGATCCAGATTAGAGAACCACAAATGGGAAGGGCCCCATTGCTGCCACGACTACCCGCTGCTTAGTTTATTCAAATATCCTCTCTAAAAAAGGAAAAAAAAACTTGGTATGGGGTGTCTGGTCTAATTCCAGTCTATTGCATGGCATTTGTTCATATAGCATATCCATAGGTACAGTACCAATAAAGCTGATGAATTGTTTTGGATAGGAAGATATTGTCTGGAACCAAATGACTCAATGAGAACATAGAAACGACACTAAAAGGCCCTCTCAATCAGGCTCGAACATAGAATCTTCTAAGTGAGTGGATGTAGTCAACGCTTTGCCATCATGCTGTCCAATGTCAATTTGGGGATAGACCTCCTCCCCCCTTTTTTATTCAATAATAATTGTCTGGTTTGTAGGAGCATGGATCGACTTTTTAAAGTTACTTTTAAATGGCAATCTTGTAAAAATTAAAATGTGCAGAATACAGGAGTATATCTTTCAACCTTTGACATTACAATTAAGCTTTATTGTGCTTTTTCTCTAAGAGCTCTTCTGATAACTCCTGATAAGTGCTGCATGTGTTTCAGTAGGGGGCGTCATTGAAGCAGAAGTGTGAAATTTTGGAAACTAAAGCACAAACTATCACTGATACACATTTCATATTGATATTACAACTGCAATGTGCCTAAATAGGATGTGCAGGTGTGAAGGAAAGTGGAAGTTTTAATAATTCATTTAACCACCCTTTGCCTGCAAAACAGCAGCAATTCTTTTAGGTTCTTATTGCACACAAATTTTGAAGGAACACCACTTATGGAGTTTTCAAACATTTTGGAACCAACCTAATATCTTCTGTGGTTGTGGCTTTCTCAATATCTCTCATTAAATCCCAGATGCACTCAATGATGTTGAGATCAGGAATCTTTGGCATACTCTTTACAATTCTTCTTGTTCTTCTTTAAACTGATGATAGTTCTCAGTGACTTTGGCTGTATGTTTGTGGTCTTTGTCATGCTGCAGAATAAATTAGAAGTCAATTATAATACCATCCTGATGGTATTGCATTATAAAGTGGTAGCTTCTTGTATTTCCCAGCATTAGGAACATCCTTAATTCTGACCAGATCTCCAGCTCTATTTACATAATTGCAGCCCCAAACATTCAAGGAACCTCCACCATTCTTCACTGTTGCCTGCAGACACTCACTATTATACCATTCTCCAGCCTGTTGATTTTGAGCCAAATATTTAACATTCCAGAGCACTTGCTGACATTTTTCTGCACCCCAGAAAAATACTTGAATACTTATAAGTGAGTGGCTTGGCCTTCTTCCCATGTTGGAGGTATGTTTTTGTTTTGTTTTTTGGCTACAACTCTTTAATGAGTCCCAGTTCTGGTCAATGGTTTCTTCCAGCTTTGAGCTAATTGCACTGCTGGACATCTTCTATTTTTGTAAATGTAAATGTGTCTTGCATGGATCTACAATGTTTAACGTTGTCTGTCTCTTTGTGCTTCTTCAAAGGATCTTGAACAGCACACCTTGAAACCCCAGTCTGCATTGGATTCTTTGTCTGGGAGAGACCTTGTTGATGCAGCATAACCACCTTGTGTCGCGTTGCTGTGCTCGATCTTGCCACGAGATAGCTTTCTCAATCTAGCAGAGTTCGGCTGTTCCTAGCAAAGTTTTACACCTCCTACACGGCTGTTTCCAGTTCATGACTGGGTTTCAACCTACGTGCGACATTGATGATTACTAGCAACTGTTAAGTAAAATTGTTTGATCAGACGACTGAAAAAAATCCTATGTAAGTCCCTTACTTTCTGCGAGTGCACCAATAAAAATGAATGCTGGTTTGAAGGCTTCAAGAAGTATTTTGTGATGAAAAAAAGTATTGAGATTTTTCTTGTTTGCTCACTTTGCATTTGGTACACATCCAAAAGTAAACAACCATTATTATATTTATGCCTGTATACAAAATATCCCAGGGAAACCAAGAACTGACAGAAAAAATACGGATAAAAGCGTCTGCCAAATGCATAAATGTAAATGTAAATTGTGATGTTTGAAATAGTATTCAAAAGTATTTTGTACAAAAAAACATGATCATTATCCCCATTATTTTGGGGGATTCACAACAAAACTTCACTTGGATTAGAAGCTCATTAAGAAGCAGTCGCCCACCTTAATGGAAACTGATTTAATCTGATTTACCCATAAATAATTTATCCATGGAGGCATAAAAATGATTCATATCCTCTTCTAACAATTGTGCATCATATTCACTTCTGGATCAGATGGATCCCGAAGTCGTTTGACACTAAGACAATAGTGCCACGCTTAATCAGAGTTGTGAGTGTGAGTGTCCCGTAATGCCCTGCTGAACTCCCAGTATGTGCACACACACACTCGGGCCTCAGTGTGTGAGTGAATGAGTGGAGATGACAGCGTGCCATGTTCTCCAGCTGAGGAAACCCCACCTCACTCCTCTGAGTGGCCAGGGGAGGGGGAACTCCCCGAAAAGAGCAGGAAGGCCACTCTTGATCATTCTTCTGAGGTCATCTTTAATTTTAAGTGCCGTGGACGCACACAGGCCCTGTTCAGAGACTTTTGCCGACTTAAGAAGTGCGTTGAGTGATTGAGGTACGTGTTTATTTCATTGCCCTTATCAGTGTGAGGCTGGCACTGACCGTGAATCTGTCACCATGGGGTAAAGCTGACCTTAAATGGGATAAAATACCTATTTAGCTGTGAACAAACAAATGTTTTTCCCAGCATGCATCTCTACTTTATTATATAACATTTAAATAATGTATAGCCATTTTTACAGCATACATTTCTTATTATATAATATTTAAATGAATATATTTACTATTATATACTTTATTATATATTACATTATTATTTACTATTTAAAAATTCTTCATATTTTTGCCTTCTTGTTATTATTTTTCACTTTTTTAAATTGTTAAAAGTACAGATGTCTTGATAAAATAAAATGTATAAGGCTAGAAGCCAGAGGGAAAGAGCCAGTTTGCATGTCTCCAGTTTTCCAAGACATCCAAACTGGTCTGACACAAGTTGCTAGATCTTTTCATTCTGGTTCCAGTAGGGAATTTCTGGAAATTAAAGGGAATTTTCCATTGTGAAGTTTGCACATAACATGGGGTCAAACTTTGCAAAACTCTAGCTCAAACTGACATCATCATAGCAAAAGTATTAGAACCCTAAGCTTTAGAAAGGGTAAAATATTTCCCATAGTCACTTAAAATGGCCATCGAAAATAAATGGATAACTTTGTTTTTTTTTAAATGAAACAAAGACATCAACATTTGTTCATCCTAATCATGGTCATAATTTAAAATATATATAAAATATATATATATATATATATAACATCACTGACATCTCCTTAGCAACCAAACTGTTTATCCTAACAACCAAATTTTCTGAACTCCTATCTCATCTTTGGTAAATGATAAAGACATGGGAGGTGGTTTATATAACTCATAGTGACAAATGGAACATTATATTACGTTGATAGCCCTTTCCACAGCAACCTGACTGGTTTCCATAGCAACCATTTTGGCATATCTTTATGCCAACAAAGAAAATCATAGAGACATGGGGGTTGGTTTATATTTCTTATATTGGCATGGGAAACTTTGTATGTTGTCACTGACTCCTTCTATTTTAGCAGCCATTCCATTTTGCTAATGAAAATAAATATTTTTAAATTGCACTTTTGCAAGCCAACATCTAGTTGTATGGATATTTTAGATTTAATTTTCATGTAAAAATTGCACTGAAACAGTTTCATGGTTACATTTGAAACAATTGAACTAACACCAAATTCTGAGCTTATTGCACTGCTTTTTATCTTTAATTGTGGAAGGGTAATTAGCTTTATGTGTCTTGCATCTCTTGCACAAGTTTTCTGCCTACGATCTTCGCCTGTTTCTTTGTGGTTCTTAAAAAGAACTTTAACAGGACATACAGAAATGCAAGTCTGCTTGAAATCTTTGTCGGGGAGAGACCTTGTTCATGCTGTATAACTACCTCGAGTCGTGTTGCTGTGCTCAATCTTGCCATGAGAAACTCTTTCTCAGCATCACTTTGGTAGCGGAGTTTGGCTGTTCCTCATCCAGTTTTAGGCCTTCTACTCAGCTGTTTCTGTTTCAATTTATGACTTTTCTCACTTTATATTTTGTAAGTGTACAAAAATAAACAATTGTTGTTTAAATTCCTGAAAGCATTCCTATTTTTTACCATTGCTGTGTCTTTCTCAACTCATCTTGGTAGAGCAGTTTGGCCATTTTGTTTTTCAGAGAATCCCGTACAACATTTAAACTCATCATTGAACTCTTGGAAGTTCCAGACAGTTATTTATAACTGCAAGATAATTTAATATTTTGAAAAATGAAAAAATAAAAATAATACAGTAAATCAATAATTATATATTTATAATTCTATATATTACTGTGATAATATCTAATTATAATTTAAAGATAATGATTTTAATTAGATCTCACCGCCTTTATTCCTCACCCAGGCTGAAATGTTCTTATTTTACCTTTGTAACAAATGTATCTTTCCCTGGCTGTCCTCAATATGATAACAAAATCCATATTTAACGTCCACACTCATTTTTCCTGCTGTTCTTTCCCTCTCAGGCGGTGTGATACCGTAAAACATGTGAGCCTGGTGGAAGCGAATGATGAGTTGCATAAAAAGTCAAGCAGAAGGGGACTGAACATCATCCAAGATCTTATTAGAGACAAAGAAGCATTCTCTTCAGCTCTGTCAAGGGTGCTCTCCGTCTGCAAGGCAAGTGTGTGTTCTTGATTCCTAACACATGTATCAGAGCAAATAAAGCAAGGTCTGGAGGACGGCAGCTCTCCATGTGCTGGAAAAGGGATTTCAGGCCAGCACTGATTTGCAGAACGATTTCTTTCTGAATATCAATATGCTTTGGTAAAACCAAGCCACCAATAACTTCAGGAAAGACCCGATTAAAAGAAAAGAGCATTTTGTCAGCAAACATAGTTTACCAAAGTGTATCCAAATTCATTTGCCCTATATTTTAATTAATAAGCCCAATAATCCTTGAAGGGATTAGTCTATTTTTGGAGTAGATTTGCATGCTATTGCAAAAAAAAAAATGTTCTTATCTAGTGTTTCTGCACCCAGACCTGTGATAGGAAGACTATTTCAGAGCAGCATTAAGAAAGATTCTACAGTACATTGCTGATTTAAATACTCTGGGTGTCATCAAAAGACAGATTTGGTCCTTTTTAATGAGCAAGATGCGAGGTCACATTCTCACGACAATATTAATATGCTCTAAAAGGGGTTGAACTCTACAGAACATTAATGACATTCTAAAAACACCTTTAGTTTGTGAAATCAGAACATTCCGTCATGGCCCTTGGCTTGTTCTACAACATTTTTGGTTTGGTTTTCTTGCATATTATCCTGAATGTTTCATAAAAGTTGGAAAAATTATGATTTTTTAACCCTCAGTTACTGTCCAAAGAGGTGCATCTGATCTGTAGAATGCTGCCTTTAATGTCTCTCACCCCCCCCCCCCTCTCTCTCTTTCTCTGCAGGGTCACTGTGTGGGAAGCCGTGCTCTCTCTCACTCTCACACTCTCGCACCTCCATGCTCCTCCGCTCAGCATTTCCTCCTGCCACAGCCTGCACACCACTTTGTGTGTTGAATGTGTTTGTGAGTTCAGCCGGTTTTGTTTTCTCTCTGCATCCCTCGTTCTCTGTCCTGTGGGATCAGCAGAAGAATGGGGAACAGTGAAGCTGAGGTGTGTTTCCTTAGTTGCTCTCCTCTTCCTTAAGTTTTAAAACAACAGCTTAGCCTAATGCTAATATTCATTTATCTCTTACAATTCATCAAAGCTTCCTGTTAAAGGTGAAGAATGCTGGGGTTTCATAACAGACCAAAAGTTTATGATTTGATCAGATTTATTCCAGTAAACAATAAAAGTTTAGATGATATCACATTGTGTACTGTAAATGCTTTACGGTGCATCCAAAAAGCAATGCCAGACATAGGAGTAAATACAAATTTGTTTTTTTAAATAATAATAAATAAAAAAGCATGTTAAATGTGACTGCATTTGACTTAAATGTGGTTAATGATTGAGTGGACTGTGGTGCAATGGTACCATAATAATAATATCCATGTTTATAATAATAAATGATAATAGAATTATCAACACAAACTAAAATGTAATATTTAAGCTGCATTTAATGTTAATAATGAAGTGATTTATTGTTAATTCTAAAATACTTCCATATGAAAAATTGAGATATATGATATAAAATACTAATAAGAATACAATAGTATAAAACATGCCAAAAACATATGTATAATCAACATTAAAAGTGTATCTATTTTAATTATAGATAATAATAATAATAATAATTAATAGATTTCTTGAAATATATGCGCAAGTGTCAGTAGCTGCCACTGCTGCCGTTGCATATTACATATATTTTGGATTTCCGATATATCCGATTTTCGATTCAGCTTTACAGTGAAAATAATTTAAAAAATAATACCCTCTAAAGCAGACATCATTTTTGTATTTAATCGGCTGACTAACATTAAATAACATAGCATAACAATAAATTGAATTTCACAGCAATATAAATGTACCACCAACAGCATAACTCATCAAAATGAGCTTAATCACCAAACAGTTCACTGTGTGCCAGACTACATCCCAACCTTTTCCAGAACACTGGTACACAACACATTAAACCCTATATAACACACATACCAGACTCTTGAAAAGTGCAGTGATGTTAAAACAAAAACAATTTCATGTGGATTATCGAAAACTTTATGACTGTGCTGCTGGTCGTCATGTTTGTACGTGAATCTTGTGGACAGCTTTCACTTTAGTTTAATGAAAACTGATGGAAAAGTGTGTGTATTGAAACACCCCATCCCGCACAAATACAGTGATCCTTTTAGAAGTGGCTTCCTTTGACACGCGGCTCATAAACAATTCTACTATATTGCAGAAATACGGTTGTCTCATAAGTTTACATCCCCTGGCAATTTTCACGGTTCAACCACCCTTTGCCATAGATCCTTTGACAGATCTGTGGCTTTTGTCAGAATTCAGAAATGTCAGCGCATCACTGGATAAAAGAGGCTAGGGTCTATCGGGAGCACAGCAACCTTTAATATGCAAACAGGTCCCAAGTGAGTACAGTGACCTTTACCAGCCAATCACCAGGGAATGTCAACTTTTGATCAGAGTCATTTGGAAAGTTTAACAATCAATGGCTTCACCCAACCAATAACTAAAATTCTTCATGCATACTTTCTGAAAAAACGTATGAGCACAACTGTAGACCAACTATACCAAACGCAATAGCAAAGTAACATTTTTAAACGATTGCACATCTAATTCAATCAATAGAGTGGTGTTCACAGATACAAATGATAAGAGTGTCATTTATTTATCCCCCTTCAAGACCTCTAGTGCACTTCCCAAGGCCTGCTCTTGCTCTACATCACTTGTGTTTCTGGTTCCGTAGCACACTCAGCTCTCTGCAAGGTCACAAGGAAGATAAAGTTGCAATCCATCTCTTTAAAAATTGTTTTTATGTTGTTTATGATCCACTTCCAGACCCATGCAGTTTTATTTTTGCTTTAGTGAAGGCTCCAATTCTTTGCCTTCATCTCCACCCTCGGCTGATCATTACCACAGAGATTCATCCATCAGCTTTTCTGGATCCAGCCCCGAACTGGAGTCTGTGTGGATGGGAACTCGCCACACTAGCTGTGTGAAATATGTCTGATGATGTAGTGTGTGTGTGGAAAGGATCTCGTGATTGCGAATGTGTGTGTAGCGGACAGATGTGGCATTGAGCGGGCGACGTATGGCCGTTAGATTTTTCAGCATGCCTGCACTCATTGTTCTGGTCTTGTGGCATGTCACCGTTGTATTGTTTTGCGAACAGCCTCCTGGGAGCGTGTGCGTGTGTGCGTGTGTGGGTGTGTGTGTGGCCTGGATTGAAGCTGTGCCTTTAATTTGTTCAGATGATGCATAAGTGTGTATTTGGGTTTCCGCTGTCTGTGGTCTATCATTTAAAGCCTTCTGGATATTTACAAAATATACCATAAACGTGCAGCATCTATTTATTTATTTTTTTAATTACATTTTTCCAAAATTAATACAAATATTGTATGATGCCTACAGTGAAGCAAAGTATTTGATCCTCTGCTCATTTTGACCATTTGCACAAAAACATAAAGGATTATATTGCATTTAAAGGTTATAAACTGGTTTGTGGTTGAAATAAAAACTTGACCCCCTGTCAATAAGTTTTGACTTTTTTGGAGTCTTCTCATACAGGGCTAGGAGAAAAATGAGCCTCTCAAAAAAACATTTACGCTCACCAATCAATCAGATTATAATATTCCCACCGTAGAGAATACAACATGGTTGCATTTCTGGTCAAAAGTTTGAGGCTTAAATTTGGTGGAAGTGAGTCAATACTGAAAAATCGAGTAAAGGGTGCACAGATGCAGGATGTAGCAAAGATGTCTGAGTGGCTTTACATAAATAAAACTGATGAGTAATAAAAGTATTAATGAAATTAATTAAAAACTCATTTTTAAGTTTGTTTCTATTATAAAGTTGAGCACGTTAACCTTTAGAACTTTGGACCATTTTAACAATTTGCTCCAAAAATGTCTTTAAAATGCCTTTTTCCTTAGTTGCTCTCCTCTTCCTTAAGTTTTAAAACAACAGCTTAGCCTAATGCTAATATTCATTTATCTCTTACAATTCATCAAAGCTTCCTGTTAAAGGTGAAGAATGCTGGGGTTTCATAACAGACCACAAGTTTATGATTTGATCAGATTTATTCCAGTAAACAATAAAAGTTTAGATGATATCACATTGTGTACTGTAAATGCTTTACGGTACATCCAAAAAGCAATGCCAATTGCTCTAAAAATGTTTTTAAAACAGTTTTTGTTTGTAGCAACAATTAAATAGAAATAGAAATATTTTTCAATTACACTACACAATAATTCCACAACAAAAATGAACTTCTACAAAAAAAAAATACAATTCCAAGTATTAAAATGTTTAATACATTTTAGTAAAAACACCTAAGAACAAAAATCTAAAAAATGTAGAAAGTTGTTATGTTTCGCAAAAAAAAATAAAAAGTGTTGAGACGGAAAAAAAATTCATAAATGCCTCCCAAAAAGCAAAGACAAGGTCAAAACAATGTAAAATTGTAAACAAACACTTTAAACACTTTTTGTTCCATTGTGCTTTTTTTGTGCCAGAACTTTGCAAAACACAAGCCATATCACAGGTATTGTACTTCCAAGGGTTAACTTTTCTTTTCACCACTAGACAGCACTAATGGCACTGATTTGGCATCTGTAAAATGAAACTGAAAGACAATTTTCCCATAATTTCATTTTAATTACCTTACAAATTATGTTATTTACATTTAAAATAAAATAGAAAACAAAGCTTGTAACCTTTTTGAAACCTACACATTATATTTGAAATCCAAATGAAATAATAGATGGGTTTTGTCAATTCAAAACAGCCACTGTGACTGACACATGTGCCGGGGAGTTAGCAAATCGAGGAATTGGCAGAAGGATTCTTAATATTAGTTTCTACTTAAACACAACATTGGTAACAAAGATGGCCGGGGCACTTGGAAAACAAACTGTTGGAATCCCACCCGGTAATCGTTTCCATACGGAACGAACTGATAGATGGGAACAAGCTTTATTGACAAGATGCCGAATAGGACATACAAGGTTGACGCATGGATTCCTACTAAAAGGAGAAGGATCACTGGAATGTGAAGTATGGCAATATAGAATCAGAGACTGCCTTAAGTACAAAACCACGAGGAATAGATACCTGAATGAACAGTCCTTTACAGCAATCTACAATGAACCACAAAGCTTTGCTTTAAAAAATTGTATCTGTGTTTACAAATTTAAATTAAACAATAACATGCGGTTGCCATGAAGGCGTGAAGACTCACAGAAAATAAAGAAAGAATGAAATACGTGATAACATAAAATCAAAATGAAAATTAATTAGAATGCATTCATATTGAAACCTATGCATTTAGCAGATGCGTTTATCCAACTTGGTTTATATTTGTGGAAAAAAATTTGCCTGAAAAAAAGTACAGTGAAACCTAAAACAAAATCACTTTTCGTCCACCCCTTCCCTCTCTCAAACACACACAGATCGCACGAGTGTCAGCACAATTCCCAGAAACAGCCTCATTCCTCCACCACCCTCTTGGGGCTTGCAGCAGCTCGCTCTTCAGAGAGCGGGCATCCAAGGCGCCTGGAAAAGGACAAAGGACATGCCCACGGTCAGCATCCCACACGCTCCTCTACAGCGGCTCTCTCTTGTCTATTCTGCCATGTGCTTTTTGTTTGTGAGTCTAACAGTGGTTACACTACGTGCGTGTGTTTTCCCCTGCTGTGCTGGACTCCTGACTCAGCAGTTTGTGGTGTCTCCATGCTTTCATGAACCCGTGTGTGTGTGTGTGTGCGTGTGTGGCCTCTTTGCACTTTATATGCCCCGAGGTCTCCTGTTAAAACAAACTAGCCATTGCCAGTTCCCAAACAGCCCATGACTGGTAGTTTTTATGAGTGCGATGGTACCTTCTATACTTAAAGTCTAATTTCATGAGTAGACATCGCTTTGTGAGAGTTAGCTGTGCCAGTTAAAGTCTATTTTTGAAACTAATTGTTAGGGAGAGCTTTGTTTACCCCCTCTGGAGCCGTGTGGTTTGTATGTTACCAAACCAACTGTATTTGTACCAAGTAAAAACTCACTGAAGCTCAAAATAAACTCCTGAAACATGTCGACATCTTTCCAGAGTAGTTGCCTTAAGTTAGAGCGTCCTATAATAGTGGTGTAAAATCAACAGTAATCTTGGATTGTTTGTGAAGCCTTGAGTTATTTCAAGTCTTTAGTCTTTTTGTGGCACAGAAAGGCATTAAATCAAATCCTCTCTCTCAGCTCTCTGTATAAATATAATTTCAGAATCTAATTTAAATAAATCCAGCACTCAAGAAGAATTTTCTGAATAAATTTGTTCTAAAATGTGATCTGATCGTCTTATTACTGATTGACCCTCTCTTGGTAGAACCTCAGGTCAGGTGCTTCCTGTATAGCTATGAGTCAGATATGCATATTGTTGAGGAAGAATTTCTCAGCCTATTCTTCCTGGTAGAGCTCTGTCGTCTGATGTGTACAACCCTCTTCAAGTCAATAATTGAAGTCTAGGCTCTGATTTTCATTCTCGTGTGAACTTGGTCGGGTGTTTTGGCTCAGTGTCTTGTTGCGTTTCAGGATAATTCTGATGCTATCCTAAGAAATTTTCTTATAATTGGGAATCTATCACCCTGTCACCGATTTCAAGCTTGTCAGGGTCAAATCATGATGTTTCCTCCAACATACTTAACAATAGTGATTATATTTTCATAACTTTTTAATTAAAGCTTGGCGTTTAGAGCCCTATTGTAATTGCTCAGAGTGTAATTGTTCCATGGCCCATTTTTAGGGCCTAAACATGTACAAAAAGGAATTCGCACAATCGTCAGAACTGCTGATCATTTACCTTGGATTGGGGTTCTCAAATTTTGTGTTACAAATGGCTCTATAGCGTCACATAACAGAACTTTTGGTGCGCTAATAGTTTTTCAGCAATGAAATTCGGCACACATGTGAAAGGTACAGAGACTTAAAATAATTAATATGTATCGCGTTTCCAAACTTGACAGGAAGCCAGTTTTTTTGCATAGATCTCTTAAAATGGGCACTTTTGCTTACATCATACTTTGACAAACTCGTTCTAGAGATTGTTTCCGTTTCTTTCCAAACACCATCAGTCTTGTCTTAAGGCATATGGAAGATGGCATGATTTATCTTTAAAACCTCATAATTATGAAGCTTTTTTGATGTCGTAAAACTATGTGCGAATGCCGGTCATTAAAATACGAAATTATAACAAAATTATAAATCATAAGGAAGTAGTTATAAATCTTCCATACAATGTCCGATTGGGATCAAACTTGGCACATGTGTTTAGATTCCCTACCTGAACACATCTCTACAGCAACCTACATTATCAGTTATAACACCACAAGATGGCGATACTAAATACACCATTGATATGGTAATATTGACATTTGTAATAGGAATATATTTTTTAATACAATACTACAACAACATTCATTCTCATTCATAGCGCCACCTGGGGATCTCACGATTTATTTATTTTTTTGTTTTGTTTTTTGCCAATTTTTTTTCTGAAATGTTAATAGTTTAAAGGCCAAAGTTTAAAGGTGCGACAGCCATTTGATAGCTTTTTTCATGTTTTCATCCCAATTCTGTTGATTTGATTGCATTTTGAGATGAGGCACTTGTTATGTTAATCAAATCATTAGCATGTTTAGATTTAAAGTTTCACTGTAATGGTATTCATAGCGATCACTTGATTTGTAAACAAGAACCATAGTAAAGGTTTGTAGCTTGTTGTTTATCATTTTTAATTGTAATTATATTACCAAACACAACCAGAATGTAAAAGAATGCAGGTTTCATATAAAAATCAGAATTTCTTCAAATGTAGAAATCATCCCAAATCAGTGTTAAATATGTGCATAACTTTGAAAATATGTTGATATTTTACTATAAAATCACCCATAATGTACCTTTTATAGAACCTTTTGACTGTCCCAAGTCTATTAAATTATAGCATGGGGCCAGAACATTCTTTGAGGATTTATTTGTGTGTTTCCCAGGCAAAAGCACTGCAGGTTTGGATCACCATGAGCACATAAATGATGACTGTACATTCAGAGCAGTGTGAATTATTCCTTTAATGCACAGACAACTAACATTAACTCATAAGATATAGGAGTTTGCAGGGTTCCAGTCCTCAGCCACATTGATCATTCCTCTTCACACTCCAAATCAAGTTGAGAAATCCCCTCTCCCATGTATTTAACATTTTCCAAATAGCTGTACAAACCACAGAATGGCTCCCCTCATTTTGAGGCAAACATAAACATCTAAGTCTCTCTCCTCGCAGATATCCGCCACATCACATAAAGAACCAGAAGCAGCTCTACATTTTCAATTGGTGTAAATGACAATGGTATAGCACCTGAATATCTAACAAAACCTTTGAGTTTAGTAGTGCGCCTAACTTCACAATATAATAATAGCATGTCTTGCTAAATCAAAGCTGGCTCTTTCCAACGGCTCTCAAAATAACATCACAGAAAAAGACCAACTCTAATGAACTAAATCTAATAAATTTGTCTGCAAGGCAGCTCTGGTTATTTTAAAGTGACAATGAAACTGAAAGGCATGTGCGCATTTTCTCACAACCTAAAGGCTGGGTTGCATCGTGCAGGGAGTTCTAAGGGTTAAAGTACTTTTTTATTTTCATTTACAACCAAGCTATAGTCATTAAGTAAACATTACTCAATTATACAAAACCTACAGCAGGGATCTCACTATCTTTACTGAATGTTCATGTATTTCTTGTGACTTTTTTATGAGCACCAAACGCAAGTCCGAACTAGTAGCAAAGTGCATAAATCTCAGTGAGACCCTCTTCTGTGTGTGTGACCTGCGGGTCAAGCCTGACCACGCAAACTCTTTTGCTGATAGAAAGTCAGCTGACGTCCTGTGCTGCTGCGCTTTGTTGCAATCTGCCATCGCTGCGCTCGTGAGTTTGGGCCAAGTCCCTGAGTGTCCGGCGCTGATAGCATTGACCTCAGAAATCACCACATCTGATTTACGCTCCCACAGTAGAATTACAAAAGCAGACTGGTTATCTGCACACCAGCTCGTCTTATTGAATTAAACAAGCCACCCTTGCTTTTTTTACCCTCCCGAGCGCACAGATGGAAAGAGAGATTGGTTCCGGAAATATGTAAGAGTCTGAGTTAAAAAGTTTACAGCATTTAATGAGAAATGAAAGACAAAAAACATAGCAGACTAAACAGACCCAGATCTATTTGTTTTCTGGTGCAGGAATACGTGAAACGTAGCAAGATCCTCCCAAGGCTGGGACTTATCATGAGGCTGCATCTCAAATCATGCCACTCTGCGCTTTTATCCAAAAATCAATACATTGTTCCCTTTTCAGCCTATATATTGTTTCTATATTACTTTACTACCTCATTGAGATTGAATACAAATATTTGGAAAGTCAACCTTCCAAGGTTGAGCACCAGTTCATTAAACCCATTTAAACTTGTGGCCAACTTTCTGTTTAGATTAAAACTGTAATAATTGTTTTAAAATAGTGATTGATGCATCCAGTGACATTCGAAGTGAACAATTGTCATGTGGTGCACATTCCTAGTCTAGTTAAAACAGAATCATGAGACGAACTGCAAGTTTGTGGTGTGTATGAAGCCACTAAACCTAGCTTTGATTTCAAGATAAGGCAAAGTGGAACCAATGTGGTAAAGAGGCTAGAAAGGAATACAATTTTTAACAGTAGGCTGTCTGTGCTGATACATTTACTGTATCTGACGTGTTAGCCTGAAACAGAAACGTACAGTAGAACTGCTCAGTAAGGATTACAACAAATGCTAAAATTGTTAAAACTTTTCTCGTTGTCATCAACATTGTTGTGATTTATTAGATCCACTCTTACAAGGTGACAAACTGATTAATTGGGTAGTTGTAGCCACCAATTCTGAATAAAAGCAGCACACACACTCAATCCCAAGGGCAGTTAAACCAGAGTTCCATTTCTAGCCCTCTGCACTCACCCCTTTCCTTTTCCTTTCCTTTTTCTCATTCACGTGAGGTGAAGTGGTGATGAAGGGGTGTGTAGCCTACCAAACCTTGGGGTGTCTGGACCCACGCTTCAAACTAAGAGGTAAGATCGATTTCTCAGCAGACACAGGGATGCTTGTACATTTGTCAGGGTGCATAATCCAAGATGTCTAAGAGCCCTCATGGAGAGTCAGGGTGCGTGAACCGTAGATCATCCAAGAAGTCTAAGAGCTCTCATGGAGAGTCAAGGTGTATGAACCATAGATCATCCAAGAAGTTTAAGAGCTCTCATGGAGAGTCAGGGTGCGTGAACCATAGATCATCCAAGAAGTCTAAGAGCTCTCATGGAGAGTCAGGGTGCGTGAACCATAGATCATCCAAGAAGTCTAAGAGCTCTCATGGAGAGTCAAGGTGTATGAACCATAGATAATCCAAGAAGTCTAAGAGCTCTCATGGAGAGTCAGGGTGCGTGAACCATAGATCTGAATACTGGGAGGTGCGTGGATGAGATTTTTTCTTGTATAACTTGTTAGCTTAACTTTTTTAACCATTTAATTTTGGAGAAGGTGGGGGGGGGGGGTCAGGAGGATTATATTCATTAATATTTGCATTGCTCACTTCCCAGCATTGTGCACCCTTTGCTCAATTACCTGCTTTTGACACACTTAAGCTCTCTACACACCGATCTGAATTTTTCAATGCAAGTCGCAGCTTGATTGAAAATCATGGGTGCCAACTGGGGCTCACACTCCTGTTTATCCAAAGCCACTTGCAGATGTGGAGAAAAAAAAACACTGTATGCAATTAGTAACTTAAAAAATTAGATCATAAAATATTTTATAAAATCATAAAATATTAAATGAGTCTTTTTTACGGTGTAGTACAATGTTTTCATTTTGAAATTTTTAAAGGAAGTAATTTAGTATATTTTTTTTGAGGGAGTTTTTTTTAAGTAATGACTCAATCACTGCAAAAGAACACTACTGGTATCTATATTTACTCTATAAACCTTCGTTCCTCCAAACAAAATCTGTTTCTCTGAGCTGAATTCCCTTTACTTCCATCTAGCGCAACTGCACCGTCAGCGAGAGGATATTCTTAGCCCCAAACACAGTGCTAATCAGCTTCGCCAGCCTAGCATTGTTCCTCTGCGTGAGGTGACTTTGATTCCTCGTGCTGTTACTTCAGAATCAAGAGATTTATTCAAATAAATAGCACCGACTTCCTCTGTCTGAAGCCAAGTCACTATCATAACATGACCGGTCAGATGGTCAGAGGAAGGTAACGGGGAGACAGAGCACGGCTGCAGGCTACAGATAGAAGAGGTGTACCCTGGGAAAGTGACCTGCGCACCCATACTGCACATAACTCGCAGAGACTCGCACTCGTATATGATAATTACACACAAAGGAAAGAGAGCGAGGGCGACAAGCAATGCTTAATTTAGTCACTTCCCAACTAAGGGCTTCAGCAGTTTGTCCTCAGATTACTGAAGGGATCATCACTCAGGAATTTGATATGCAGGACAGACTGAAAGAGACACGAATGTGATGCAGAGTTGCTTTATCTCTAAAAATAGATCGACTTTGAAAATAAAATGTAAGTGTTCTAACAGACTGATGTTATTTTTATTATTTTAGATTTGACTGCATATTCCTAGCTTAACTCTTTGGTATCAATTTTAGTGTACAAGGGAAACCATCGAATTTACTCCAGTACTACGTAAGTGTTGAACTCTTTATTGAGTTATTTATTTAAAGATTAAATATTTTACCTTCAATTGGACAGTGGAGGACAATAAAAGAGGGAAGCAGAAAGATCACAAGCTCAGGACTCGAACCTGGGTCACCTCGTTTATAGACAATCCTTCAAGCTCACCACCGTACAACAGAGCAGCACTCAAGTTAATTATTAACCCTTCGACTGATGGCTCCACCATCTCTTGTGATGAAGAAGGTTAATGTGTCACCTCCACCTCGATCAGTTCTCTGCATTTTCTTGATTCCACCATCTTTGTTTGAGCTTTTTTTCAGGATTGTGAAGCCCGTCGGATCCTTCTACACTTTATTTTACTTATTATGTCAACTCTATTGTAAAGGTCCCTGATCTCTCTAATGTGTTTCCATCTCCATTCTCGTTGTTCACAAGTAAGCTAGCATAGATACTACCTTTTCAAAATTGCTAAAACACACCCCACAAGTTAAGTCAGGAATACAACACAGCCAAGGCGTATCAATCTTTAGCCTGTCATGAAAAAAAGTTCAGAAATTCTACTCTTTGCCTGGATTTTCTACGTAATCTACGCTCAAGCAAATAGTAGGCGAATAAATAACTCGACCGTAACCCAACTGCTGTGTTAGGACAGTAGTTTCACCAAACTCCTGAGTTACAATATTTAACCTTCATTGATTACCGGTAAATTGAATCAATCAAGTTTATCATCAGCCAATTTTTCTATTTTAAGCAAATTGGACTGGAATTGTACTTTTTGAATAATTCCAGGTTTGTTGTGGAATTATTGTGTAATGTAATGAAAAATATTAGTAAAAAAACATTGAGGTTGTACTAAAATGATATCAAGCATTGCCACATAAAACTATTTCAAAGATAGGTATTAGAGCAAATTGTAAAGTAGTAGAAAACAACAAAAAAAGGCCAGAGACTTCTAAGGGTTAATCTTGGCATGACGCGTCAGCAGCAAATTCTTCAAGTTAAACTGGAACACATCAGTTTTTGAATGTTGCATTATATCCTCCAACAGACACCAAGCACTTCTTTCAGCTGAAGCTCATTTCCTCTTCAGCCTATCCCCAGCACTCCTCAAATATAAGGGGCTCCATTCCCCAGCAGCCTCTTCGTTGATGTCAAATCACCCTGACTTCCTGCAATCCCTTTCTTGTTGGATCCAGTTGATTTCCGCAAGTTCTCCTCGCCACTACCTTTCTTCTAGTGTTTCTTGGTCTTGAAAGTTATAAGTTATGCCTAGATGTTATTTCCCTTGTCTATCTTTGCTGTTTTTTTCGGGGTTTGGATCCAGTCTTCCAGCTACTCACCTCCCAGGATTGAGTTCTAGGGTCTTTGGAAGTGATACTGGCCTGGAATACATCCTGTTCCCTATGGTCTCCAATCACCCTCAACGTTTGTGTGAGTCCCTTCTTGTCTCTCACCCCTGAAGTTTGGATTGGTGTTGGACCTTCTAGTTAGAATCCCAGAGTATACCTAAAAGTCTTCCTCCTGAAACTGTTTACCTGGACCGGCTCCTTCTAGACCTCAAGGAACTCCTCTAATTGGTCTACAGCATGGGCGAAGTGTTCACTACTAACCAGAAAGCACACAGTGGGCCAGCCCCACTGTCAGCCAAGTATAAGTTTGAGTGTTCAATAAACTTATTTACCTGATGTCTTTGTCCAAACATGTTAGAGATCAAAGTGGAGAGCTTATGTCCATGACTTTGGCTGTGTGTTTGTGGTCTCTGTCTTTTTGGGTTCGATCATAAACCTCTGTGATGATATTGGACGAGAGAGCTTTTAGATCACCATTAATCCTGACTCTGTACATCTTCAACTCCGTTTGCAGAAATGCAACTAAATGTTCAAAAAACCTGCTTTCTGCAACAGCCACATAATATTGACTGAGTTCAAATTAAATAATGCAAACATTATGTATTTTTCTGAAAACATTATTTGTTTTCAGCTTTTTCCACAGCACTGTAGATATTATGATTATTTGTCCTGTTGCTCACTTAAAACTAATAAATCTTTTCATTTGATATACACTAAAAACACATTATCCGAGAGACTCTAACTAAGCAATTAACAACTGGGGAAGATGGAAAGGAAAGGATCGGGATCCTAATGTAAAATAACTGTTAATGTACATTAAATAACTGAGTTACTGGCATGGATATGTTATTGTACAGCTATCATTGTTTTCGGTAAGCGTGTGAGAATATTGTTAAGGTGGGGGATTCCCAAACATCCATCAGCACCAACTTCCCTTCTTTAAGCATAAATGTGGAGCTACTTCAACAAGTTCACATATAAACACTGAATCATTTACACTCTTTGTTCTTTTGAATGCTTGTGTGTGTGTATGTATCCTGCGAAGGACTCGGATGTCATCACACATGTTACATTTTACCAACTTTATTGATTTAAGAGGTTATTAATTGGCAAATTGGTTGTTTGGCACTTCTGAATGGGTACGTGGTGGATCTGTGCATGTGTGTTTATATGCAATTAGGCGACTTCATTCATTGAAGTTCTCATTGTGTCAATATTGTACATAAAAAATGGTGATGAAAAATTACTGAAATAAATAAATAAAAAAAAATAGATTATCCATTTACAATTGACACTTAATTTCCTAGCCAGCAACCAGCAAGAAATCTGGCTCTCAGTGACCAGTTCACTTTTGGAGCTTGTTAACTTTACAAAAAGAAACCTGTCCACACACTACAGCCCACTTTTTGCGTTACGTTATTAGTAATAAGTTACGTTTTTGCCTTACGTTATTACTTCCTGACATATATCTTTATAATACTGACCTTCTTTGCACTCTGGTGAAGAACAGCTGCACAGATAATTGTATTTCTCCACCCAGTGATTTGTCCTTTAAGGTCTATTGTGCTCATGGCAGAGATGCACTCTATAAAATGACCAACAGACTTAAGGCCGCTATAAACTGATCCAAATTTTCGATCCGAAATTTTGAGCGCCAACCACTTTGCTCAAAAAACATGGGCGCCACTGGGACATCACACATCTGACCGAACGAGTGGAGAGTTTCACAAGTAGAATGACCAATGAAAGCTGGCTCTTTTGATGATGTGAGTAAGAGAAAAAAGAGCCACTTGGTGGCCCTCATCTTAAATTTTGACAGCGACTTTGTACAGGAAACTGTGAAGAAAAAGTGTGCAAATCCTCTTTTCTCCACATTTTGAGCCACCAACAGTACAAACTTCTCAATTTTTACTATCTGGTCTTCTGTCTTCTTCTTTCCTGTTTCCCTGTGTGCATCTGCAAATGCCATCTCCAGCCAGGGAGCATCAATATTTCCTCGACCCAGAAAAAAAGCACCCTGCTGAGAATCTATCCGAAGATTTGTGTGAATATCAATTCAGATTTCTGTGTAGAAGCCTTTACAGTTTGCGTGAACGCTTTGCATAGTAGCGGTTTTTGGAACTATTTAAGCCTGTGTGTAGCCTTGGCCAGGAAGTATCATTTGTGCTTATATCAATCAGATTCAAACTTCTCCACTATAAGTAAGTCAAATGAGCTTTCTCAGGACACTAGGGACAAAACTGTAGACCTGCATAAGGCTGAGATGCCCTATTGGACAATAGGCAATCAATTCGGTGAGAATATCATAGCTGTTGGCACAATTATTCACACAATGGAATGAATTAAAGATATTTTGCTGCATTCAAAATGCTCTAAAACCTTCTCAATGATCTGAAGAGAGCTGGTCTGCTCAAGGACCATCTGAAGCTCACCCCAAAACGCTTAAGAGAAGATTATTTGATTATGAGACAAAAAAAAACATATTTGGTGGATGATCATGCTTTTTGGGTGCATATTGAGGGAGGGTATCGCAAAATTTGGTCACGGACCAGCATCTCTGGTGGAAGATGAAGTCTTGAAGCTTTAAAGTTGGGTTTTGGCTAGGTCTTCCAGCATGAGAATGACCGTAAACACACAACCAGTGCAATTAAGGATTCATTAATTAAGTTTCTGATCCTATTAGACACTCTATGGGGCTTTGTCTGTCTTGCATCTCTAGTGGAGTGTGTGCAAACCTGATTTTAAAGTACAGGAAGAATCTGACCTCTGCACCAAAATGATTATTTTAACTATTAATTTCATGCTATAAAATGCTATTATATCTGTATATTATTCAGACTCTCAAATCCGAAGTGTGCCCACAGTGAAAATGACAAACGGGGGAAACTGTGCCATTGTCATGAATGCCCCACGTGTGTATAAGTTATGAATGTGTGTATGTTCTTAAAGGTGAATAAACGTGTTTCTGCGTTTCCCTGCATGTGTTTGGCTCCTCGCCTCCTACAGTAAATAGAGAAATAAAAGATGAGAGAGTGTTGTGAAGTTCTCCTCCTCTTCCTCCTCCTCAGTCGCTCTGGAGTCTGGCGTCGAGGCCAAGTTTCCGCTGTGGTGAAGGTGTGGTGCCCGTCTCGTCCCATCCCGTCTCTCTTTCTCTCACACACATGGGCAGACAGTGCTGGCACCTCCACGAGGGCAGCCAAGGGGTCATGAGGGCCAAAGGTCAACTGCCCTTTCTTTCCCTCGGTTCTCTCTCCCTCTTTCTGTCCAGCAGTATCTCTCGATCTTATCAGGTCCCGACACGGCTGCCTGCAGGAACATCCCTGACTTCCTGTTTCTGGAGGTGGTGGGCGGCAGGAGGAACAGTGCGAGGCCACACACACACACACACACTGTGAGAATGTGTCCAGGGGGAATGTGGAGCAGACAGCCAGGCGAAGAGCACTGTCACGTAGCCAACTTTCACCATGGAGAAAGTTTCCCGTCCACACGACACACACAAAATGTACGGGTAGGACACTGACGCAGATCAGGAATACGAGATGCGGATAATCTTATTTGTTTCCTCAATGTAATCAGCACCAAAACAAATACATGAGCTAAAAAAGCGAGTATCTAAAGGTAAACAATGGACACGTGAAGTATGAGTTTGGTGTGATACTGATACTTGTGGCCTAGATATGGTTTTATATCACTTTATTTCGATTATTGAACTATTTGAGCCTCCTCCGTTGCCTCTTTCCAGTACATCTTAATATTTGTTTTTAATGACTTAAGCAGCCAAGCATCAAATATCCTTCGATAGGCCACCTGTCTGTGCACACAACAGACTAAAGTTCATGTTTGATACGCTTTTGCAGGGGTCAAACCTCGCTTTAGAATCCCCTGCCACTGGATATCCATCTGACATGGTCTGTTGGTCATTTTTTCATGGTTTGCGTGACTATTTACACATTTTGGCTCACATAACTTATACGAATAATGAACAATGGTTAGCGCACCTTATGTTAAAATGCTCTAAAAATGAACTTACTGACATTCTTGCCCTTTTCTGGAGGAGCTGTTATAAAAGTAATAGTTCTAAACTAAATTGTTCTATTTTAAAGTGTCTAGACTGGTTTAAATTTATATGACATTAATGATGACTTTTACCTAGTCAAATAAATAATATTGGCCTAAAAGGTCAAAATTTAGACATAAAATGTTTTGATATCTATTTTTCTGAAAATTCTGACTTAAATTTGACATTTTGAGATACAAAAGTATTTTTTACCTAAGCAGTTGAAATTTTTAGATACAAAAGTAAAAAATTTCACTTAACAAGGTGAAATTTTGAGATCTAGAGGTCATAATCTTTAACAGTCTACATTTTAAGGTTCATGTCAAAATGTTGACTTCAAATTTGAAATTTTCAGATACAAAAGTCCAATTTTTATTTAAATCAAAATTTTAAGACACAAAAGTCAAAATTCTGGCTTAAAAGTTGAAATTGTGACATTCAAAAGTCAAAATGTTGATTTAAACAAAAAAGCAAATGAAGTCAAAATTTCCGCCGTGGTTTTACTATTGATGAAATTCTTGCATCATTAGCTCTTCAGCATGGAATTCCTCTAAGCAAACATACTCTTTTTAAAGGATTTTAAAAGCTTTGATACAGAAGAGGTGAGACTGAGGTGGCAATTTTCATTGAAAAACATCTCCAAATTTCCGTAAACTACCCTATTGTTGCGGTGATCATGTGTGAAACAGTTATGCAGTGTGTTAGATTAGCAAGTCAAATTTTTACAACTTTTTGATGCAAAAATTTGACTTTTTAAAACATAATTTTTCTTTTTTTAAACTGGTGTAAATTGGCTTAAAACACAAACGAAATCAAGCTTTTTTTTTGTAGGTGCGCAATGTTTTCTTTCTTGTTGGAGTGAAAAGTTGCGCTGTGATCTTCTGGCCCTGTCTGTTATTCCTGTGTCAATTGAGTTCATTTCAATCTCTGACCAAAAGCTTGTAAACCTCACTTTGGTTTATTCTAAGAGTTGGGCCAGAAAATCACAGCATTACTTTCTTACATTGATGATAAATAAAACTTGATATACTTGGAGAGTTTTAGATGTAAATGTATCTAGAGTAACAAAAACCTTTGAAACTGTCAACATGGACTCAAAGCTGGTTTCATTACATTTCCTGATTTTAATACATCTCAGTTGTCTTTAACCAGGACCCAATCTTGTATCATTGTTCTTGTCCTGAACCTTGTTATTTCTTTATATATAACCTTGTTATTTCTGATACGAGAATTCAACGTACTTAACTAACTGTCTGCCTTGACCTGTGCGTCTCATGACTCTCATGCTAGATTTCCCAGTTCAAATAGTACCATGCATTCTCATTTCAAAAACATAATAATGTTAAATCACTGCCATTATATTAAAATGCATCTAGTTTAACACAGTTCAAAAACTCCCCTGAGGACTTTTCGATGGCATTGTGGTGAGTAAATAAACAGCAAATTTCCATCTTTGTGTGAACAATGCCTTGAAGACTGATGCTTAGTAGCAGTAACATCCTCTTGAGTTCAGTGAGGTTAAACGATTGTGTTGTTCACGCTGACCCTTCTCAAAGTAGAGACGCAGAATCATGTTCCTTCTCATGAAGAGGTCACCCTCGTTTGCCCACTGAGTATTTCATAAAAAGGATTACCACGAACAATGCAAGTCATCCTAATCTTTACACTCCAAATTAAGCAGATTTTAAATTGAGAAATTAATTTGATTTTTTATGGACATCTTCCTATTCCACAACAAAAAACTCATTCTTTTTCATCTACTTTAATAATATAATCAGAACGTGTAAAACTAATAGGATTTTGAATGTTCGTGTAGGTTTCTGGTCATGTTCAACTGATGTACACAATAACTTCAAGGACCATTTTTATCAGTGTAAAAACCTCAGCAGGAACATTGTCTAAAGTTTATTGTCTATATAAAGGGTATGGACATGACATACACACAGTACCTGGTCCCAACTAAATCCGATTCAGGCACTAGCAGTGAATGTGAGTTTGATTGGCGAAAATGAGTAAAAAGCTGTTGTGCACTTGACTGCTCAAACCCATTTTCAAAAACACCACATTATTCGAAAGATTGCCACATTCAAATAAAAGAAGAAGCAAATGGAACTCAAAGAAATAACTGGAATCCCGGAGCTGAAATCTGAAATTGTAGTGACTATTTCATGACGGACATAAATGTTTAGCATTGTGCGAAATTTATTCAGAAAATAAATAACTAAATCAAGCAGATTTAAAGCCTAGCTGGCTTTTAAAAAATGAATAAAGGTTATTTCTACATAACTGTCAGACGTCCAGCTTTAAAGTCCAGGCATTGAGGCTTTTGTGTGCCTTTAATCTTTGTTTGTGTACTTTCCCTGTGCTGAAATCAAGAACATATAACAAGAACAAGATTTCTGGCCAAATCCCTGTACACGAAAAGTTGGTAATCTGGAAGAAAAGGGTCCAGAGTCGAGGTCAATTCTTTGAACTTAAGTGTGATCACTTGCCGTTTCCCACTTTTCTGTATTAAGCACAGACATGCTCCCAGTTGTTTTGCCACTAAATCTCTCGGTGAAGGGCGTTTGAAAGTGAATATGCTCTATATGAGCTCGATAATATATGAGAAATATTCAAGAGCAAGTGAAATAAAAACCAGTCTCAAACCATTCAACAATTCATTACACCTTGCATTTGAAATTATTAAATAAAGAGGTATTTCTTTCTTTTAAGATATGCATTAAACAGCATTTTCTCGTATTTAAACACTTTAAAAAAATATACATTTTAATCTCACTTAGTTTTAAGATTAATTTCCAATTAACTTGTCTAATGAGATATATATAATAAACAATATTATATTATTAAGTATATTTGATCATATATATATATATACATAAAAACATTATATATAAACATCAAGTCTGAACATTTTCCTTAAAACCTTCATTTTAAATAAATAAAAAGATAAGCTTTTTTATGGGTTTACTACATATTATATATATATATTAATCCTTGGTGTTTCAGCATTCTGTTTTCATCATTTAATTAAATTTTCTCTAGCGACAGTAAACTCTAAAATAATGTAACTTAAAGATCAGAGTATTTGTAACCCTGCACTGGAGATGAATTTATGGTCAGAGAATTCAGGTTGACTGGATTTGAGCTGCCAGGGATTTTACCTTTTCCAAAAAAACCTAAATTGCGGTGTCACCAGCAGCACCCGCTGTAGATCCAGGGCAAAGGTTAAAAGCAGCTAAATTGATATTACATTAATGTTCGGGCGTGAGGGCATGTGTGTGTTTCTTTGCATTGTGTTGACATTTGTGCTCATTGTTGTGAGTTGTTAACACCCCCCCCCCCCTTCCCCCTGCCCCCAAATCCGAACAAGGTTTCTGCGTATCTTGATTTACTGTATATATGCCCTATATGAGTGTGTGCGTGTGTGCGTGTGTGTGTGTGTGTGTGTGTGTACAGCAGGCCTAAAACAATGGCCCTCTCAGATTTCATCTCTCTGTCTGCGGAGGCTTTGAAGGGGGGCTGTAGAACTCCCACTGGCTCCCCATCCCGCCTCTCCTGTCCATTCCAGCACTCTGATTGGCTCATGCCACATATATATTTTCAACATGGGTTCAACAAAACTCACTAGAACTTTCAATCTCAGCACAAGAACTACATTAGGTCTGGGAACCAGGAGTTATTGAACACATCTGTGGGATTTATTCTTCTGAAAAAGACACGACAAAGACATTTCTTTCTTTTTATGGTTTGTTTCCTTTCTGTTAGCGGTCAGTCTGTGTTTTAAGTAGCATAAAGCAGCAGAGAGACATTCTGGTGTTCCTTCTATCCAAAGAAAACAGCTTGTTTTAATCGTGCTGGTCTTGCTGGAATGAATATATCTGAGTCTAGCTGTTGTCAAGAGGCCAGTTCTCAGCCCAGCCAGGTTGCCGAGCAGGGGGCATGGGGTGCCTCCTCCAGCACAGACCGACGACATGTTTATGAGCACAGCAGGACCACGGAGCTGACACCAGTACCCAGTCCTACAACACGGACAGGGCCTCGAGTCCCAGCCGAGGCCAGGACAGGGAGCCCACACTCTACACGACCTGGAGCTTTGACCATGGTCTCCAGCGAGGGCAAATCAGGGGGAGAATCACGGATCAGGAGGCCCATGAATGCCTTCATGGTTTGGGCAAAAGATGAACGGAAGCGGCTGGCACTTCAGAACCCAGATCTACACAATGCTGTGCTCAGTAAAATGCTGGGTAAGATGCTCACTTGGCACCATAGGGGCTAGAATCGGGTCACAGCAGGGTGGCAGAGTCACAGATGTGGCATATTTTGGAGAGTAGTTGCTATTTTAATTCTACGTTATGCTTGGATTGCTCTCTCAGATCATTTAAAAATAGTGTGTTGCCCTTTCATTTGCAATTAATCCAATGTATTTAAATTTTACATACATTAGATTACTAAAAATGTCAAGGAAATGCTTAAAAAGTAGAATAATATTGAATTATTTTTAGGTTATTATTAAATATTATAATGTTCAATTTAAATTAAATGGGCTTGCAAACCTCGGATTTAAATGAATCAAAGTATTTTATAAAAGTTCTTTGTTTCGTGGAGTAATTGCATTTGGCTGTTTTTCAGAGAGACATGTCCTTAATTTTTTTTTAAATATAATAAGGCTGTGGGGGACACACAAGTACCCAATTGTCTGCAACCATTGACCCATAAATAATTTAAATACTACAAGCCGACCCCTGTCTGCCGAGCACCAGTTACATGCAAGGATTCACTCACGTCAACAGGTTTTACTGCGCTTCAACTGCTTTCCTCTAAAGCAAATGTACAATTACAAATAATTACATTTTGGTGTTTAGAAACATTTCACATGTAAAAAATTTAAAAGTTGCAATGTTTTCCCATCCAGACGTTACATGCCAATGAGTCATTTGCATATGTAAATGACATGGTTGTCTACGAGATACATGGAAAACGTGTGTAGTATAGACACAAAACAGTAACGCTGGCTGTGTGTTGTTTTCAGGTCAGTCCTGGAAGGCTCTGAGCACACCTGACAAGCGTCCGTTTGTAGAGGAAGCCGAGCGTCTTCGCCTGCAGCACCTCCAGGACCACCCCAACTACAAATACCGTCCTCGCCGCAAGAAACAACCGAAGAAGATGAAGCGAGTGGAGCCTAGCCTCCTCCTCCAAGGCCTGGCCCACGGGGTCGGCGGAGGACCAGGAGAAGCCTACTCACCTCACCGCCATGCACATCACCTTTTACCTCCTTTGGGACACTTCCGAGACCTCCACGCATCCGTTGGTCCGGAGCTGGAAAGCTTTGGCCTACCAACTCCAGAGATGTCGCCGCTAGACGTATTAGAAGAAGGAGGTGCAGAGTCAGTATTTTTCCCTCCAGAAGAGGTGGGTCTGTCTCCGTGGATAAACTACCACCAGCATCCACACCATCAAACCGGCCACCACCCTCATAACCTCCAGAATTCCCATCCTCACCTCAATCAGAAATCTCCTCTCGCCTGCCACCCACTGCAAGAGAAAAACCTCATGGTTGAATCACCGAATCATACCAGCCTCTACCCTAACGTGAGTCATCCAGAATCCTCTAAAGCTCCAGGGGTTCCTACAGGCTACTATGGTCAGATATATGGGAGCAGTCAACCTCAGTCTGCCTTTACCGCTCATCTAGGCCAACTGTCCCCTCCACCCGAGGGCTCGGCAGTGCCTCAGGTCGCTCCTACTTCCTTGGATGCTGTAGACCAACTGGGACCATCCGTTGAGTTTTGGGGTGAAGTGGACAGGATTGAGTTTGACCAGTACCTGAGTGCGAGTAGAACTCGAGTTGGCAGAAACGTTGCGTGCGAGGAGAGCAGCGCACTGATTTCTGCCTTGTCCGATGCCAGCAGTGCTGTTTATTACAGTACCTGCATCACAGGATAAAACTTTTCCTCCCTCTCCGCAAGTCTGGTGCACATACGAACTCACATTTTTGTAAATATTCCAGTTACCGTCTTCAGGGAATTCTCTCGCCCACTTTCACAAGTCACTGGAGGTTATTGAATAAGTGGTTTTCACAGTATAGACTTTATTACGTCCTCGTCGTGATAACTTTGGTCGAACTTTTGCTGACTCCATCCAGCTACCATATGCTTATGGTTTCAAACGAGGGTACTGGGACATGGAAGTCAAGAATGTGAACATTTCTTGTGTAAAAAAAAAAAAAAAAAAAAAAGATATATTTGTCTTTTATATTGTGTATTTCTATTTTTATAGGCATTTTTTAAAAGGTTGTATGAAGATGTGTTTTGCACTGGGTATGTGAAAACCACTCGGGACTCGTTTATACTGCACTTAATTCTTTCAAACACTTCTTTTCTGTTCTAATTTATATTCCATTTCTTGTGGCTGAATATGTTGGGGCATTTAATGTGACGTGACATTTTTGTCAGCCTCTCCATAACTTTGGGAGTTTGTTCAGTTGCGCTTTTGGTAATAATTATCTTCAAATAAAAAGAGTTTGCAATAAAAAAAATGTCTCAGCACTAATAAATCAAAACAAATTGAAAACACACATTTGTACATAGTATTTCACTAACACACCACACCACAGAGTGCATGTGCTTGGATGTTCTTTCCTCTTGCAATGGTTTTAATTAAATAAAGAAGTGTACTTTAAAAGTGTATTCATGCATATTTTGTAAAATAAAGTCAACTTTAAATGTTGTTTTTTTTTTTGTCCAAATCATTGCACTGAGAATCATCTAAAATGGTGCAGTGTCTGTTTTTGAGACGAACATGCAGAGAGCAAGAGAATGGCCGCAATGTTTAGCTTGTAATCCAGTCATGTCTCTCCAATTCCCTTCTCCGAGTTTTTTAATCAGCCACAAAATGAGTTTGGCTCTTTAAACTATTTTCCCCCTAAAACCACATACAAAAAGAAAACATTTTCATCCGAACAGAACAAAACTGAAACTGTCTTTCTCTGCGTCCTCCTCAAAAAAGGCTGCTCTGAGATTAAAGAAATGCTCCCTTGTGTTGATTCATTCAAAGCGGATTGTGAAAAGAGTCTTTCTGAAGCGTTTACATTTTGGGAAGGATGCCTAGTACGGGTGTGTTATTCTTTACATCGAATTATACACATTTATTGTGTTCTTTTCTTTTCTTGCAATTTTCAAAAGGATGGGCCACATAATAACGTGACATCTGCTCTGGAGGAAAGTTTCATCTCCAACAATTAAGTAACCATAAATTTCACAGAAATGTCATAATAAAGGAAGATCCTGGGGAAGCTGGGAATCTGTGCGTTGGGGGGAAGGATGTTAAAGGAAAGAGGAGCTTTTTCACCCCTGACCAGTTCCCTAAATGGAAATAACAACACGGGCTGATCATACAGGTCCAGTAATTTGCAAGTCAGCAGAATGATGAGTACAGTGATGTGAAGAGTAAAAGTAAAGTGTTGCTAGTGAAGCAAAGGTTGTGGTTTTTCACTATTTCATCTACAGTTTATTGTTTATTACACATCTGTGGTTTCAAGGCCTCTTGAACAGGGCCAAATGAGGTTTTTAGAAGCATAGATAATCAAAACTCAACACTGCAGGCTTCATCAATTTCATGTTTAAAACAGTGTTTTCATTGTAGCTAGAACACCCAGTTATTAGTTTTACTTCGATTAACCACACTGTAAAAAAATCGACCAAAAACAGAACTTTACCGTCAAATATACGTTTTTTTTTAATGTTTAAATCGTAGTATTTATGGTTCATGACCATCTTTGATACAGTTCTAGCAGATTTAAAGGTTTGTATTGGAATAATTACTGTCAATTACATTTTGTACAGCTCAGAATATTCTATTTTTAAAGGTCTGTGTATTACCTGTTATTAAAAAATTAACCGTAAGTTTTACGGTAAGCTGTGGGGGCCAGACCTTTACAGTCAAATATGCAGTAGCTATCGGTTTTACGGGATTTCACTGTAAATTTTTCATATTGTAATTTTCCATGTTTGTATTTGTCAAAAAAATGCTCCAAAATCACATTTCAGAAATCACGACTTTTCTGTTAGAGATAATTTAACCTCAATAAACTGTATTTTCATGTTAACTGATACATTTAAGTACTTACTTATTTTTTCACTTTAAATTCTATAGTTATCACATGTTTTGTGAAATCTTTTTCTAAAGCATTTATACAGTATTTTGCTGTTAAACAGCATAAGTAAGATCAAATCTGTCTTGAAAACGCTTGAACATTATTGGCACTACATAAAATATTATCTTAAGAATCCAGTTAAAGTAGTTAATGTAAATGGAACCTTGCAAGTTTTATTTAGACGCATAACAGTAAATATTGGCTAGTTTTAATAAAACAAAAGTAAAACCACTTTGGAAAAGTTGTTAGGTGTTTTTAGCCCTGCAGTCTCAAAAACTTTTAATGGTAATTGCCCAGCAAAGGTGGAGTGTGAATTTTTTTTATTAAAAAGGGGGAGGGGTGGTGGTTAATATAGCTAATTTATTTTTGCTATGTTCACACCGGTTCTCACCAGCATAAACAGTTCAGACAGGGCTTATAGATTGACGTGGAAGTCACAACTTGGCCAATCAGAAAACAGTGAACAACTGCAAACTTATTCACGTCAACCCAAACCTGTCATTATGAAGAAGGATCAAAAAGGAAAAGATAAAATTATATTTTCATCTTAAATGATAAAAAATATGTAAAAAAAATGTATATTTGGATCTCCACAAACTGTACAAAGTAAAAGAAAAAAACAACAAAAATATCTACATTTTAGATTAGTACATTTATAATTAATACAACTAATTAAAATTATAAAAATTATACTAATTATAATTAAAAAAATACAAAGATTGAAAGTGTGTTTAAATACACAGATTATCTTGGATTACAAAACTCAGCCTGCACATTGTAATTATGTTATATTTCTTGAAATCTTATCGGCTTTGCACTTATAGGAGTGCTAGTGATTTAACGTGTCAGTTTGAGGGCAAAAATATCTTGACCTTTGCAAGTGTTTTATTATTCCAGCTGACGGCTGCATGTGTGTGTTTTCTTGTTCGTACACTTGCTTCAGTTTTTCCAACAGGCCAAACACCGGACTCTCCCCAAAACCCTGTCCAGCAGACCTACGGGATGATGCAATCTGTGTATTTTCTGATTCTTTCCTCCCTTCTTCTTCATCTTAACAGGATGTGTGGCCCCCTAACATACCCTTACTCTTCCCCTCCTGGACGGGAAGTTGCTCTACCTCCCCTTCCTGTGCTAGCAGCAGGACGTGGCGTATGTGTATGCATGAACAAACATGCATGTCCCCATAAATACGTAAAGGAACCACGTCTCTATTATGGGACACCCTGGTCATGTTTACACCTGACAGATGTGTGATATAATATTTAGCAAGGAAAACACTCCTGGACTCAGCAGATTTTTTTTTTTTGTATGTTAAATTATTCAATTTTGAATTTCGGCAAATGAGAACAATGTACATGTACACAGTAGAAAGCTTAAAGTAACTTCTCAGGAGTATATGAGAGGGAAAACCCAGCACAACCATTTATTAATATAGCAACAACTACAACGGCTTGAAATGTTAAAGGGATGTTAACTCACAGTTCTAAGGAAGGAACCAAATTCTGTTTAACAGAACTATTAACAGTGTTCCTTTAAAACAAAAAAAAAACGTTTTTTTTTCCTTTTTTCCTTTTATTTACTCAATTTTTACTTTTCTTTACTAAATTAGACTCCAAATGCAAAAGAGGAAGAGGAGTCTGGAGAACGACAGAACCCACAATTTCATCACAGGAGAGGACTGGAACACATGTAGGTGAGCTGGTTAGTAGAAGACGGTCCGGTGATCGATGGCAGGTGAGTAGGGGTGAGTATCTGCAGAGGTTTAGTCCATTAGAGACACAGTATGGGGTAGTAGCAGGCGAACCAACCAAGAAGGGGAAACTGAAAAAAGAAGAGCCAGGAAGTGTGAACCGTAGGACTGTCAACCGTTAAGGAGCTCGGATGAGTCTTTTAAGGGCTGGTGCAGGAGATGTGCTGTGATTGGATGTCGGGTTGATTCAGGTGATTGGTTGCAGGTGGGTTCAGGTTGGGGTGATTGGTGGTTGTTTGTGCTTATTTGAACTCACAGAATCCCTGACACAGAGAATTTGCAGATTGTTACAAGTAATAATAATGATAATATTAATTTAAAAAAGTAATTGACAAGTCAAAGCTCATTCTCCCTTTAGGGCCATGTCAATCCATCACTACTCAGATCTTATATGGCCCCAATCTATCGGTTGTAAACAGTTGAATTTAGAGTGCTAAATTGGCATCTAAAAGTGCTAAAAAATAACACTTAGGGCATAGGATTTTACACTTCTCCATCACTAAACAAAATGGCATTGTCTCTCCTTGAGGCAGAAGTTGTTGTGGGCGGAGTCATGAGTTGGCACACTTTTATTTTGCAATTTCAGATACCATATAATTTTACACCCATAATCTACACAGGTAAAGTGTACTTTTATACACAGAGTATTGTTAATCTAACACTTTGGGAGTTATTTACATGTTACACAGCCTTTTTTACACTGGCGATTTTACACCCGATAGATTGGGACCATATATGATCTGGGTACTACTACATTTACCGAGTATTTAAGTGAGTACTTTACAACATTAAATAAAATTACTATAGCAGAATTTTGGGCCTTTTAAATTTGCACTATGAGTATAAAATATGCATCAAATTCCACAGCTTGTTATAGAACCATGTGCAATTACTTTGGTAGAGAAATTCTACCAAATCATTGGTAGAAAATGGCTATCATTTTTTTAAATGGCTAAAATTTCCAAATTTAAATTAATGGAAGAGAGAAGATGAATCCTAAGAAGAATTTTGTACAAACCCTTAGGTCGAGTTAAGTCACTCTCCTGCACAACCATGGGGGGTTTGGGTGTATTAATACACATCACTTTTCTTACTGTGAAAGTTTAACTCACTTCACCTTTTCCATCAGTTTTCTCTGTATTAAAGTCAATACATATCAGAAAGAGAAACCAATTTAAAGAAGCTTGAACTGGATCATTTCAAGGTATTTGGTGATCGGTATGAGGTTGATATATACTCATTTACCAGCTTGAGGTACGATGACTTGACTAAATAGATGTGGTGAAGTCTCGTTTCCTTGCTTCCCCTTTAAAACATCAGGATGAGACCCAGACTCAGTGAGACTCAGTGTTACCCCTTTTGACTCCTTTTGACAGTTTCATGAAAGCCTAGTTCCATGATTAGACATAAAGTTGTGATCAAAAGCATTTTCTCTTCTCGTCATTTACTGTCACTCTTTTTAAATCATAATGACAACAGAAACTTTCCAAACTTTTACTCAACCACAAATAATTTAATGTTATCATGCATATTTTCTGAAAAATGGCAAAGAAATCTACACTTCAGGCTATGTAAACTTATGAGCACAACTGTACTGTACATATACAGGGCAACCACCAGGTGGAGTAAGCATCCGTTGAACCTCAAAAATGAGGTTGATTATTGATAATTGAGGTTGATTATTGATAATTGGCCATAAAACGAGATGATAACGCCAAAAATGTTTGACCAGCATCATGGTCAGATTTCTGAGCAGATTTTAGGGCATTTTAAATGTTTGCTTCATTTTTATGTGTGGGTTTTTGTTCTGGGGTTATATTTTGCCTTTCACACAGTTCCCCTTCTCAAGTTTCCATTTTTTCTTACTCAAACATGTGATTTTGAGTTTCTGTCTCTGCAGAGTCAAGCTGGGCTTGGCCCTGAGTCTGTGTGTATATCTGCGGGACTAATTCACCAGAAGCATATTGTACAACAAGACAAGCCACTGCTCTAACTGGGAAATTTCAAGTGGATACTTTCCATAGACTCAGCTTTAGTGGGTAGTGTGTAACATGCACTTGGAATGTGGATATTATTTTATTTCACTCTTAATTTGCAAATATTTTTCAATTATTTCTAATGACGTTTACTCAAGGCAGTAACACTCCCTGATTCAATCTCGCTGCTAAACGTCTATTTCTGAAGTGTTGTGACAGGGCTCTGCAAACTGAGGATAAACCTCTTTTTTGTTTGCATGAAGTGGTTTTCTCTGGGAGAGAAGAAGAAGACAGAGACCACAAGTGTGGAGCGAGGCCAAGAACTGAAATATGAAGGAGAGCGGGGGGTAAATGAGGCTAGAGAGGGATGCCTTCAGAGAAGAACAAACAATGAAAAACTACGAACATATTTTGTGCATTTCAGGATGAGGATCTGCATATTTTACAAATGTATTTAATTAATATACATGTAGTAAGCAATATCACTCTCTGTATGTTAAGCAGAGGACTCTGCATCGTCTCCTTTGCTGTTCCAGGTTCTTCCTGTTTCACACAATTTAACAACACATTTTTATTGGACAGGAATGAGAGCAGCATTTCAAGTATTCGGTGAGAAGGGCCACAGAAAAAAAAAACTGCTTAAAGACAAAAAAGTAGAAATACTTTCAATATTTTATCAGAGTTGTGTTTCCTGATAGCACAACACTTCATATTTCCCTTTACTGAAGGCACAACAACACTGCTATTTTAAAAAAATAGTCTATTATCTATTTGTATTTAAGACAATCATTTAACATTGGATCAAGGTCTGTGTCTCTCTGCTCTTGTCCCTCCCATCCTGTTTCTCTCCTAATTGCCTGTACACCTGTCTCTCGTTCAGTCAGGTGATTTCCTTCTCTGTTTTTTGTCATGGGTTCATTGGTTCATCTACACACCTCTGCTGCTTTTGCCTTTTCAGATCTGTGTTTCTTATTTCAATAGTTATTTCAGTTTCCATTGTGCCAATCAGCACTGACTCAAAGTCGTTAATCTCTGCTTTAGTTCATTTAGGTTTTCCCCACTCATGGGAGAGCATATTCATGATAATCCTTATAGCCATCTTTAGAAGCCGATTTCTGTGTGGTGACATGGTGTTTATATTATAAAAGTTTGTTGATATCTTATGTTCTGAGCAATCAAGATGGAGTGGGTTAGATTTGATGAATGGGGGCTTGGCAAATTTTGCTTTCCTATGTCACACAACTTTACACACCTTTTTGAGGAGCTGATGCTGATAATTTAATTCTAGCTCCATTGTTCTATCAGTCCTTGTATGTTTATCGTTCCATCAGTTCCTGACCCCTTTAAAAGCGCAGGGGTGTTGGCCTATGAGAGAACACAAGGGAATATACTAGTGTGTAATGGAATGGGTAAACCTGAAGAAAAGCCTTGACAACATAGCTACTTTGAATAATTCAGACGTCAATACAACCCTCTGGAAACTGCACTATTATTCTGGATGCCTCCCAATGGAGCTGCTGTAAGTGTGTGTGTGATGTGTGAGGTTGCTGGAGTTCCTTTGTTGGTCCTCAGAGATGGTTAGGAGTTTGTATGAAAAACAGGAAACAGTGCTCATGGTGATGCAAAGAAACGGGAGCTTGGGAAAAGATAGAGATGGAAACTGAGGAAGTGGATAGAGCTTGGAGCTGTCACTTCTAACGCTGGAGATATATCAAGAATTGTTAAAAAGAAAATGTATTTTACATTTTGGACTAAATAATAATGTTTATTTTGATGTTCCAAAACAGAAATTAAACTCATTGTGGAACTTGTTTCAAGGTTTGAAAGTTACTTAGAGCAAATCCCCTAAAACAATGTGCCAACACAAAAATATATTGACAGATTTAGTCATTGGACGTGTAATGTAAATGGTGACAGTTTGGTGGTTTGAGGGAATGCTGTGTTAGTAGCATCCTGGCAACAAAACAAAAAAAATGCATTTCCTGAAAAAAAAAAATTTAAGTGCTGATTGTGGGTGCTGCTGAGGCGCTGTGCCCATCAGCGCCCTCTATGCACCCTTTCAGCAAACATTTTGCAACACATCTTAGATGTTGCATAAACCACCTCCCAGGTTTAGTATCTAAAATAATTCACAAAGACTAATAAAAGGTTTGCTAAGTTCAATGTACTTAAAACTTGTGTCACTGTTCAATGAATGGTGGCCAGCCTTTTCTTAAATATGTAAATCTAAATAATTATATCACAGCAATTGTTGCAAATTCTGACAACTTGATGTTCTTGGATTTCAATACTAGGAGCTTGTGAAAATGGCATTCAACAATTCCGCTTCCCACTATCATTGATTTCAATGGGAAATTTGAAAGTTAATAAAATAATTTATGAATTGCTCAAATATGCCAGCTGTACCCAAAGTAAAAACACACCATAGTTCAATAAGCTGCGTGATTTGATTCATATTTAACCCTTATAGTACAAATCATTAAATGTTTAAAAGGTTAAAATTTTTGCTTTAGTCATTTTTTTAAATGGCACCCATTGCCCCATAGAAATTAGTCCTGGAAATTAAACCTTGGGCAGCTTGTGAAAAAATTGTTGATATTCTAGCCATTGAATATTATTTAAAAAAAAAAAAACATTTTATTAACACAAGCCATATCACAGGTCTTGGACTTCCAATGGTAATCCTTTCTTTTCACAACTCGATGGCACAGATTTGGGGTATGCAATTACCATAATTACCTTGCAAGATAGTTGTCATGACTCTTATGATGTTCGTTTAATCAAAAATATAAAAACTGATAACCATTTGAAACCCACGGGTTACATTTGCAATCAAAATTTAACAATAGAATGTTACTTAATTCAAAACAGCCGGTATAATGCATGCAGAGACATCTAAGGGCTAAAACACCAGCTTTCTTTGTGGGTAAATATAGTTTTACTGGCACCAATGGTCGAGTCTTGGTCAAATCTTTCTCAATTAAATAAATATCGACCTCTTTAATTTTTCCTTTCAAGCACAATCCCTCTCTTTACTTACTAGCTGCATGTACACGAGCAATCACTGCACAATAACAATCAAGTTTCTTTAAATCACACAGCAGCTTTCTGTCCATGTTAGACCTTGACTTGCTGACAGTGGGTTATCTGAGGGTCAAAAGGGGATCCCACAGAGAATGCGCTCTTGACTTGAGGTTTTTTGCTTGAACTTTGTTGCTTCCTTCATTAAAGAAAAACATGTTGCTTAAGCAGGTGCTCCACACTTTTTATCTCTTTCACGCACACTTACACACAACCTTTGTCCAAACACACAAACGCTAGCCTTTCCTGAGGGTCTGCTAACAGGAAGTTCTCCCTAGATCCAGCAACAAACCTTACGGGAAACACATTTGCACACACACACATATACACAAATATATCTTATTAACAAATGGCACTAAATTTGCAATCTGTTGTGGCCTAAAAGAACCCAAACGTTTCAAGTAATGAGGTTATAACCTGATTTGTGGTGCTTATTTATATTGTTGCAGGTCATTCAGCTTTCTTTTGATCTCACCTAGAACAGTGTGTGCTGTTTTACAATGGAGCCATCTATATTTGATATTGTGTCTAGACAGTGTTATCACAGCTCATCATCACAGCAGAAAGGAAGAGGTCTGCAGACACCTTACAGTTACCGTGTGAGAGAGGATTAACCAAGTCTATTATTAGGATGAATAACTGCGAAGAGCCACCTCTGAGGTAGATAAAGCTGGAAAAAAATATTGATCTGATAGATTTTTAACCGTAGGGAACAATGGACAAGGGTTAAAAAGCAGTGTCATAAAATAATGAAAACTGTCATCAAACTTAAACCTGAGAAACCTAAAAGTTGGGCTATTCCTAATTCAATCATTCTGATGATGATTAGCACTGCACAATTTATTTTGCCGTTCAAACATTTTCATTTATTTGTGTTCTCAGGCACGTAATCAGTAGCTCTGTTAAGTTTCAGGTTTGATCTTTTTTACTGGATTGTCTGTTATTTCAATCGTGCAGTTGGCATAATGAAAATTAATCGTTAAAGGTGACATATTATGCCATCTATAATCAATTTTTGACCCATCTAGCACCTCACTGTTACTTTCCAAATGCAATTAAAAACTAATTTAGTTTTGCTACATTAAACATGCCTGCAGATCTACAGTTCACACCCCCCGACTCCCATGACAGCTCCTAGCTCTCTTGGTTCTCTGTGTTCCCACTGTGTCTCTTCTGGGTTCCATTTTCTCTCCATCTACCCCATTGGGATTCTCTGTTCATCTGCTCTTCTACTAACCACCTGTACTCCGGTCATCTCTGGACATTTCCTCGCTGTTCACCACTGAGTGACTGTTAACTCCTGGTACCATTCCTATTAAGGGAAGTTGTTCTTTTGTTCAGAGACTTGTATATATGTGTAAATAAAGTTTGTAAATAGCTCTCCCTCTCCTTTTTTCTGGTTTTGTATTTACATGACATTAAATACTTTTAAAAGGAGGTTTGCGAATGCTATCTGATTACTTGAGAAACGTTTTCATTGGATCGAATATGTATATAAGAATGCACTTTGCAGTGGTGCTTTGTTGACTGGTTTTTCCCTGTCTATTTGCTTAGATTTTCTAAATCTGCAGCACACTGCCATCTTTACCACTGCAGGAAGCAACAAACAACAATTGAGTTTAAAGATGAGGTCATCCAAAATCTCTGTAATCTCAGTTCTTTCCAGCAGAGGGCGTTCTCAAAAATTAACAGTAGTTCGTTATAACAGGCTGGATGTCTTGTCATTAGTTTTCCTTCTGTTTTTACTGTCTGTGTTTCTCATTTCTCTATGAACCTTCTGCTTGAATAGAGCTGTGAGCTGAAGCACTGAATAGAAAACTGTGTGCACTCATTTGCCCTCTGTCTTTCAGTTTTGTGTTGTTATGCTGTGTTGTGTTGAAATGGACAGGCAGCTGCAGCAGAGCTGATAAGAGCTCCTGACCTTGGCAGATGGAGAGACTCCTAGAGAGAGCTAATCATAGAACTTCCTCCTCCTCTTGAGGGGGAGATACAGAGAGATGCGCAATTGTACTTACACCACTGTGTGGCAGCACCTCAGTGTGAGTTCATCAGTCTTCATGCAGTAGGGATGCATTCCATGCTGAAGTGATCATTCTTATGACCAAATCCCTCCAAAGTGTTTTACTCAAGGGGCGAGAGCTTAGCTAATGGATAGAGTGATCTGTGGAACCAAGGCAGTTTCGAAAGTCACATATTTCCAGTAATGTGGTCAGGGGGGGCAGCTGAGGTTGTGCCTCACTTGTCACTATGAAAAGAAAAAAATTTGACGTATTCATTAATGTTTACTTTGACGGTATTTTTCCAGTCAGAAATTAAGAAAAGGCATGCAGTGAGGCCCGGCGTTTACATAATTTAGCTGATGTCTATGTTTTTTTCTGTATGTGTATAACGTGTTTACATATCAAAACTATTCAAAAATTTGGGCCTGTTAGTTCTTTCTGTGAAATGGAAGTTCTATTTTCGTCATTTACATAAATACAAAATTATTCCATTTTTATGTTTGAGGTGTGAGCTGGCAACTATGCCAGTTCACGTTGAGCAAAGGTAGCATTGAAAAGGTTGGCTGTTCATTTTAGGGCTGCTCATCCTAGGCATGTTTTTGGATTCTGATATAGGAACCCATGACTAGGAAAGTTTCCCCTAAGCACGTTGGAATTGATCGAGGACCCATTGTGCTGCCATTGGGCCCAGGAGAGTAAATCTAAGCACATGTTCTAAAATACTTGATACCATTGTCTTTTTTTCCATTATTAAACCTTCAGAGGGCATCAAACGCAGCTTTGCAAATAAACATCAGTCCCATATGGGGCTAACCTGATTAATGTGGAATCATTTAGGTCATTATGCCTTGATTGTCATATGACACCATTGTCTTGACTCTATACTGCGAAACAAGTCATTTACGTCATATGTAGAGCTAATAATCATTCTCAAATGATCCTCTATAAAGCTTTTTGCTTTATCAGATACTTACCTCATCAGCCAAGTAAAATATATCCTCGTGAGGTTCCCTGTGAGAGTCGATGGGCTTCTGCTTCACTGCTTTGATGAAATCTAGTGGTGTCTTTGTCACCACTGCAGTCACACACTGTTCCATGCACATTTCTGTCCTCCTCTGTTCATTTATGAAGGTAATGTCACTCTGCTTGCCAGATTTTGCAGAAGGTATAGGATAAAAATACAATTAGCTGCAAATATTAATAAGTAGCTAATGAGTTAATGTTGGCAGCTATAAAGTTTGAAATGCTCTGAAAAACTTTACACGAGAAAGTGGTGCTGGCTGTTAATCTTTTTATCTAAAGCCATTTTCACTCAATTAATTCAATCTTAATTCCATACCTTCTTAAAACATGCTGCAATATGAAGCTATCTAAATATTTTCTTTCTCCACTTTAAACCACGTCTAAACCCATTCATCAAAATGTCTGTGGCAGTTGAGTGACAGAAGTTATTGTAGAAATAGTTTCATGTTTCAAAAATTTCCAGCTAAAAGTACAAAGCACATTTCATGTATACATGTGGCTATTGAGGCTGGTGTATCTGGAAATGTTCAAACCAAAATTCCCATAGCAAAATATTCCACAGTCTTTTTGGTAATTTTCCAAAACAGCTTTGGGATTTCTCAAGCTCCACTGCCAAGTTAATGGTGAGTACCAAAAAACAATTTCCTATTATTTTAAACATGATTTCCTGCTGCTATGTGTGCATTTATATGCTTTTCTTCATCCACACAAAATTGCTATAGTTATTTATTTAAAGATGTGTGATGATCAGGACCAGAAGTAAAATACATTTTCTTTTGGAAGATTGGAGAACTTGAGGTTTAGGTGCGGCCTTCAAATTAGAACAATGTGCAAGACTAGGATGGAACCTGCTGGACTGGCAAATTGAATGCTGGGTGCCTGATCTTATCTGGTTGGACTAGGTGCAGGTTAAGGTCCTAGTGGATGGATGTAGAGCAGGCTCAGGTACAGCACTTGGCTTGGTACTAGCACTCTGAGGCAGAACTGTCTGGTACTAGGGCATGGACATAGCACTACCCCAGGAACAGTAGTTAGTTTGTTAAAAGGCATTGTGAAAAAACAGTGTCTCGGTCCTAGTGGGTGGATGTAGAGCAGGCTCAGGTATAGCACTTGGCTAGGTACTAGCACTCTGAGGCAGAACTGTCTGGTACTAGGGCATGGACATAGCACTACCCCAGGAACAGTAGTTAGTTTGTTAAAAGGCATTGTGAAAAAACAGTGTCTCGGTCCTAGTGGGTGGATGTAGAGCAGGCTCAGGTATAGCACTTGGCTAGGCACTAGCACTCTGAGGCAGAACTGTCTGGTACTAGGGCATGGACATAGCACTACCCCAGGAACAGTAGTTAGTTTGTTAAAAGGCATTGTGAAAAAACAGTGTCTCGGTCCTAGTGGGTGGATGTAGAGCAGGCTCAGGTATAGCACTTGGCTAGGTACTAGCACTCTGAGCCAGAACTGTCTTAGTACTAGTGCATGGATATAGCACTACCACAGAAACAGCAGTTGGATTAGTAAAAGGCATTATGGAAAAACAGTGTCTCAGTCCTAGTGGGTGTATGTAGAGCAGGCTCAGGTAAAGCATGTGGCTTGGTACTAGCACTCTGAGGCAGAACTGTCTTGGTACTAGTGCATGGATATAGCACTAGCTCAGGGAAAGCACTTTGCTTGGACTTAGCACTCTGATCCATCTTTGTCTTGGTACTAGTAGATGCATACTGCACCAACCCCGAGACAGAACTCAGCTTGGTACTGACATTCTGATAAATCATTGTCTTGGTGCTAGTGGATAAATATAGCACTAGTCCAAGGACAGCACTCAAATTTGTACTGGCAGTCTGACACATTAGTGTCTTGGTACTAAAGGAAGGATATAGCACTAGCTCTGGGACAGGACTTGACTTGGTGCCAGTACTCTGATACCTCACTGTCTTGGTACTAGTGCATGGATTTATCACGTATTTGGAACCGGCACTTGCTCAGAGACTTCCCTGGCTTAGTACTATAATTAAGTACTATAACGATTTTAGTAATGGCATGGCTCAGCTTGGTTTGGCTTAGCTCTACTCACTTTTACATTGCCTTTGTTTTTCAACAGACTTACAGTATTAGTTCTGAGTATGCTTATGTTGCTCAAGTTGCGTGACCCCTCTTCACCATCTGTTTCCCATTCTGTCTCAGAAATATATATGTATTCTTTTGGCAATTTTGGAGTCTCCTTTCCATGGTTTTCTTTGAGAATTTTGTAATGGCCCCGGTTCGGTTGGTGTTATTTATATCTTGGACACTTTTGGCTGGCAGAGAAGAAATTTGCAAACTGCTGCCACTTTCACCCTGGATTTTGATGAGATAGACTCTAGAATTGGAGTAAGTGCTCTTTAAGGCATATCCTGAATGGTGAGTCAATGCTGATCCTGAAATAGTGTGCTAGCTTATTTCGATTAGCATACAGGGCCTGAATGGAGCACAACTGCTGACAGGAGCACCCATCACTTTCACAAGCTAATCTTTTTCGTTTGATAAAAACTTCTCCCTCCGCTCTGTTAACGGCACATTAATTCATTGCAGAGCGAGCTCTCAGCTCGTCTCCACAAATTCACTGCCCTCTGTCTTCCTGTCTTGTGTTGAACACGCATACTGCTGCGTTGCCATATCCTCATTCAACAAAAGGGTCCTGTCCATTAAAATGAGTCATTCTGCTTATTTTTTTTCGCTTGCATTCCCTTACAGCTCTTTTCTTTGTAAAAGATTGATTTCAAAACATTTTCTGACATTTTCTAACATCAATGATATTCTGTCATTTAAACACTGTTTAAACATTCAATTCAACGTCAAAACTACAATCATTTCTTTGTTTGTATTTAAAAATAACCCAAACGTCTTTACAGAAATAAATCACAATAAAGAATAAATTACATGCTATACACTTCAGAAAACAAATAAACATAGTTCACAAAAATAAAACATTAATGCATAGATCATTATGTAAAATCTATAGGAATCAAGCAAAACGGATCTGTTTTGGTGAGATACTGGTAGTAATTAACAATCAAAGTTTTTATTAGCACATTAAATAGATGTTTTCAATCAAATTTGTTAAATAGATGCATTATGGTAATTGAAAAGTGGATAACATTTGTTGGTTAAGCTATTTTTAAAACAATCTTGTTCTTTTATGAATGATTGCTGTGCTTTAAAGGGTGCTATATTCCAGTGTTTCACGGCACACTAGTGTCTGCTATGCCATGGAAAATGATCTAACTTCAACTAATTGGTTTTAGATCTAAATCAACCTTGTCTGATTGGTTTCACCCTGAGTGAATAGAAATATGAACAATTAGAAAAAAAAATTTTGTTTATTTGATTTCTATTCAATACCTCCTGATGAAAATGATTATATTGTCAATATTTTCTACAGAGTTTGAAAATTTTTTGCAGGGTGATAGGGCACTCTTTTGAAGAGCTCTCACTCCAGAGCTCAGAGAAGGGCCACTTTTCCTCCACAGTTGCCATCTATTTCATTGACGAGGCAAGAGGAGGCTCTGGAAAAGACTGCTATATCCGCTATGCATCTTCTATAAACTATAGTGTTGGGGAAGCTGCAGCTTTCCACTTCCAAGCTGACAATGTCGTAACTTTTCCTGCATGGAGTTTTCAGTGCTGACTTCCATTTCCTCGTGGCTTTTCAATGAACCATGTTTGTTGCACCATCAGCCATCATAACATATCAGTGGATCAGAGCAGCAACAGTGGCTTGGCACTCGTCTCACCGGGGTGAGAGGACATGGCAGCTGACAGCCTGCTTGAGATTCTACTGCTGACACATAAACAAACTGAGCATCTCAAACATGAGACTTGCATCATGCGCCATGCCTTTGTGCAGGAGATGATCATGCTCTAGTGGGTTCCATGATGAACCACCGCTTGTGCTCAGTTCCTTTCATCACCTTTGCTTCTATTCTCTCTTTTATGTTTTGCCACTGAACATGTTCATAGCTTTTGACATTACCGTAAAAGTTAAGTTTGTTTTTATAAATTCAGAGCTTTTATGCAGTTTTTTCAAGGCATCCTCACAGAATGGAGGTCTTTAAGTACACTCAAAAAATATTTTGAATGAACACGATTGAATCAATGCATCAGATTAAATTAAATAAACCAGAACTACTTTTACATCAACATAAAGATGTAAATAGATTCATTGTAATTGATATTTCGCAATTCCATAAACTGCCAAGTCAAAGAATCATGTATATTTTAGTTTTGATTAAATTTTAATGTATTGGTCACAATGAAATGACAGATGAAAGCGTTCTGTCTGTGGGTGTAGATTAACATTTGCACCACTGAGTGTTCAAATATGTTTCTTTACTGTTATTTCATACGGTTGTTTTGTTTTCAGTGTGTTGTCCTTTAGTGACGAGAACATTTATTTGAAATAAAATTTAGTATTATTGTTATTACAGAAGGAAGTCCACAGAGCTATCTCTCTCATAACTGGAAGACCACAGAGCTATCCTCTGTCAAATTCTGGAGATCCTTTGTAGAGCAGATCACTGGGTGTCACCGGATCAAGAATTACATCCACTGTTTTTTTTACAAATGTTCAAATTTGCAGAATAACAATGTCCCTTAAAAGAACAGCAAAACCCGTGTGGACCTTGGAGAAGATAAGAGGAGTGGAGGTGAGTAGTTGGAAGGGATTTGCTTTGTTGAGCATATCGTTGAACACAGAAGAGACACAGAGCAGACGAGGAGATCCAAGAAGGCTAGGAGCTCTCATGGAGAGTCAGGGTGCATGAACTTTGATGGTTTTTTACCTTTTTAACAAATGTAGATAGAGAACTTGTGAGGGGTGTTCTGATTGCTTGACTGATTCAGTTGGGTGATCTACATATCCCTAAAAAATAAGAGTGGTCAATATTTATAGGAAGTGGGTATTGTGACTGGAACCAATGATTTCCACAGAATATGGTATCTTCCCCGAAAACAAACTGAGCAGGATTTTTTTCTTTAAATAACATTGAATTTGAATGATGCTAATACTAAAGTGACCAATTTAAACCTTTGCAACTTAGGTTTCTTTACTGGCTCATTAACACCAGCATTAAAACACATCTCTGTTTAAATACGTCTTGGCACCTGTGAAAATGGATTTGTTTTGTGATTTTTATTTTAGTCTAAATGCAGATGTAAGATGCATAGTTAATAGTGTGTTTTCTTAGCACCAGCTCTAAGCAGGTGGTCTTTTGCTTTTGGTATCTCTGCTCTTCCAAGATGCTAATGAGCATCTGAAGTTAATGTCGGAATTATTTCCTTATTCTATGCGTCCCATTTTCATTTAAACCACAGAGACTATCAACTGTTCTCTATGGATTTGAAAGGGAAAGTAAAGACGCTGGATTATTAGATGTCACCAAGCAAAGCGGGGAGCAATGTTCTTCTGGGAAACGTGAGTCCTGCAGCTCAGGTGAATGTGATTTATTAGCCCAGACCTGTTCACACCTTTACGACAATAGTGTTCCCTGGTGGAAATATCAGCTTTCAGCAGGATGATGCTCCTTGTCATACTGCACACATTGTTCAGCAAGGGTTCAAGGAGCTTCCCTGACCTGTAAATTCCCTAGACTTCAATCAAGTTGATCCCATATGTTGGATGTGCTGAACCATTAGTTGGTCCTCACCTCAAAGCCTCCAGGAATTGAAAGATCTTCTGCCAATGTCTTGGTGCCAGAGACCACTGAGTATTGGCTCAGTGGTGTTTTGAGAAAGAACAGCAGCAGGTTCACAGTTGGTTGACCAATGACAATGCTTGATTTCTTAAGAGGTCCCTTTGTCTTGTCTTGACGCAGCTGAGGTGTGGGTACTACGACTCATCCAAAAGCCATTGGCGAAGATCTATTAATGACGCTTTCGATTTATTTTGTGCTTTTCCAGATGCTCAAAGACGCTTTACAATTTCCAGAGCATTATCCATTCAAACACTGGTGGCGATAAGCCCTTGGTAGCCCACCACCAAACACACCCCACCTGTCACACACATCCATACAGGCTTCACCAACGACAGAATGGGTTACAGGACGAACAACTCCACCACTACGCCACTTGCCAAGTAATCACCATCTTTATTGGTTTCAGAAAAGGGCAACAAAACCAAGTGAGGGGTGCATCATTACCATAACAGTCTCATCACATTTATGATCTTTATTGGTATGATGATACTTTTGAAAGCATACAATGTACAAAGCTTCCTGCTGTAATGTTAAGTGTTATTTATCTCTGCTGGACGTTAAAGAGCCAGGGTTGCAGCTCTGTCACTACGAATCTCGAAGTAAGCTGAAACACTCATTGGCTTAATGGAATAAGTGTAATTAAGGCTGCTCTTCATCTCTTGCAATCCACGAGTAATGCTTTTGGACTTAAAAAGATAAAGGATAAGGGGTTTTATCTTGAAAATCATGTAGGATTGTTTTACCAACTCAAACAAGCATAGACTTGTTCCTCTCTTTATTGAAGTGAAAAATTTAATTGTAATTCAAAGCATTGGAAGGTATTATCCAAAAGATTAGGGATCCCAAAATCGATTTATTTTTACCAGATTCAGTTCCTCCACTACAACAGTTATCCCCTCACCTGTTAACAATCCCACTCTTGAAGACAACCACCAATCACATCACTCCCAATCAGACACTGTCCCTTTAAATCCCATTCCTGTCCCTTATGGCTTCGGCGATACATAGTTCACACGGTGGGCACCCTAACTTCCTGGACTGTCGACTTGGTTTCCTGCTACTCTTCGGATTCATCAGACTCTGTACCTTCTCTCGTCTCAGTTCTGGTTCAATGTTTGCTGAGCATCGTTTACAAGATCTCTTCTTCTTGTTTTTTCTTAGTTTACCATTTTTCTGAAAAAGAATAAAACTTAATTTGTACTCCACTCACTTCCTCTTCTCTGCAGCATGACAAACATGTGCTTTTTCTTCCAGAACACATTGAAGTATTGGAGTAAACATTGACCTTTAGCGCTCAACACATTTGGTCATTAATGTGAGTGATTTATCAACTGTTTAGTAGGAATGGTAAGGGATCTTTGGGGCTGCAAGTGGCGTAGTGTTGAAAAGGTTTGCAGTTCGATCCCCACCAGGTCCATTCTGATATTGTGGCCTTGGGCAAGCCACTTCACCCATGTATGACTGGTGGGGTATGTTTGGTGGTGGACACAAAATATCTGCCACTGGCTACCAAGGTTGCTTATCACCACCAGTGTGCGAATGTGGAGTGAACAAATAATGCTTTAAAAATTGTAAAGTGTACTTGAGCTTCTAGAAAAGCATTATTTATCTTGGAGTTAATCTTATTATTAATAATATTTGTGGACCGTGTGATTGTAGTATGGCCATTTCACACCATCTAGCATTAAACACAGGGTACCAGAGAAAGAAAGCGAAGATGTCCATCCCACTAATCAATAAACCATTTCCAATCCTTGACCACAAAGGCATAAGTGCTATCTTCCACCATTTATGGGTCTGAGAGCGCATGGGCTGTCCACAATGAATGAATGGATGGATTGTGTGGTGGCTCATGTCCATGTAATCAGTGCAGATTTCCAAGAGCTTTGTTTTTCCATGAGCTTCTTGTTTTTGTGGGCAACTGGATGTCAATAAATAGGGGCTTAGAATGTGAAGAGGACAATGTAAAAGATTGAAAGATGCCGGGGAAATATATGTTTCGTATTTAGACTCCTCAAATTAGCTACCCTTCGAAAATCTTAAGAGTTGAATTAACTCTACTCAGAGTGCATTTGGTCCCACTCTATGTTGAGCTGAAACGAGTCTGAGAATGAATTATTTATCTGTCTATTTTCATCCCCCCCCCCCAAAAAAAAAACCATTTGCACAGGAAAATGCAAAATAAAAAGGATCTATTCCGAGAGGGACCAAATGCCCTCTGAAAATAAACTATTTAATTAAAATAAATTATTTAGCTATTTTTGATTAGTGCTGAGCATTCATGATTAGCAAGAACAAACGATACACTACAAAAAGATGGAATTTTCATTGACAGATTTGGAAAAATGTCTGAAAGAAACTAATTTAAATAACTCCTCTTCAGAGTTGGTTTAACTCCACATAGGATGGGACCAAATACAGCAAAAACAAGCTGTTTTATATTTACCAACTATACAAATACATGTGTTCATTTGTGTATAGCTTAAATGCTTTTGGTAGCCATCTGCAGTAAATGTTCAATTAATAAAAATGATGAGAAGGTGTGTCCCCTCTCTCTCTCTCTCTCTCTCTCTCTCTCTCATGAACTTTCACACACACTTTCTCTCTCTGACACACACACACCCCTCCCCTCTGATTGTACTTCGCTTTCCTTTGCCCACTCTCTTTTCTACAACAAACATGGCCGCTAAATCAGATGGAGAAGCCGTGTGTGATGAGAGCGCGTCTCGGTGTCTGCTCGGCCCGGAGCAGAGCGCGGCTCCTCCGCGTCCTCAAGCCGACAAACGCTTCTCTCTGCTGGACTGCTGCTGGGTGCTTTGTGCCCTCTTGGTTTTCTTCTCAGACGGCGCCACCGACCTGTGGCTGGCCGCGGACTACTACCTGAGGCGGGACTATTGGTGGTTCGGGCTCACGCTGGTGTTCCTGGTGGTTCCCTCCGCGGTGGTTCAGGTGTTGAGTTTCAGGTGGTTCGTGTATGATTACACGGAGATGAGCGCGTCTTCTGGCGTGGATGGATGCGATTTCAGAACCAAGGACAGCGAGCGGAGGAGCACCAGCGGAAGAACGGCGCCTGCGGACGGCACGCGGAGATGCTGCAGAGTTTGCATGTGGCTCTTCCAGTCAATCATCCACATCCTGCAGCTCGGACAGGTCTGGAGGTAAAAAAGAGGTCTCTTTCTCTCTCCCAAACCATGTTGGTTCTTCTGTCTTTCATGCTTGGAAATGCGCATGGGAAGAGTGGTTTGCATGTTTCCTGGCTCTTCGGGGTCTTTACTCCTTTGCCAAAGTGGATGGAACACCTGGGGGCATCTCCCGGGGCTCCTCTGTGAACACAACCTTAGGTTATGTGGAAATGAATGTTGAGTTTTGATTTTGTTTCAGTGTCAAACCATTGAGAAAAAGTTAAAAGTTTGAGGAATAATAGAAAATACTAAGATTATAAAGTTGGTCTGTTTCCTGAGATGATATTTAGGCAGAATGCACACAAACAAAAACTCTTTAGAACTTTAAATCTAAAATACTTTCATCACATTTTCTTTTAAAATTTTTGAAAAGATTTGCCTTAAATCTCACAATAGCAATACGTTTCAGAATTAATCTGCTGTATTAATTTTTGAAAATTGTATCAATTTTTGAAATGTTTCAATATTCATATATTCATATATATATATATTTTTTCACAAATGCATTTATAAAACTCTAAATGCCTCATATTTTTTTTGGTTGGCAAGAAATTGCCCAGTAAACAAACATTTGTACAGCCTACTCCATTTGGAGAAACCTTTAATTTTACCCTCAATTTATTTTTGAGAAAAACCAATCCAAGAAACCCAACTGTTGATCTCATGGTTCCCCAACTCTCATTGGCCAAAAATGGTGCAGACTCACAATTCACCTTCACAATCTTAAAATCAGTTCAGGAGTTCACTGACATGAACCATTATATGGTATCGCAAGCATTTGTGGCAGTTGAAGAGAACATATACCAGGCTAGCTGTCTGAGTCTGGAGCTGGCCTGGAAATACCTCTAATTAGCATTCTAAGTACACTCAAAAAAAAAAACGATTCTTGCGCATTGTTCAGCTAACTCAACAAAATTCTTGAAAAAAGTAGTCCCAGCTTAATTTTATTAAATGAAGTCAACACAATTTTAACAAAAGCAGGTCATCAACAGAGGGTCGGGTGCATATTGATTTTTCAGCGGTGATTTACAGGTGAGTAATCTGTTACCATCTTCTTACTTAATTTAATTTTATGAACTATTAAAATAAAATTTGCTTTAATGACACCTTTTAGATACTATAAAGCATAACACAATCCCTGAGATTTGCATATATGTTGAATGTTACTGCAACTGTATCAAATTGTGGAGGAAAATTGTACATTTGTTCTTTTAGCACAAAAAAAAAAATCAGACTTCCCTTATTTGCAAACTATTTTAGCAGTTTTTTTTATGATCTCTGGCAGACAAAAGTTAAATAGGTGGGGCTATAAGCCCTCAAAAGAGAACGCTGTTTAGTTGGAGGTGGAGCAGCTTGATCAAATCAGGAACGCATTTCTGTACGATAGAAAATGCTGATTCATAAATGGAATTCATAGTCCTTTTAAGCTCATCCCAAACTTTGTTATATAATCTCCATTCTCTTCTGAACTGGGGGAGAAACCCCTTTTGCAAGAACAGGGTGCAACCCATGCAAACTCCTAATTATGCGTTCGTTTTCTGGAGCTAGTGCTGTGAGCATGATTTTGCGGATTAACAAATTTACTAGGCAACCTGTCCAAGAATGGGTAGAGATCTGTGACTTATTCCTGGAGAGTGTGACTAAGGTGGTTCAGAGGATTTGGGGTTGTATAGGTTTGTATATGGAGGTGGTAATGAGCTTAAAATGATTGCACTTGGCCAGATTCTGATCCAATTGGATCCTCCTGAAACTTGTTAATAAACCCTTAAAAAGACAACTGTCTAACTAACATACACCAGTGATATCACTGCTCAACTTGTGCTTGCTTTTTTTTTCTTTTTATCAAGTTGATTAAATTCCTAGATCACACGAATCTGATTTACACTGATAAATACTCGAGTAAACATTTTGGGAGTTTTTTTTAAGTGCATTGAAAGTGTTTGTTGTGTATAAAGCAGTATAAGCATACGTCATTTCCTATCCTTGTACATTTTCTGAAGCATGTTATTGTCCTACATTCATACAAAACAATACTTTCAACAGTGAATCTGGGAGGGTTTCCAAATAAATCCATCCGGACTCAGAGGGCACAGGTTTAACAGTGTGCAGACACCTCACAGACTGTTTTTCTCGCAAGAGGATCATTCATTGCTGCTGGACTTACGTAGTTTTATAGTTCGCAATCGTCTAAACGGCGAGGAGATCACTCCGAGGACTATACATCCTCTTGTCAGGGGCATTTTGTTTCACTAAAGACGGCTGAGCTTTATAGGCTCTTCTGAATGCATCTTGAGGAAAGATGCAGCTGTGCTTTCTTCCAAGCAAGCCGTTGACTGCAGAATGTGTGTGTGTGTGCGGGAGAGAGAGACAGTGAGTTTTACTGGTACTGGTATTTAAGCGCTGAATTATTAACACTGGGATGAGAGTTGTGTTTGTGAGCATCATTACGTCTCTATTCCTCCGACTCGCTCTCGTTGCTCTTTTTCCCCGTGATTCATCATCACAACGTTTCTTCTCTCGTTGCTTCTTCTTTGCTCATTGAATTCTAGTTAACTTTGATCAGCTGTTTTTTGTTGTGTTTATCACATTGTGATGGATTGCTTGGCAGCCTTCCCAGGGTTTCTGCAGCCCTTTCTTTTGTCGATGAGAGTTTGCACCAGCAGACAGATATACAGCCTTTTAGGTGATGTTTGGTTGAAATAAATGCTTAAAATATTATATAAAATATATTCTGTTTACAAGAACAGAATGTGTGGTTTTTAACTCTGTCATGTTCCAAGTAACCGCAGACAGAATCAAAGGCCCAGTGTTGGGACATCGGGCTTCCAACAAACACATAGTTATTGGGATTATTTTCAAAAATGAATATATCATCACAAAAGTGCTCTATTGGATTGAGATCTGGTGACTGGAGGCCATTGGTCAACACCAATACTCAGCTAGGCTGTGGTGTTGACACAATGCTTCATTCGCAAAAATGCGCAAAGAAACTATCCCCCACACTATTACCCCACCACCACCTGCCTGAGCCGGTGATGAACGAAAGGACTAATGTTGCAGAATTCTGACCCTACCATCTGAATGTGACCTCTGGCATCAGCAGGGGATTTGGGCACCCATATCTGACACTCACTAGAGAATAAAGAATATTGATGAACTCTGGGAGGCATGCAAGACTGCTTTCTTTGCTATCCCTTATGACTTAATCAATACCTTTAATAAATTTGAATCTTTGCCAAATCGACAATCAAACTTTAATCGTTTCATGGGAGCTATTAGTAACACCAATTGATTATTTCAAAGTTAAGTTAATAGCAGGTGTTTCTACAATACCCGCGCACACACACACACACACACACATTTTTTTCTGTATAGCACATTGACGCTGTAAAATCAAAATGTTAACGTAGAATTTAAAAAGAAAAGGGAAAAAAGGAAGAAAGCACTTGGTTCCACTGCAATATAATATCTAATGTCTCATTACGATGTTCTTCCTCTGTAGTTTATTTGTTTTTGGTAGTCGGTTAATCCCAAGGTGATTTTGAAAAGCTTTTCTATCCATAATCTGTGATTAATACCTACTATGATTAATACTTTCAACCTTTTTTGAGCAAAAATTACCATATTTTGAAAACATTAACATCAAGTGGAACAATTAAATAATATAGAGCGCAAAGATTTATTATGATTTTATATTTCCTAGAGAAACATGAGATGTATGGATGATGGTGAGTGTGGTATAAATGTAATAAAAGTGGTGATCCATGTTAAAGTGTGAGGATAACAATAATAAATAAATCACGGAAACCCATCAAAAACCATTATGGACATTAATGGGAATACGTCACTCCAGTTTAAGATTTACTTAACTGTCATTATTTCATTTTCTCTACTGGATTTCACCAGTTATGGTTCTGCTGCCCCTGCCCTACATCTTACTTGCTGAAAGACAGAATAAAATTCACAGTGTTAAATCAACTCACGACGTGTTATATTTAACACTGCACAGTAAAATCCTCAGAGTTAAATTAACTCTACTCAGAGTGTATTTGGTCCCACTCTATATAGAGTTAAACCAACTCTGAAGGAGAGTTATTTAAATAAGTCTATTTGAACTAAACAGTCTATTTTTGTCTGTTTTTACTCTTTCTGGAGTGGACTTGGTCCCTCTCTGAATAATTAATATTTAGTTTGCATTTTCCATGCAGATTTGGAAAAACATGAAGAAAATAGATTACTAAATTACTCTTTCTCAGAGTCAGTTTAACTCTATATAGAGTGGGACCAAATACACTCCGAGTAGAGTTAATTTAACTCTTAGGATTTTACTGTGTGGTGCTTTGTTTAGAAATACCCACAGCATTGATAATGCTCTGTACGTTACCATCACTCTGCCCCATGCAGTTTGGAGTCACCAGACTGTGGAAAACAGATTAAAAAAATCCTTAGAGTTAAAATAACTCTACTCAGAGTGAATTTGGTTCCACTCTATGTAGTGTTCAACCGATTCTGTGAAAGAGTTATTTAACAATCAATTTTTTTTTTATTTCTTATTTTCCAAATCTGCAAAGGGAAATGAACTAAGCACTCCAAACAGAGTTAAAACGAGACAGTTTGGGTATTTAAAATACCAGAGTTTGGGTATTTCGATCATTAGTGAGGGTTATAGAAGCTTATAGAAAACGAATATAAATAAACCTAATCAATCTCGGTATTTTCATTCACAGATTTGGAAAAAAATGTATGAAATACGCTTTATAACTCCTCTTCAAAATTGGTTTAACTCCATATAGGACGAGACACTCTGAGTGGAGTTAATTTAACTCTTAGGAGTTTACTGTGCATTGCTTTAGCTTGGATGTGAACTAAGAACCTTCCAGTTCTAATTCCACTGCACCCAAGATGATTGCATAAAAATCAGTATTAGAACATGCAGCACTTTAAAATAAACATTTTTGTACATCTAACAGAAAAGTGCTTAGGGCTACAAAAGTGTCTTTTCATGGCGTTTTAATCCGTTTAAACGACTTTTACTTGCTGAGTATTTTGAGGGACTCATGAGGTCAAAATGTACATCGTCACTTTCCAAATTTTGAAACCTCGACTTTACATATTGAGGACAGGTTTGTGCTGGTGCCAGCTGTAAGTAAATCTAGATGAAAGAGGAATAAAGCATCCGAGAGCATTCCCTTAATCAGAGATTCAGACTTGAGAAGAGATCAATGCTCCGCCCTCTTTTAGAGTAAAGCAGATCTGAGTCACCAAAACTAGCCCTGGATCTGGTCTGGTGATACACCGGGGTAATGCGCTTTTATGTGATGCACACATTCTCAGTCTTTGCCGGAGCACCTGCTTAGGTTTAGTTTTCTGACTTCATTCTAGAATAAAAGTCCTCTTTCACCTGAGATCATTTTCAAAAAAGGGTGAAATGTTGGAATGCTGGTGAAACACAAACTTTCAATTGTCCTTCAGCGTATTGTGTGTTGAGTGAAGCCTTTGCTGCATCTGAGTGTTGCAGATGTGTGAGGCACTGAGGTGTATCCAGGGGCCATTAGTGAAGTTGATGGGGAGCTGAAGGCATTAAACTGCAGTGTGACATGCATTTGAAAGCAGATTCTCACTGGTGAGCCGCTGGTGGAGGATAACGACTGCATTGGGGAAGCCGTTACTCAGACATCTATGTCTCTCAGGCTTGTTTTTTTCTCTCTAAAGATCGGATGCTAGCTGTCATGTCAGAGCTGACCCAGTTCCACCACAGAACATGTTCGAAAACACCGCGAGTATGAGCATCGCTTTAACGGAAAGTGACTTGTGTGTTCATCTCCTGTCAGCCAAATATCTTCTCTGTGCAAGTTTAGGGGTAAAGTAAGGTTAAGTAAAATACTTTTAAAGGCCGTTTGTGCTAAATTCAACCGTTTATAGGTTCAGTAAATGTTTTTTATGCAGATGAGAACAAAGATGCTACAAACAAAGATCAGGGTTTAGCGGTGGGCCCTTTTGCCTTCAAACCAGCATCAATTCTAACAGGTACACTTGAATTTGTGATATCAAGTATGATCCAGCAATTATAGACAACAGGTGCTAATGATTATAACCGCAAGCAGGTTAAAGCCCAGTCATGAACTGAAACAGAAACAGCTGTGTAGGAGGATTAAAACCAAGTTTTGAACAGCCAAACATTGCTAGTGGCAGATTCTTCTCATGACAAGATTAAGTACAACAACAAGACACAAGGTAGAGACGCAGTTTAAAACCCAGTCGTGAACTGAAACAGAAACAGCTGAGTAGGAGGATTAAAACCAAGTTTTGAACAGCCAAACATTGCTAGTGGCAGATTCTTGTCATGACAAGATTAAGCACAACAACAAGACACAAGGTAGAGACGCAGTTTAAAACCCAGTCGTGAACTGAAACAGAAACAGCTGAGTAGGAGGATTAAAACCAAGTTTTGAACAGCCAAACATTGCTAGTGGCAGATTCTTGTCATGGCAAGATTAAGCACAACAACAAGACACAAGGTAGAGACGCAGTTTAAAACCCAGTCGTGAACTGAAACAGAAACAGCTGAGTAGGAGGATTAAAACCAAGTTTTGAACAGCCAAACATTGCTAGTGGCAGATTCTTGTCATTGCAAGATTAAGTACAACAACAAGACACAAGGTAGAGACGCAGTTTAAAACCCAGTCGTGAACTGAAACAGAAACAGCTGAGTAAGAGGATTAAAACCAAGTTTTGAACAGCCAAACATTGCTAGTGGCAGATTCTTGTCATGGCAAGATTAAGCACAACAACAAGACACAAGGTAGACACGCAAGTCAAAAAGGTTTAACACTCACCACAAACTGTTTAATGTAATGAAAGCGGGCTTTTCATAGCTTATGTGAAATGCAGAAGCAGCAAATGTGATGTGATTTTGTTTAAAAGGTTTGAGTACTTGTTCATGAAGCCATTATTTACTGTCTCCATCCATCAATCAAATGCTTTCTTGCTGATAGAAAACAATCTTTTTTTAAACGGCATAGATCTGATTTTTATGAAAATATTAATCTTAATCAACTCCCTTTATTGTCATTGAGTGGTAAATAGATTATTGTTTAGAGCCTAATATCAGCAGCAGGACACACTGTGATATACCTGTTTATACCTGTGACAGTGTTTCCCCGCAGGAATTACACAGATCATTCAAATTACTGTGAACTGATTGCCTCTGACAGGTCTGGGCAGCAACTTAGTTTAGCATCTGGATTGGCTGTCACTGGATGAATTATGCAAAGTAGCAATATATTAAATGATGGGAAATAGACCTGAAAAGTAATAATATAACAAGTAAAGTTAATTTCACAGCAATTTAAAGTTTGTATATTGTTCTTTTCTTGTAAGAAATGTCACTGTGATTTAAACAGAGGTGCTTGGCAACAAAAATATTGAAAAACACTGATTACTGGTGCCATGAGAGGAATATATATAGATATAAAAATATAGTTTTGTTATTTGCTTGAAGTATCTTGGGATATTGTTCAAGCATTAGAGTACAATGGGACGAGAGACTGACAGACTGATTGGTGCAGCCTCTGCAGCAATGCGGTCAATGTACCAGTATTTGCTGAGCGGTCAAGCTACGTTCCTGCTCTTACCTATGGCCATGATCTCTGGATCATAACCAATGAGATCCTGGATACAGGCGGCCAAATTGAGTTTTCTTTGCAGGGTGGCTAGGCACTCCTTTAGAGATAGGGTGAGGAGTTCATAGTAGAGCCGTTGCTCCTCCACACTGAGAGGTACTCAGGCCTCAGGCATCTGTTTCGGATGTCCCCCATAAATAAATAAAAATAAAAAGTCATTGTAACCTGATCATCTCAGCGCTCTGATTGGCCAGGTTTTGCATATTTATATTGGACTCTGTGCCAAGAATCATCTGGCAATGACATCGAGCACAATAAAGAAACCTCTGCAGCCATTTATTCATATTCTAGCATTGATAAATACACAGATAAGCTTAAAAGTAGGAAGCAGATGCACAGCAGAATAGGTTATTGGCATAAATCAGTGATCACAAAATGGCGGTCAGCAGGCAAGATTAGGCCCCCGAAGGGTTTCTGACTAGCCTCTCAAATGGGCTGTCCTGTAGATTGCTGAACTTGGTGTATTATGTTTACCGGCGTTGACTTAACATCAAGTAAAATCTGGTACGTAGGATCCACCTTGCTGGCATGTTTTTACATAAATAAATTCCTTTTCTTTGATTAATGTTCAATGATTAAAGAGTAGAAATTTAAAAAAATAATAAACACAAATTTAAAAAAGTAAAAATAATTGGGGACCCCTGGCCTGGTTTAATGATCAAAGATCTAATGCCTGTAACAAATTTAGTCTGTAAATGAAAAAAAGTAACCAAAGAAAAGACCTCCATAGAAAATGAACCGTACCGGTGTAGCTGGACTGGCACATTATTTTAAAATGAATCACTGGGTCACTGTTTGCTCTTTTTAGACAATGGGTTGTGCAAATGTGACGGAAACTGAGCCTTATAGCTCCTGATTATCCGCGACAAGTCCTATAAGGTTTGTGACAACTGTCTGCCCGGATTTAACATAGACACAGAACACACAGACACTGCTGTGCCAACTCCAGAAGTTTATTAAATGCTTGATAAGCATTCAAAAGGAAACTAGGTTGACAGGCTTAAATCAAACTAAAAATTGAATCAAAATTCCAAAGAAAACAAATACATACATTTCTCATTGCAATCAAAGTACAAAAGTAAACGTAGCATACCGATGGCTTCTCTGGTGTGAACTTTGAACAACACAATTATTAGTGACTTCTCCAGATGCTGTGGAACAAACACTGAGCCTAGGACTAAATGTTTCACACCTGAACAAAATCAGCACCACTCTCCTTCACTCTCATGGAGCTTTTGTCTGCTAAGCTCATTACTGCCACCCAGTGCTATGGCTCCACACAAAAGTACAATGTTGGCTAAATGTATTCAATTTCACATACACAACTGAAAATAAATTCCACTAAACAATATTTAATCAACCAATCCTCATGGCTCCCTAAATCACTAGAAACACTTGTTTTCACTCAACAAAAGAAATCATTATTATTTCTGGAAATTTAAGTAAAAGATATTTATTGTATTTGAATAATGGGTGGTTCAGTTGAATAATCGTTCAAAATGAAAGTAGAAGGAATAAATGAGTAGAAAAAACATCATTTCACTTTTTTCAGCTTGCCCCAGTAATTCTTACAAGTTCAAGTTCGTTCATTTGTATAGCGCTTTTCACAACAGATATTGTCTCAAAGCATCTTTATAGTAAACCAACAAGTTTAAACTCAGAAATTAATTAATTAATAAGTGGTGTATATGTCCCTGATGAGCAAGCCTGGGCGACTGTTGCAAGGAAAAAACTCCCTTTTGGAAAAAACCTTGAAAGGAACCGGACTCAAAAGGGGAACCCATCCTCATTTGGGCGACAACAGCAGTGTGATTTATATAAAATATAGTATAAACAGATGATATAGTATAAACAGATGATATAGTATAAACAGATGATGACTGTGTTAGGTGTAGGTCCAAGGGCGCCGGAACATCTCCAGGTGAATGCGGTTGTTAGGTGAGCTGGTGGGCGGAGCCTCCGGGGCGCCGGAACATCTCCAGATGAATGTGGTTGTTAGGGTGAGGAGCTGGTGGGCGGAGCCTCTGGGAGTCTCGGGATGAGTATGGAAGGGAAGAGTGAGAAATCTTACTGAGAGTATTGGCTGAAAACATAGCTAATTATTAATGCTATGGATTCAACATGATTTAAAATAATCAGCAGTGTCCCTCTTTTACACCGTCCTCCGATTTCATCACCTCATTCGCCTAAATAGCTTCTGATTTAACAGTTCAACTACAATCCCCCCCCCCCCTCTCTCTTTCTCTCCAGTATCGTGATGTATGCATTGAATTCCATTTTTTCCTGTGCGCTCGCATCATTTTTCAACACTTCTGAGGGTCAAGGATGAAAAATGGAACACAGAAGAATAGCGAGTTCCAGTTATTTTCCAAAAAGGCTGGAGAAGAAGATAACTCTGTGGAGGTGTGACATTCCCAACTAATGGCACCAGCCCACTAGCCAAAATCAGCATTTTCCACAGCAATTTTAGTACTATTAGCACTTTCAATAGGTCACCATATCATTTCATTCACATAAATTCTAGTGCAGTGTATAAAGTATGTGACGGAGTAAATTCTTTAAAAATCGTTCTTTAAAAATCCATTTAGCTGATTTTATGATTTGCTGCTTGCAAATAAGAAATGCATCCCATTTTTATTTATTTTTCTGCTCTGTTTTCATATTACCATTTTGCAAATGTCCAGGTCGAGTTGTGAAAAAATGAAAATGTGCCGTTAAATTACAGAATTATGTAATGAGGGACGGATGCTTGCGTCTGACACTAAGATGGAGCTCATGCACAGATTGTTTTTTTTAGTTTCTTGCTACAAAAACAAGGTTAAATCAAGAAATGGAGACAAAAAATGCAAAACTACACATTTACATTCATGCATTTGGCAGACGCTTTTATCCAAAGCAACTTATATTTGAAAGAATTAACACTTTTTTTTTGTCAGTTCATGCTTTCCCTGGGATTTAAACCAAACAACCTTTGCATTGTTAGTGCATTGCTCTACCAACCGAGCCACAGGAAAAGCACAATGTTCTTAATAACCAAGCACTTAACTAATCTATAACAATAAGTAAATGTTTACTTATTGATGCTGTTTTTTAAACTCCAATCGCTGAATGTTTGGTTTTACCCAGTGTGAACCATTCTGACAGTTTAGCACATTTGGTCAATTAGACCCAATTAAATTATTTTGAGACTCGTCTTATTTAAAACTTCTTAACTCTTTGGAAGGAAACTTTCAATTTTGACATCAATTCTTGAACCCAAGTTGTCGCTTGGTCTTTGAACATTATCTTTGTAGTAAATTGTTCAAATTATGTTTCAGTGGAGACTAATATTTATTTAAATATAATTATATTGGGATACACACTCTCTTTCAAAGGCAAGACAGAGGTCTTTTTCTCAGTTCTGTGGAGTTTGCTGTGGAAGCATTTTCTCAGGAACAACAATAGAGTGAAGAGTCTGCATTTCCTACAAAGTCAAAATTCATACACAAACAGCAAAATACAAACAAAAAAAAGACATTTGATTCAGAAGGGCATTTGGGGTAGTATAGTATGAAAGTGTTTTCACATTGTAATTGTTTTATGAAATGTTTAATCTGTGCATTTTTCAGAGCTTTAAGTTGCATCTCGTATCCATTTCCCTAGAACTACCCCTTAAAAAATGATGACTAGGAGAAAAGGCTTTTATTCAAATAAAAATGGAAACATAACATAATGAAATGAACATTTACAAGAAAGATGTGTTACAGTGGCTGGAGAACCCAAACAAGACACACCAAGGAGAACAGGAGGATCCAAGAAGGCAGGAAGTGATCATGGAGAGTCAGGGGTGTGTAAACCATATAACATTGAGCAAATGAGAAGAGAAGGCAGGTAAACGGGAAAAACACTGTATGAAGAGGACACAGGGAAATTAGACACGTGTGGTGGATTATTGTGAAAGTGATTGTATTGCAACAGAGAAGGAGTGGAGAAATACAAACACAAATACAGACCTGACACACCATCTATTGTGTAACCAGTATTATTCCTAACAAAATGGCTGTTTTGTTCATGATTTAATCTTCTTTTGCTGAGATGGACATGGGACATGGCTATGTGTAACATCACTGTTTACTGGCTGTTTTGAATTAAGTAGAAATGAAACGACAAACCTATTGTTTAATTTTGATTTCAAATATAATATGTAGGTTTCAAAAAGGTTGCTAGCTTTTTGGATTTTTATGACACATAATTTGCAAGGTAATTAAAATGTGAAAATGTGTGACCGTCTTTCAGTTTCATTTTACAGACCCAAAATTAGTGCCATCTAGTGGTGAAATGAAGGGATAATTTATGGAAGTACAAGACCTGTGATATGGCTTGCCTGTTTCAAAGTTCTGATACAAAAAAGGCACAAAAAATTAATGTAACAGTGTATAAGGAGGTTTGGCACTTTTTATAGAATTTTCACAATGTTTTTTGGGAATTTCTGATTTATTTATTTTTTGTCTCGATTTAGTTTTTTGTTCTAAAATATAACAACAGATAGAATTTTTTAGAATTATTTTTCTGTAAAAATGTTACATGTAATACTCAAAATTGTGGGGGGGGGGGGGGGGGTTGTACTATTTCAGGTTTGTTGTCTAACTATTGTATAATTTTATGAAAAAAATATGGAATTCTACCAAAAATAAAAATTTCTACCAAAAAAAGCTGGGGTTAAATATTATATCGTGTTTTAAAGGTAATTTATACAGCAAAATGCAAAGTAGTTAACAAAATGCTCAAAAAGCCACATACTTCTAAGGATTCAAAAAATATTAAAAATACAGTAAAGTTTTTTGATTAATTTTAAAACGAATCACTAACAAAAAAGGCTTCTTTTTCTCTGAAGCTGCTTTGAAGCATTTAGATAAAAGGGCTGTAAAAATGCAATTGACTTTGTAAAACTGTAAAAATAATGTTATTGGTTCTTCAGCAAAAATTGCATCACTAACTCTAATAATGGAGAACATTTCTTCAAAGTATTGGCTCCTTTAACATCAAATACCCAAAATTGAGTTAGTGTTTGATAAAAATCCACTAAAGGATGCATATGGCTAGTAATAGGGGATAGCAGCTTGAGCACGGAGGAAGGAATGAGGAGAGCACCGAGATGACAAACTGTGCCAATGCAGTGTGAAGTTGCCGTATTTAGTGCTTTGATTTCGTAAATGACGTACATTGTCTGCCTTTGGCACAAAAGCCCGAGACATCTCAGAGTGGAAAGATCTCAGGGATTCGTTTTCTTCAACATATTCTCTTATTTGGCAGCGTGTGCGACCTACGCTAACTAGACTGTTCTGCCAACACTTTTGTGTAATGCATCTGGGAAATTCAGCTTTATTACAAGCCTGTTTCATTTGCTTCAACACTGAGATAAAAGCTGAAATATCAAAGGACTGGAGCTGTGATGGAAAAAATGGCAGAATAGTTTAATTCAGGAATTCGCTTGAAATGCATTCTCACACACATGTTCCTGCTTCAGGCGTGAGAGTAGATCGATGTTGAAACCTTGCTGGAAAACTGTTCAGCTGAGCTAATTAACTCCCTTCACTAATACACACACTCACATGCTCTGCCTACTGGAGATGTCACTGGAGCGCACGGTTCTGTAGCGTCTGGAAGTTTTGGAATATAATTGTTTGGTAAAAGTGATTCATTCAAACAGGAAGTGCGTATTTATCTGCCTGATATCTTTAAATGTCTATGGTCGCGCATTTTCATGGTTGTGCCTTAAGTTTATTTAAAGCTTGTGGGTGAACATACAAAATGTAGTGTAATGAGATGCATTTAACTACAAAACTGATCAAATTATTATCAAGAAAATGAAACAATACAGTGCAGAAAGAGTAGTTATAATGCCTGTTCATAAGGTAAACAATACCCCTTCCGCCTTCCTTTAAAAAATGTATGAAATAGGCTACATTTATCCCATTTAGGGAAAGAAGATGTCTTTAAAATCATTAGATTTTCCAGTCAAAATGTAAAGAGTTAATTAAGTGGGAAATAATGCGAAAAGCTATGAACTAGATGGCTAAATTTGTAACTTTGTAAAAGAAAAAATGTAAAAGTGCTATGTAAAAGAATTTTTCTTAGCAAAATGGAATGGTTGCCATGGTAGAATTATTGGTTGCTATGGAGGAGTCCGTGCTATCATACAAAGTTCCCCATGCCAGTTCCTCCATCCCCATGAGTGATTCTAAACCAACCATCATGTCACATGTCTCTATTTCAATGGTACTGGTTTTCTTGATTAACATGCAGCAGGCTTGAGTTTAAAACCAGTAAAAAGCAACAGCTTTGCAAAGTCTGAACTATTTGATTTGAGCAGTCCATTAAACAAATTGTGGAGCCATTTATCACTTGCTGGGAGCTGTAACAGTCACTTAATCTCAATGAGCAGTAGTAGATCACATCTCATCAGCAGCTTCCTGACCTGTACAATAACTAACCAATGACACAAGGGCTGAGTGGTCACATGTGGGCATAAAGTGTAGTGTGTGCCAGATGACTACTTGCCAAATTACTAACAGGAGCTATCTGGCCATTTACTCAAAATAGTTTGTTGGTTTCTTTATGTTACTAAACATCCTTCCACGGATTAACATCTTTGTATTTTGCTTTTTTATTCATTTGCCAAGATAAAATTCCAAGTCAAGTCATAGTAAAAGTAACAACATGTTCAGCAAGCGTGTCGATTCACTCTCCATGAGATTGCTCAAAGTTAAAAATATAAATATACCTTTTGATTTACCCTCAATACTGCTGAAATCGAATGAAATAACAATGTTTTTAAATGCCACTGACGGGCTGTAACTCAAAGACACCATACACAGCAGAGCATTAATACATAAATACAGCAGGAGATGAACTTGAGATGAGCTCGGTCTGAAAATGGAAATGGTTTTAGCTTGAACTTAAAGGTCTGGAGGATTTTGAAGGTTTAAATCTCCAGGGGCAGTTTGTTCCACAATGATAGAGCTGTGGAGCTAAACACCCTCGACCCAGTGATTGTTTCAGGGGGAGTAGAGGTTGAGCAGGTCAATATTGTTCAGTGCCTTATAGGTTAACTAAAGCATTTTGAAACAGATCTGGCTAGGAAGCTTTCTGAGCGAAGTTTAGAGGTTCTATCAATAGTTAGGTCTCCTTATGGATAGGTTCCATTCATATATCAGAGTACATAAACATACAAGCATACTGGGCATATAATATTTGTTTTAAATTTGTTTAAATTCTAGAAAGTTGCTGGCTAACAGCTAACCAAAAGATTAAAACAAAACAAATAACTTTTTCAACATTATTTGACAAATTTTCTATATTAATTGGTGTTAAATGGTATCTGCCAATTAATGTCTTTATCTTTATGGTAAGTATTTGATGAGCCTATAGTTTTGCAAGTACTTCTAGCTCTAGAATTTTCAGCATAGATGCATTTCCACTGTTTGTGAAAGAAATCCAGAAATCACACTGTATTAGCGTTTAACAAATTTATTTGTAAAATACTGAGCCAAATAAGTATTTGATCACGTCATTAAAATGTTTACAAAAGGTACAGAATATTAGTTTACAATTACAGAGGTCAAACTACTTTCCTGTCGCATTAGGGATTTTGGCCCACTCCTCCATAAAGATCTTCTTTAGATCTATCAGGCTTCAGGAAAGTCAGAGTTTCAGGCTCCCACAGATTTTCTATTGGAATTAGGTCTGGAGACTGGCTAAGCCACTTCTTGGACTTGCTTTGGGTCATTGTCATGTAGGATCCCGCCATGACCCATCGTTAATGCTCTGACAGGAAAGGAAGGTTTTCAATCATTTATCCTCTATTTAATACAGTGGAGTCCTCTACTCCCCTGTGCTCTTCTGTTCTTCCTCCAGAGCATGATGCTTCCATCCCTATGCTTCACTTTAGGTATGGTATTATTCGGATGGTACCCATCAATTGTCTTCCTACAAATATGGCGAAGACCGTTAAGACCAAAAGGTTCTTCTTCCTTATCTAACTTTACAGTCGAAAACTACCATAATTAACATGTGACTTGCGGGTGGAGTATTTCACAAATTTCCTTTTGTTGATATTTGGCAACTGTCGGGGAAGGGTACTGGGTGAGCCATCCGAGTAGGCTGCAAACAGAAGAGTGGTAGGATTTGCTTGGAACAAACATCAATGAAGCTCTTGGTAAGATAAGCTGCAGTGGAGACACAAGGCTTGATAAGCCCCTCCCGAAACTTGTTAAAATAATAATATATAGTTTTAACTTCAGATACAAGTGGGGCAACCAGTTCACATCATAGTTGTGAGGTAAAATGCCTGATGAAGATGTTGGCTCTCCCACACAACCAATTGAGGAAGTGAAGATTTGAGAGAAAAATAGAAGCACAGGTGTGAACGCCAGCAGACCCCATGATTAACAGGGGAAATTTACAAAGTTTTCTCTCCTGCATCAACACCAGCTGAGTTAATGGCATCCAGCCACGTTTTCATTCACAGGCTAATTTCAAGTCCCTTTAGTGCTTAGTTCAGTCACAAACACACACTGTCCTAATGTCTGCTAGATGGGCCCTGTGCGAGTTTGTTGATAGTGCTCTGCTCTATTAACTCAATAATAGTATATCGTAAATCAAGGAAGCAATCGCCATGTTTTCTCTCCGTCAGTAATTATTTCACCCAGCTCCCAAGATGTTTCTGAAAGCACAAATAGCTTTTCATGATGAGTCAATTACTTGAACACATTGCACCACTCTTTCTAACTGCATTGTGCTAAATAAACTTACAATAAACAACATGCACATTATTAACATTTTTATTGCAGAGATGTAACTAATATACAAGACCTGCACAACCAGACGGACATCATTATGGCACTCATTTCTGCATCGCTGTCTCGTGAGATGTGATAATTCTTTGCCAATGCATATCCCACTTGTATTGTATTTATTACAGTGTAGTTTCCAACTGAACACTTAATACAGTGGTAAATATCAATATACGTTCTTACAAACAATATAGTATTTGTAAACACAGCTTAACCCTTAGAAGCATTTTTACTACTTTGCTCTAATAAATGTATCTTTTTTTGTGGCAATGCTTGAAATATTTTTTTTACTACAACTCCAGCTTCTTCTTTTATTACCTTAATATAATAATTCCACAACAATAATACGATTCTGAGTTTTTAATTTTGGTTCACTTCATACATCTCAAAAATTAGGAGCGAATAGTTTTTTTTTGTTTGTTTGTTTGTTTTATAGGAAAAATAAATGTTGAGACAAAATAAAAACAAACAAGACAAAATAAACAGGGCCAAAAATTGTATTAAAAAAAAACAGGGACTTTTCAAGCAATTTTGTTTCCTTTTGCTTTTTTTATCCCAAAAACTTTGAAAAACACTAACCATATCACAGGTCTTTTATTTCCGAGAATTATCCCTTCTTTTTTACCATCTAGATGGCACTGATTTGGAGTCTGTGAAATTAAACTGAAAAACAATCAGGCATTTTCTCACTTTTTCATTTAAATCAGCTTGCAAATCAAGTGTCATTACTCTTGTAATATTCATTTAAAACTAAAAATATTAAAACCTTTTTGAAACCTACACATAAACAATAGCTGGGTTGCGTCAGTCCTTGTTCATTCAAAACAGACGCTGTGATTGAGCAGAGACTTCTAAGGGTTAAATATTGTTCCAGTCTCTGTGAGCATCTCATCTCAACAACCTTTAGATTCCATTTTTTCTTTACTGTGACAGATCAGGCAAATTACCCATATTTCCAAGCTGGTGCAACCTTCCCTCTCTCAGTTTACAGAATGGGATGCTCTACTTCTAGGTACATACTCTTCTGAAACCAAGAGAGAGCACACCACCACTTTTCAGGATGATAATCCTAGCCCCAGACTTGGAGGTGGTGCTTCTCATCCCCACCACTTAACACGCAGCTGCAGAGCAAAGAGCATAGAAGAAATCCTGTGCTCACAAAGGACAACCCCACCAGTCCAAATAATTCCTTTAACTTCTTGCTATGCAGAGACCACACAACCCATAACAGCCAGTCCTGTACCCCACACTCCCATAGCATCCACACAAGATACAGTGGTGAGTACGTAATAATAGGATTAGCAAATATTCCTAAACTTTATCTATATTCATTATTCTTCAGGAACATAAAATGCTCCAAGGTTAATTCAGTGTCAACGTAAGCTGCAGAAAAATATCTGGGTTGTCTCCTGGCCCTAACTGAAACAAATGGACCAGAGAGTGCAGGCACTGCCGCAGACAGTCTCATTTCATGGACTCTTACAGCACTCAGGTGAATAATTAGTTTGATCGGTGGTGAGATACTTTGGCCTCTGCAGAGTTTACAAAGGGGCATTTTATTTAAATTCATACAGTGTATTTGTAGTATTATTAATTATAAGCCTTCATCTGAGTTCCAGATGCTTTTTTCACTTAGATATACGACATCTTTTTTAAAATAATATTTAAATAATCTATATTTATTGCATTGACTTTTAAAATATTCTTCTTTATTCATCTTCTGGGTTTCTGCCGTCTATACCAAATGAGATGAAAATTTTGGAGCTAAAAGCACTCATTACTTTTAAATGCAATGAGTGAATTCCTAGCTGTGTCTCAATGCAGGTTCTAGAAGCCTTCTGAGGAAATAACGAGTGGGTTTAGAAAATGAAAGAATGAATGGTTTACTTGTTGATCCTAAAGTTGTAATCATTTGTATCATATGGTTAGCAGCGTGTTCTGGATTACACAAGCATTATATTAAGTCGCCTATGATGTATGCATCAACCAATGAATGTGAAGCATTCACCAACATGGTTTCAGATGCCAGATGGGACGCCAATTAGCAAAAAAATGTATCATAAACATTAAGAATTGACATTCAAACATCTTTATGTTCACTGAAATAATGATTCAACATAAGGAGTGAAAGTAAACCGTGAGAGGATGTATAGGTTTTCCCCCAATTGTGTCGGTTTCCACCCACATTAAATGGGTCTTCCTGAAGTTTAATCGAAGTTACTTTGATGAGGAAAAAATATAGCAATATCCCTGCGAACATCCGCTGTGCCAAAGACATCCAAAAGCTTCTGAACCAACAAGACGTTAGAAGGATATCTCTCCGACATTGAAGGTTTGCCAGGTTTATCACCCTTCATTCATACATTTAACTAACTTTCACAAGTAAACAAAGTATAATTATTTAGTTTAAATGATCCTGTCTCTTCTGGTAATTAGGCAAATACATTTAAAGAGACTTCATCTCTATTTAAACTCTTAACATTTTTATATAGCTGTTTTTAGCTTGTTAGCATATCCGTAATGAATATTAGCTGCATTTGCTATTATATTTGAAATCATTTTATGCACTTTCTTGTTTATATGTGAGATGGACTTGAGATGAGGCTAGGTGATGGTATTTATCGTGTGTCAGCACAGAGCTAAAGAGCATCAGAGGGCACTCTCACAACGAGTAATTAGCCGACGGGAATGCTAATGGCTAATGCTAACAGCCTCAGGTTGTGTTTGAGGGAATGAAGGGAAGTCACACTGTGGTTGAATGGGCAAATGGGCCAGCAGCTTCAGGAGAGACATCTGATTCATACTGAGTGGCAGCTATTTATAAACACAACTTTACACCCAACACATCAGTTCAACCTGCTCGCAGATGAATGAAAACAACCAACGAAAGATCAATTTGGGATCACTTTCAAGCATTCATTAAATTAAAAAGAAGGCTATGAACATTTTCAATTCAACTTTAATTTTTTAAACATTTATAATGCTGTTTTTAGAGTACTGAAACCTTTATAAATGTATATCATGAATCCATTTTGTAAACATGCTAGTATATTTCTTTTCAATCTCTTTCAAGGTGAATGAGAAAGAGTGGTTGAGAGAAAGACCTTTTAAGATCTGAAGAGAAAGGGACAGTTTAATGATGCAATCACGTGTGCATTTGACAATTCAACTGGAGTTTTAAACTCTTCTGATTGAAATAAAGTATTGCTGAAAAAACTAGACAAAAATGAGCAAAAAATTTGTTCTAAATATGACTCTAATATGGGGAAAAAGTAGCTTTTCTAATAATACTCAAGAGTAGCAAGTATCACACTGATTAATTATTTCACCTTAAACCCTACAATGTAGCTCTTATCAGAGCCATTTTCTTAGGGGGGCTCTAAGCAAGGTAGAAATAGAGGAAAGGTACAGAGAGAGAGAAGAAAGAAACATAGAAAGAGCAAGAGGGAGAGAAAAGGAAAAGAGAGAGAGAGTAGGGGGAGAAAAAAGGAGAGTATGAAAGAATAGAGATAGATAGATATGATGTAGAGAGAAAGCGAGCTGTGCATGTGTGAGCCAAAACCATGACCATCAGAAGGTCACATGTGCACCCTCTCTCTGACTGTCATGGCGGCCTTCCTGTCACACACAATGTTGCCTCATATTATGGCAATAGGTGGTGACTTATTGTCCATATTTTTTAACAGTGTATGGTGTATGACCAATGAGTGGTTGCATTTTAATCTAGTAAGTGATCCGTGTGTGGTGTGAATGAGGACTTAATTGAAAGATAAATTGCAACAATGGTCCAGACCAAATTAAACAATCTCGAGGTGTGAAAGCACTCTTAAACATTTACACTTTCAATGTTTTGACTTGAAAAGTGAAAGCTGATGGAAAATGTGCAGTAGTTAACTTTCAAATTACGAAAGGTGTGGGTATTCCCTGTGGTCTCTGCACCCTCGCACTTGGTGTTCAGCTCATAAATGGTTCAGCTTCTCTCTACTGTTGATTTCCATTTTTAAAATAGCCAAAATATGCTAGCTGTAGCAAAAGTATTAGCACAACACATATTAGACCCTTATAGCTTAAAGATTTATTTACAGAAAAGGTCTAAAATTCTGCTATAATTATCCAAATGAAACCCATTGCGGCAGCATGATAATAATAGGTGGGTGCTGGCCAGGAGTGTAATAATGAACATGTTATTCATACCAAAATGCAGACGTTTATGCACATTCACAATAGCAAGGGTATTCTGAAGGAAGTGCAACGTTTATTCTCTCTGAGAATCAGACCCACCATGTGGTTAGCTAGACATCTCTGTATCCACGGCATCCACTGAGTGAACCCTTTATCATCTCGACACACACTTGCACACACCGAGCACTCACCACATGGAGGGGTGTTAAACTCTCTATGGTGCTTCCAACTAACCCAGAAGGCTTGCTGAGAGCCATCCATCCTCCCACACACATGTACAGCCTCAATCTAATCCTCGTCATCGTAAAGCACTGGAATGTCATGCACTGGATGTTATTTATACAGTACCTTTGGGATGTAAAAGAACCCTTTTAATTAGGTTAAAACAGCTGAGTAATTCCGATCGTATTTGAGTGTTATTTGGTTCCTCTCAAAATAAAACCACAATCAGTTGTTGATTTCATGTTATTTATTTTTTTACATGTACTCAAATAACATTAGAAACGTACACATAATATAGAATGTGTTGATAGAAAGATATAGATAAGCGGCCCCCAACCACTTGGTCATGGCCACTACCATTCCATAAAGCAATTATTACCAAGTTGCATAGAAAAAATAAATCATTGGTATAATTTGTGTTAAGTTGAATTCCAGTCTGACATTTTAAAAATAGGCCTAATTTTTAGAGTCTAAAGATGGTTTATCTAACATTTTTCAGGAGGATTTTATCTGGACTTGACACCCACTTGAATTATTCTACTAACCCACGTCCTTATAAGCTGGTCCAATCCTTTTCCTGTTTGACTGATGGGGCGGTCACACTATGAAAATTGCATGGTCTTGAATGGGATCGCGTGTGGTAAAAAGCATATCAAACTTTTTCTGAGGATGATTTATTATTTGTAATTTTTGTGGGGTTTATTTTATTGAGAACCGATCTTTAATTCGATTCCAGAATCTGAAGCTGTTCAAACGTAGCTCCTCAGCCGTTCCCCAGATTCAAAATAAAGGCAAAGAAGTAAAGCAGCGCAACATTTCATTCAATGGAAAGTATTGAATTTAATTTAAAAAGGGCATTTTCCAAAATCCAACTCCATGATTCTTTGAATGTGATGCATGGAAACATGAAGGTTTAAAGATTTAGGTTGGAGGAGGATTGAGCTTTTAATATCGGGATGTCTTTAGAAAGCAGACCAATCGTAGAACTGCGCTAATTAGATATTTGCATTATGAATTATGGTATACCTCTATAAAAATCAGGAAAACCTCTGAGTTCTCATCCATAGCTGTGTGTTACTATGGTTACCAATGAAGCACATACATTGCTATAATAATGAATAACTGACACACTGTTACCCATCCAAAATGAATCACCTGCCAGTTAATCACGAATCTAGAATAACAATAACTCAAGAACAATACTGATTTTATCCGATCTGGACTTTGTTTGTACTGTACGGTCATTACCATACTCCAGTTTTACATGTGACATAAAGCAGTAAAGGCTGACATGCTAAATATGAACATCTGGGACTAACAGATGCACGAAGCTCTTTGTTTTGTGCTTGATTTCTCTAGAAAATGAATGTGTTCCGCTCTCAAACAAATCGTATCAGAGCTGAAAAGCCCGGCAGCACTTATTGATTACTTGCCCCTGTCCTCCCTGTCTTTCTGCCTTTAAATACCTGTCTTTCTCTCACTTGCCTCCTCTCTGACTTTGCCTCGCTCTGATGTCCTCTTGATGGATTGATCTCAGGCTTTTCTAATGAAAAAATAGATGAGTGCTGCACACAAACACAGGCTGGTTTCATCAAAGCGTTGGGTGTTTGGAGTTTCAAGAGTTTCTCTATCGCTTCCTTCAATAGTTTTCTTTCTTTCTTTCATTTGTTTCCTGATAACTTTGGAGATTACACCATGGCACCTTTCCGCAGCAGCTTTGGTATCTACATAAAGTAGTTATATTGGTCATACATGAATGCTTCTAAATTGATCTATGAGGTATTTTAGTTTGGTGAGCACCTAGTTAATGAGTAATGGCACATGGTTTCTAATTATTTCTCCTTCATGGCTCATGAATCAGATCTCGCGCACTTTCACATAAATCAACTTTACTTCCTCTGAGGAAAAATATGGTGAATATTGAGCCACATCTCCTCATGGAACTGACACTTCTGTACCTTTGAAGTCTAATGCGAGCTAAAAAAAATGAATATGGTAATTTCCACAGTCATGGTGCACATCAAGTGCCATGGCATTTCCATCTTATGTAATCTCCGTATCATTCTGAGTCGTTACTTCATCGAGACGACCACTGGGATCCCTTTCAGCTGCAAGGTGGGTGTTTGAGGAGACACAGCATCTCAACACCTCCGTTCTCCAGACATGTTAATTATTAAAAGCTTGAGTATGGCACCACTCACATCCCCATGGAAACAGAAGAGGTCATGATAGTTGATGACATCATTTGGTAGACTCCAGATAAAAGAGGCCACAAAAATGTTGCGTTCCCTATGTAGTTTGATCAAATCACACAGAGAAACCACAAATTGGGTGCCACTCAATTGCATTTTCACTCTATAAATCATACGTTCTGGACTTGTGAGATCATTAATAATTCTAATTACATTACGATTGCATTGAGGAACTCTCGGTCTTCCTGTTGATTGAAGGAAACAATGAATTGTACATTTTATCAAAGAAACCAATTGGTTGGCAAAAATTGCGTTAAAAACTGTCATCATGCCATTATCAACCCCATTCACATGGTTCAGCAGGTTCCTACTCTACCGATTGGCACTCCCGAGGAGGTGCACTAGGTAGCTTCATCCAACTATACTGTACTTTTTTCTTAGTTTACTAAACCCTTACTCAAAACTCTAGATATTATCAGGTGTATTTTATTTCTTTTCATGAAACTCACTGTCATAAATTAAAGTACTTACTGGTCTGATCAAGTGGTTGTCATATCATTCGATGACAGTATCTGAGGTGGATTGCAGGAGAGTGGTTGAAGTTGAGAGTAGCTGCAGTGATGAAATTGACAATTGTGCATTTTGACGTATGAGCTGGAACCATATATATACAGCACAAGTTTACACAGACATTTTATTGCGTCGGACAAGGACACAGAGATGGCAAAGTTTAAAGTTTTTGAAGCTTGCTTTATTCAAATGGATCCATTCCCTCTTGTATTATGTAATGTTGTATTGTTTGCTTGCTTATTTGTAAGAACGTCACTGAGTTTGTTGTATGTTTGGATATTGGAGTTTGCCAGTGGTAAAGGTGGTAAAGGCAAGGAATACCGTGAAGGTAGTAAAGGTATAAAGAATCACAATCAGTAATGACAGATCTACGGCTTGCGTGATCCTTCAGGAAGTGACAAACCCAGAAGAGACCAGGAGCAGATGCAGAAAACCAAGAAGCCTGGGTGCCTTTAAGGGAGTCAGGGCACGTGAACTTTAGATCTAACAGCTTAGAGAGTGCGCAGATGTGCCTTTTAACACAGCAAGCATGATTTGAGGAGAGTGGGTGGGTTTAATTGTCTCTCAGTTATTTTTATAGGCAGAGAACTAAGAAGGCTAGTTGCTGTCGTGGGAGGCTGCGCTTGTGAACTGTAGATCTAACAGCTCAGGGGGTGCATGAATGAACCATTTAACAAAGGGAGCAGGATTTGAAAAGAGTTTGGATTGGGTAATTGATTCTGTGGGATGATTGTCTGCAGGTGTGTTTATTTGCTGGCAGCTCTGTCTCTTCAGGGGACAATGGTTCCCTGAGAATAATGTTATTTTTAGGGGAGTTGTTTCTGCACATGCATTGAGTGCAAAAGTGGTGAGAAAAAAATACTATTGCATTTATATCAGAATGTCATTTTTACTAGAATAGGTTTGCAGAATAGTTCCAGTTCAGAAGTGAATTAGGGCGCAAAATGTAAATTACAGTAATTCAATCTACAGATTTTTCTCAATGTCTATGATATACACCTTTCTGTGAGGTTAATAAAATATTTTTTTTTCTAAATTACAGTAATGTCTGCTGGTGAATATAGAACATTATGGTTTGTGTACATATCCCCCTTCTGTCTCTGCTTTCAATATTCTGCAATGGGTTTTCGTTTTCTTTATTTTGAGTTTTGAAAAGACCAGTAATGTGCAGAATGTTGCTGGGTTAGACATCCTACTGGGGAGGTTTATATTTTACCAGTGTATCTAATGTCTTATTCCTCTAAGGCCTCTAGCACTTATTCAGCAAATTAGTTCAACTTTGTGCATCAGTGGTTTATGTTACCCTGAAGTGTCAAGCATTTGCATTTGAGGTAAAATTAGCCACTTTACTGTTTAGGAGGACTTAATGAAACTACACAGTAAAATCCTAAGAGTTAAATTAACTCTACTCTGAGTATATTTGGTCCCACTCTATATAGAGTTAAACCGACTCTGAGAAAGAGTAATTTAATAATCTATTTTCTTCATGTTTTTCCAAATCTGCATGGAAAATGCAAACTAAACATTCAGAGAGGGACCAAGTCCACTCCAGAAAGAGTAAAAACAGACAAAAATAGATAGACTGTTTAGTTCAAATAGACTTATTTAAATAACTCTCCTTCAGAGTTGGTTTAACTCTATATAGAGTGGGACCAAATACACTCTGAGTAGAGTTAATTTTTCTATTTGGATTTTACTGTGTATTATTTGGATTTTCTTCATTAATTTCTAACAGTCTAAATCAAGTGATGTTAATGTCATTCATTTGTCTCTTCTTTTTTCACTGGAACACACCAATGTTCCAGCCATTCCCATGGCCACTAGTGAATAAAATCAAGCACCTAGGCATGCATACTGTACTGAGAGCTTCAATGTATAAATAAGCTTCCATGTTGGAACAGCTGCATCCTAGCCATACGGTACAAGTAGGGTACTGCTACCAGACTCTAGAAAAGCAAAGGTGCCATCTCTAAAGTGAAGTCAAATGGAATCCATCTGATAGATGAGTCTGGGTTTGGTGGATTCCAAACAGAGAATGGTATTTGTCTGACTCTGTTATGCTAACTATGACATTTCCATTCTCTGAACATTGTTGGAAAGGTTTATGGATGTTCCACAGTGACCAAAAGAAATTTTCTGGCCTTCACAATACTAACTTTCCTGTGTCTGAAAATAATGGTAAAAAAGCTGTTATCTGGGGAGGTTATAAACAAATATAAGATATACAACATAACTGCATGTCTCCTTCAACATGAGGCTCCTTAAAAGTAAAGAAGACGAGAAGAAACAAGACAAAACAAAAAATAAACCAAACCAAAACATGGAGAAAATCATCAGCCGAGACCACAGGGTTGATTCCCAGGGAGTCAAAATATATTAAATATGTTTAATTAAAAAATGCAAATAAGTCACTTTAGATGAATGTTACAGACGGTAGTTCACAATGTTGTTTAGAAGAGATTTTTGTTCTGGAAGAAAGCTGAATGTCAAACTCACAATTTTTTACCTTATTTTGTTGAGGTTGAATAATAGAAATGTCTGTGTTTGTGTGTGTGTGGGGGGGGAGGGGTGGTAATAGTGTTTTTTTCTTTCTTTTTGCCCAGTCTAGATAAACTCTGTATAATATATAATATATATTTACCATTTACCGTTTAAAGCCTCTGGTGTACAACTGTCAAAATGCCTGTCATAATATGATACAAGCAGTGCTTTGATCCATCAGCAGCTTTCAGCAGGAGGAGAGAAGGACACAACCTGATCCCACAGTCTGGCTCACAAGTACAGCCAGTGAAGCCTTTTCTTAACTTCTCATAGGGTTCACTGCATATATAATAATTATAATTTGTTACTTTTTACTTCTTTTAACTAAAACTGGATTGGTTTACTATTATATGTAATATTCACTCGATCAGTGGAACACACTGATTCATCTCTTCACCAAAAGAAGAGCATTTCATCCCTATTCCTCTACATTTTCACCCGGCTGTGAAGAATTTTTTTTCATGCTCAGCTCTGATAGGCTGAAGGGGAATGGAGCCTGCGTGTCACTATATTAGATTTTGAGATTATTCACTGGCAAGTGTGAGCACTAAAGAGAGAGAGAGAGAGAGAGAGAGAGAGAGAGAGAGAGAGAGAGAAAGAAATGAAATGTGTTATCTTTTAAATGTTTTTCTGTCTCTTTTAAATGTTTAATCTCATCTGTTCCCTCTAGCATATCTATCATCAAATGCATGTATTAACCCTTAGAAGTCTCTGCATGCACCGGTGCGTTTGCCAATCACACCAATTGATTACAAGGGTTAGGACACGTAATTTGCAAGGTCATTCAAATTAAAATGAGAAATAGCGCATTTAGAGGTCAAAAAAGTAATAGCCCTTGGAAGTACAAGACCTGTGATATGGCTTGTGTTTTTCAAAGTTCTGGCTCAAAACAAAGCACAATGGAAGAAAAAGTGCTTTGAACAGTGTATAAGGTTTAGGAGAGTTTTGCCTGTTTTTTAATACAATTTAATACCCTGTCTTTGCTTTTTGGGGGATTTAGGAATTTTATTTTGCCTCAAAACTTTTGATTTATGTTACTCATTTTTTTAGATTTTTACAGTGAAAAAAAGACAATTTGACACCCGGAAATGATTTTTTTTTTTTTTGTACAATTTCAGGTTTCTTGTGGAATTATTGTGTAATGTAATGAAAAAAGTGTTGTAAAATGTTGTAAAAAATTAAAGCATTGCCACAAAAAATGTTTTAAAGGTAATGTATTAGAGCAAAAAAAATTGTAAAAATGCTCTTAAAAGCCACAGACTTCAAGGGTTAATCTTGTTATTTGTGGTATACTCTGGAGAGGTTTGGAGTGATGAAACCTAAGATACCCATCATGTGAACAAGGACGTCAATGTTCCTGTGTGTGTTTTTTTTTTGGCAGTGATCTAGCTGGACTATCAATGAGCTGTGTCAATGAGTTGAAAGAAAAACCGGTAACAGTGGAAATCTCTGCAGAGGCTTCACTTTATGAAGGACTTTAATTACATTCAGCATTGATTTTGGCATAATGAACCTTGATTGCTTTATATACAAGACCTAAAGACGAGTTGTGCATAAGGGACTCTATATAAAGGGTGGAGGGGGGTAGATCATGAACATGCGTGTGGCTAATTTCTCCTCTACAATAATTAGCACTTCTGTCCCCGTAGAGACTGCAGTGGAGTTTTCTTGTCTAACATGCTTATAGTCAACACTGTTTATCACAGTGTGCAATTCTGCAGTAAACTCCATTATTATCACCCGTCTGTCTGCAGATGTGCCGTCAGCTGCCTAAAGAACCCTAAAGTAAATTGTGTAACACTGTTTAATTTTAAAATCCTTCTGGTCATTTTAATGAGCATTGCTTTCAATAAACCAACTTTTTACTGCAATTGCTAATGGTCTAAGTTTATTTGAAATATTTCGTTTTCTTGAAATAAAATTATTACGATACAAACTCATTTGGAAACAGATTTCCAAAACATATTTTCCTGGAAGGGACTAAGTGGCTACCTAAGGGACTATTGGTAACCATAGTAACTCACAGCGTGCATTTCCAGATTCTATAATTACTGTATTATTTTAACATTTTCATAGACGTATACTGTCATTTACTATGCAAAAGTCTGATTTGACATCCAAAAAGTTTGTTTCAAAGAATGTTCATAATGATTCAATTTTAATACAAATATTAAATTTACATTAATAAACAGTAATCTAAAATATAATTGACATAACAACATTTACATTGCACAATAAGCATTTATAATAATGGCTTTTAAATGTGATAATGCCATTTAAAGTCTCATTTTTGTTATTTTAAAGGTTTCTTGCTTTTCTGTTTATCTTTAATAAAAAACCATTGTTTTACACTTGAGTTCAGGCTTTTCCTTTACAACAAGCCCCTAAGACAAGGCTGCAAAAAATACTATTTAAAAATATTCTTTATATATCTTTATAACATTTTAAACATTGTAAACACCAACGTGTTAACACAGTACTTTATAGTTTTGTCTAAATTACTTCAAAACTTTCGAGTTACACTACAGTACTTCCAATTTTTTGTTTATACAAATTAAAATTTTTGAATACTGTTTACTTAAAACTAGTGAGGTAATCAGTTTCCACAAATGCTTTGAGTACTGTGAACTTTTTGGCTTAACATTATTTCCTCCATTAATGTGAGATCCACACATAAATTCAAAAGCAGCATCGAAGTACCCAGTGACCCCATTAGCATTGCAAAGCGAACATCTCTTGTCTATCAGCTCAGTCCACACCTCAATCCGTCGACTTCCCAGCAGCCCTTGGGGCAGAGCGGCTGTAATTAGCCTGATTAATGCTCATATTGAGTATTTGAGTGAGACCTGGGAGGTTGTCTCATCCAGAACGGGCACACAGATAGACTCTGCTCTTCCCAGATATACAGTCTCTCTCCATCTGACTGACAGAATAGTAAAAAAGAAGTCTCTTGGATGGAGGGGAAACTCATTAACGCATCCAAATACAGCTAATTACACTAAACGAGGCTTAGAGCTGTGTGGAAGCGGAGAAGCTGCAGCTGGCTCACAGGGTTTTAGGTGAAGAGCTTGATTCACATCCACAAGCGTTACTGGAGACATACAAACAGCTGCTGCCACATGAAAGAGCTTGATAAGATATTGAAGGATATTAGAGCTTCTTTCAAACAAGGTAATGGCCATTTGTACCAAAAACAAGATGATAGAATAAAGGCGAATGTTTGTTTAAATAAAGCACTGAAATAAAACCTCAACGTCAACTTTGAGGTGACTTTAAACTAAATTCTAAATATTTTCGGAAGTTCCAATCACATAGGAAAATTGGAAACTCCATTAGAAATGCATTGCATGTCTAATTTTGATCACTTCTCTCTCATAAAATAGAAATGTTTTTGTGAAAAGATGAAACATAGCATATACTTATCTGTCTGTTCTGTATCTGTGATGGGATAATGAACTTAATTCATGGGAAATCACTAAGAACTTTGTGTTCCATTGTGCTTTTTTTTTGAAAGGAACTTTGAAAAACACAAGCCACATCACAGGTCTTGGTCTTCCAAAGGTTATCCCTTATTTTCACTTTTTGATGGGACTGATGGCACCAATTTAGGGCTCTGTAAAATGAAACTGCTCATTTTCTCATTATAATTTGATTTACCTTCCAAATGATGTGTCCAAAAACCTTTTTGAAACCTACGCATTATAGTTGAAAGAGTTCTTTGATTTGTTCTCTGTCATCATCTTCTTGTTTCCTGTTTCCCAGAGTGCCGTTTGAAAATCTATGCAATTCGGATCGGTGTGTAGAAGCCTTTAATTGGAAAGATGCCTGATGCTTGAGCAGTACTCGACAACATCCGGTTTCTTACAAACAAAATAATAAATTGTTTTTTTTTTGTGCTTGCGTTGAATGAAAATGTGAAAAGAAAAATTATTACAATTATTTAATTTTTAAAGGAAATTTTTATTAGGAAAAAATTCAGCTCGATTTTTCATTTCTGTTTCTAAAACCAAAATTCAAATACAGAAAAAGCCATATATGTAAGTGTAGCTGGCCTAAAGGTGGGTGGTGCAGCAGAATTTGTTGATCAAGGGACAAATATTGGAGCAAAATATATATGGTTTCAAAAATATTTTTGTGTTTTTTTTGGCTGTGAACTGAACATTAATGAGTAATTTTGTGTGTTATGTAAATTTAGGAGAGCTTCAAGGCTAACAGTGTCAAGCTCAGCTTTCTGCATCTCCGTCTTGTGTTTGCCAAGATAGCAAACGTCCAAAACTCAGAACAACCAATAGTCAGAGAACAAAAGAAGCATAACAGTGAAGTGCCAAGCTCTGTGAATGTGACATGACTCAATCCTCAACGTGATGGTTCAGAATGAATCCTCGTTTTACTGTTGTCACTTTCTAGGACGTTTTAGAGAAAGAACAAAGAAGAACTTGATGAAACCATCCCTCCCTCGCCCACAATCTGTCCATCTTTGCCTTCTCTCACTTTATTCGTCTGCCAATCAAAACTCTGATCATAATCACCATGGATACTAGCAGTTTGGTGACACCATTGAACAGAATTTCAGAAGAGCTGAAAGTGACTCACTGGAGAAAAGACTTTTCTTCAATTCTGAAGTTAAGAGCCAAGGTCAAGGAAGGACCTGGATTTAAAACAGACCCATTCTTTCTCCTTATTAGTTTATCTAGGTCCCTCTCAGACAGAGCAAATCTTTCCAATTAGTGAAGGCGGTGGTCTGGAACAAAGAGGGATGCTAAATGTCTTTACAGGATTAGCTACAGTGTCATTTTCCCACCTTGTCTTTTCCCTCATTAAAATACATTGGAAGGTTGGAACAATAAACGTCATTGATGTATTTTGTTTATTATATGAATTAAAAATTAATTAAATTTCCAAGCCACACAATTTTAAAAACTAAGTGACACATAGGGCCAGCACTCTGGCCCTCCAGTTTTAAGGTAGTTCTTCCTGGAAGGAGTTTGCATGTTCTCCCCGTGCTTGCGTAGGTTTCCTCCGGGTACTCTGGTTTCCCCCACAATCCCATGCGGTGGGTTAATTGAATAATCCATATTGCCCTTAGGTGTGATTGTGGGAGTGTGTGTTACCCTGCGATGGATTGGCGACCTGTCCAGGGTTTACCCCCGCCTTTAGCCCAATGTGCATAGGAGATAGGCACCGGCAGACCCCGTGAGCATTAAAGGGAATAAACAGGGTTGGAGAATGAATGAAAAGTGACACATAGACAAAGGGTATATAAGGAAAAAAATTATGAATCATGAATGCAAATTTTACTCAAATGTGCAAATCTGTATTTTTTTTTGTTTATTCTGCTTCTATTAAATCTTAATAGATCTTGTGAAATGTAATACTTATTTTGAATTTTGGAACGGCATACAATAAGTCAACTGTTTCATTTGAATTCTGAAATTGGACATATAAGTGAACTGATTATTAAACCAATTCAAGATTCTATCATATTATTTTTTTAGGAGAAGAGGCGTACAAAGGAGAACTTGTGTCATGCTCTCTTTTATTGGTTTTGTTTGTTGGCTCATTGGTTGGTTGACTGTTGGTTAGTTGACTGTTGGTTGGTTGGTTCTTTATTGGTTGATTGGTTCGTCGGTTGGTTGATTGGTTGGTTGGTTGGTTGGTTCTTTGATGGTTGATTGCTTCGTTGGTTGGTTGGTTGGTTGATTGGTTAGTTAACTTTGTGGGTTGATTGGTTCTTTGGTTAATTTACTTTGTTGGTTGGCTGACTGTTGGTTTGTTGGTTCATTGGTTAGTTTCTTTGGTTCGTTGACTTTGTTGTTTGATTGGTTTTTTTGTTTGATTTACTTTGTTGGTTCGTTGACTTTGTTGGTTGGTTGGTCGGTTGGTTCATTGGTTAGTTTCTTTGGTTCGTTGACTTTGTTGGTTGATTGGTTCTTTCGTTAATTTACTTTGTTGATTGGCTGATTTTGTTGGTTGATTGGTTCATTAGTTAGTTTCTTTGGTTCGTTGACTTTGTTGGTTGTTTTCTTTGGTTTGTTTGTTAGTTCATTATTATAATGTTTGAACCACATTATGCTCAACTATTCCTTGTTTCGATCAATTACCAGCACAGGACTTTTTTTTTTTGTAGTTTAGAGGCAGCAAGGTTGACTTGCACAACTCAATTTACCTTTCTCACCCGTCCTCCAACCCTTTGCCTCTTCCTCTTTTTGTGGGCCTCTATTATGGTTTTGTACTCTTAGAAAGCCTTTATATCCTTAGCGTGCTTATCTTAGCTTACTATTCACAGAAACCTAATTTGGCACGTTAAAGTTCCTTGACTCAAACTAAATCACCATTCCCTGTGTGTCCAGGTATGTCCACACCTTGTACCTGGGAGTACAGAGTCGCTGGCATGGAACAGCACAAAGACACTTCTACTGGCGTCTGACATTTGAGAGTGCGGACATCAACATGCTACGGCTTCTCGAAGCTTTTCTGAAGAGCGCACCTCAACTTGTGCTCCAGCTCAGCATCATGATCCACAGCAACTACATACTACCCCTGCAAGGTGAGAGGCACACAGACAGGATGCTTTTACCTGAGCATACTTAACAAGAAGCCTTGAGAATGAGAGTGCGGGCTGAACACTTGTGATTGAGCTGTAACCATCATGACTTATTCGTACAGCACTCTTGAGAAGAGCTTTGCTTGAGATGAATTAAAGAAAACATTTAACACATTCTGTGTTGTGGCATATGATATGACTACAGTGTGTCAACATGTAATAAAATTCAGGTATGAAATGAAAATGTAATGGTCTACGGAAATGTGTGTGATATAACTTTAAGTGTCTGGAATAATCTGTAACGGTAGAGCCAGTTGCTCACTTACAGTCTTACCTCAGTTTACTTTTCTGAGCAAACTCCATATTAGATGAAAGATAAACAATAAAAAGTGTGAAATCACATATCCAGTAGCCTAAGATTCTTCTTAATTATTTAATAAACCCAAAATAAAACACAATGTAAGACATCCATCATGGAGAATAAGCTTTTTGCATGAAGAGGAATATTTGCAAAGAAATGACCAACAATACTGGCAAAAAAAATAAATCTTAGAAATGAATCTAAAAAAGAGGTCATGAGCAGGTCACAGGTGAAGAGGTTTAGCTCCCGCTCAGCAATAAGCAACCACTGAAGCTGGGAAAAGCACATGGAAAATCCAATGAAAACTATGACCGGTGTAAACTAGTTATATAATTAGACACTAAAGTAAACCTGGTCACTGAGCTCTGGCACTGACCCAAGATGCTGTTCTTGGTTTGCTTTTCCTCCACTTTCAATAATTATTGCATTATTTTTGGTTGTATGACTCGTTTTACCTTGATTCATTTACTTTTTTTCCTTTCACAAGTGTTTTTCTGCCCTGTCTCGTATCGGGAGCATGGATGTGCAAATGAATAAGGCTAGCAACACTGTAAGATTGTCGAAAATTTCATTCTTGCTAAACATGTACAGGAATATTTGTAAGCAATACTGAAAAACTGAAAATAAAAACAGGAATCTAAACATGACCTGACAAGCAGGGCACAGGTGAAGAGGTTTAGCTCCCGATCAGCAAAAGCAACCATTAAGCAAGCATCTGGAGAAACCAACCAAAACTGTGACCTCTCAAATGTAACAACCTAATTAGACACTAACAGAGATCACTTAGCTGAACAAATAATAAAAACAAACACTGCCACTGAAACAAGGAACCGTGACTGGATGCATCCGTGTTATCCCCAAGTGAGATATTGGGTGGAAGGGGGGAGAAAAGTTTGAATGTAGTCAATAAATGGTAGGTTTCTCTGGTTTATATAGGCGTGAGTTGGTGAGATGATTGATGGCATAGGTGTCATGCCCTAATAACTCCTCAAGAAATGCGTTGAATTAAAAAGGCAATTAAACGGTGTGCTGATTCAGACAGGTTTGTGTTTGAATGGCACCAAAGTGCTTCACCCGATCGGCACACGGTTGAAAATCTGTGGAGCTTTTGCCTGTTTGTTTGCACCCACACATTTGAATTCTCTCAACATCAGTAATAATCCGGGGAAAAAACATCCCTTTGTGCAGGTCTTAGTGCACAAAATCCAATTTTTGCATAAATATATCCAACTTTGAAAGGCAAAGCAAATGTGTCTTCTTTCAAAACCAACAAAGGGACATTGAAACAGTGTTGTTTTTCATTTTAATTTGAAATATGACGTTTACCACCAATGCACACGCAAGATATTAAAAAAATGGCTGAAAATAACTTAGATGACTTTGCTTCTTCAAAAAGGCACACCACCTTTGAGAGAGAGAAAGAGACATTCTCCCAGGAGACACAAAGAGGAGAGAAAAGGGGATAGTCAGCAGAAAAAGAGGAGAAAATTGAAAAAAGGCAGAGTGTGTGTCTGAATGGTAACCACAGAGGGACACACTGGAGAACTGAGAACATTCAGAGATGTTCTGATTAATTCTGGGTCATGGGTTTGGTTACCAGCCACCACACAGAAAGGCTTTCCCTTGTTCTTCTTATCTGCATTGCTTGCCTTTTCCCTCATCTCTTTGTCTCATCTCACAGCCTGACCTGTCAGTATGACTCAGGCCTTTGACCTTTGCATTGTGTCAGTGAAGTCTGTGTGAAAGTGAGCATCTGTACGCCTCGCTCACTCTGGAGAGAAGAGCACTTGAAGTGAGTGCTCTGAAGTGTGCAATCTGCTTTTCTGCAGAAGGGTTTTCTCTCACTATTTATTTTTATATTTTATTTATTCATGAATTCAGTAGGACGTGTCTATCTAAAATAAACAAGTGTTATATTGGACGGATGGATTTGTAAACCTGCTGCCGTTATTGGGAATTGAGCCCTAACCCAAACTATTATTTTTAACTGAGCCTTTTGTAAGATTAGTTACCTGTAAATTGCTATCTTTTTAAGGGGAAATCTTGTGATTATTATGTTTATCGTAGTAGCAACCTAAATGTCTAAACAGCTCAATAACAATCAAACTACTTACCCTAGCAGTCTCAGGTTTAGTAATTATATGGGGGTTGGTTTATATAACTTATAGTCACAAAGGAAACATTGTATTATGCCACTGACCCCTACATAGCAACTAGACTGTTTACCATAGCAACTAACTTGGTATATCTCTATCTCAGCGTAGGAAAATCATTGAGACATGGTTGTTGGTTTATTTCGCTCATAGTGACACGGGAAACATTTCATTATGTCACTTACCCCTCTAAACCAAATCCCTCTTACAGCCTAGGAAAGTTATTTACGTTGGCTTTTAAACTGCACTTTTAAAAGCCATCATCAAAGTTTGCATGCAAAATTTTGCCAATTGGTTTAATAATTAAAGCTGTATACCAACCATTTCCACAAGGTTTGGAAATCAGTATCATATCATCCATGACCGTCTTTTCAGAAGTGCATTCGTGAGGTCACACTCTGATATTGGAAGAGGTTATCACAGTCTTTTCCAATATCTTTAAGGAACTAAACGATCCAGTTCTTGAAAAACAGCCCCTCACCATAACCCCCTTCCCCTGTTCCTACAATTTTCACAGTTCACACAATGCAGTCAAACAAGTAATGTTCTCTTTTACCACAGACACAAATCTCCGAACACAGATCTCCAGATGGAGAATACCTCTGCTTCTGATACATGCATTTACTTGCATTTGCATTTCACTTGATGATGTATCGCTTGGATGCAGCTGTTGGGCTAGATAACGATTCAATTATACTTTCTGAGCATTTTGTTAAACTAACATTAAGTGCACATGAAGTTTGCAGGACTGAAGCGACTCACACTGCAGAGAGCTGGTGACCTCTGTAGCAATCCTCAGCATCTACTGACCCTGCTTTGTCATTTTACGTGGTAACCACAGGCGGGACTGAGCAATTTTTTTTATTTATTATAACGCATTAATCTATGTTAAGAGAACTTGATATAGGAACTTTCTAAAGCAGCTGTCTGTCTCATTGTCAGTGAGTTAAACACACTCATCCCCTCCTCTAGACAAAAATTTTCTTATCTAAAATATTTTTCAAGACCTAAACCAGAGGCAGAAAGAGAAACAAATTTTTAAATATAAAAACATGAAAGTAAAGCTGTCACATCTGTTAAATCGTGTCAACTACCTTGATGTCTGAACGTTTTGCATCGTTGCCCCATTTATTCTCTCTTTCTGTCACTACTCAAAGTAAAGTCACATATTCACATATTTTTGTGTCCTCTACGCAAGAGACTTCAAATTAGGGCTTCAATTATTCATGTTATGAAAGTTAATTAGTTAATTGCATGTTCCATTAGCAATAAGCCAAATAAAATCTGGTTAAATATTGAGGGCAGAAGTCAAGGAATGCAGAAGTGTAATCATTTCTAATCATTTTGCGTGATTTGATACAGGATCAGTCAAAGGGTTGTCACTTTCTTGGTTTGTAGAATCTCAAAGTAGTATATAAAAAATGAACTCATATGTAGCCAGATAAAATTTCTGGCAGTCAGCGCGGCTGCAGATATCTTTCAGAATTTTGGGATTCGTTTTGATGGACAAATTGAGTATGAACATACATCGCCATCTGTCATGAGATATAGGCTGCAAAACAAAAAAAAGCATAAAAGAAGGATAGATGAATAACTATTTAACATGTTCCCTGAGACTTGGATTAAGTGGTTAAAGTGCACATACACTGGCAATACCAAACACCACCCGGATTCTATTTTGTCGCACCCTCTTCTGGTAATTTCGTATTAAAGCAGACATTATTTTTGTTTTTAACAATTTTTTGGTTATTCACATTGAGTCACAGCAATACAAATATACTACCAACAGCGTAACTTATCCACATTAGCTTAAACGCTGACCAGTTCGAAACAGGACATTCTGTGCTGATGTTCTTATAAATGGTTGACATTTGTGGCATAATAATGTCTTGTCCATTTCAGAACATACAAAACGACCTACCAAACGATACACAGTAAAATGCCAAGAGTTAAATTAACTCTACTATAAAGATAGTAACTCTACTATACAGAGAGAGTTAAGCTATTAATAGGGAAGAGTTATTTAATCATCTTTTCATAAGTTTTTTTTCCAAAGCTGTGAATGAAATGTTGTCTTTTAGTTGCATTTGCCTTTTCTTTCTGTATCATCACTAATAATAATAATAAAATACTTAAATATTCTCAACAATCTCAGCTTTGCTACCGAACTATATGAATAGAGTTACTCTAGAGTGAACATTTTCCTGTATTAGTGCAGTGATGAGATCACTGTGACTCTCCACCAATCAGAACCCATCGTGGTTTTGCCAGTATATTTTAGGTTAACTTTAAAATAAAAGTTGGATTAGGAGCAGACAGCAAGTCATTGATTTGTATGTAAATAAATTCACAGCTGTACCAAAAGTAATAGCACACCATTCCTAATAATCTACATTTGATGCACGTATATAGCATATACTTGATTCGAAAAGGTCCAGAATAAGAAAAATCCCCTTTCCATAACTCACTTAATTATGTAGTAAATGTAATGGATAGTAATCAACGTTTGCATTGTTGACTGTGCTGCCTTCTCTCATTGTGGAATGTGAGTGACCCTCTCTAGGGACTACTTCCATTTGCCTTATTTGTCCTGGAGTCAAGAGCTAGTGGACCCTATAGAAATCAGACATTGGATTGGATTGAATAAATGTAATCGAGTTAACTGACAGCTTAAAATTTGATTTGAAACAGTTTGACATGCTTCATTCAATACCAATCAAGTTTTCATCAAACTGGTCCAGGCTGTTCAGTAGCAAATACTATACCATTCCACAAATGACAAATATTGTTTAATTGCCAATTGTTTACTTGATATGTCTGTGTGAGTTTAATGTGAGTTTCCTATTCATGACTATTTATTGCAAGGATGTTGTGGGTTTGAGAAGAACCATCCCTCATCTTTTCTCCTTCAACTCTCTAGGTCTCTCAACATCAGCCTCGCTGGTCTCTCTTGCATGGATGATCGCATCCTACCAGAAAGTTCTGCGAGACTCTCGGGATGATAAGCTCCCTATGTCCTACAAAGCTGTGATTGTCCAGATGCTCTGGCACCTATTCACCATCGGTGCTCGGACCATCGCCTTTGCCCTTTTTGCTTCAGTCTTCCAACTGTACTTTGGGATCTTCATTGTGGCACATTGGTGCGCCATGACTTTCTGGATCATCCAGGGGGAGACAGACTTCTGCATGTCCAAGTGGGAGGAGATCATCTATAACATGGTGGTGGGGATCATCTACATCTTTTGCTGGTTTAATGTAAAAGAAGGCCGTGCACGCTTTCGACTAGGCGTTTACTACTGTGTGACCTTGGTTGAGAATGTCGCTCTCACCAGTGCTTGGTATATCCACAGGGGACCCCACACCTCAGACTTTTATGCACTGATTATCGTCTGCATTGTAGTGTGCAGCTTTGCTTTGGGAACATTCTTTATGTTTGTGTATTATTGCCTTCTCCACCCAGATGGACCTATTTTGGGCACTCAGTGGAGCTGTGTGGAGGACGGAATGGGAGTGATAGGACTAGGAGGTATTGTGGACTTGGGGACACCCTTACCCCAACCAGATGTGGTTACCAGTCCTCCCAGAACTCTCCAGAGGACTACGGGTGGTGATCGTGAGCTTGGGGCTGGTGATAGAGACAGTTGCCTACCAGTGTTTCAAGTAAGGCCTCCTAGTGTTCCTCCAACTTCTTCTCCACGTACCACAAGAACTGAGGGTCCTGTGATCCGCATTGATCTACCTAGAAAGCGGTACCCTGCCTGGGATGCCCACTTTATTGACCGTAGACTGCGGAAAACCATCCTGGTGCTAGAGAACACGTCTCCTGTGACGCCACGAATCCAGTACCAGAGTTTCAGTGACCCCAAAGAAGTCATGGAGTATGAGACCACAGTGTAATTTCATTCAACAGGACATCTCTATGCAGAGGTGGAACACAGGAGGCAGTTGCTGCCCATAGATACAGTCTGAAATCTTAAAGGTCGGCATGGTGCTACAAGATGGCACCTCTGGACATATGGCTCACAGTTGCCTGGGAACAGTCGGGAGAGACATATGGTTGATTGGGAATGATGTGCCATTAAGTGACTTGCATGGGAAGTGAAACTAAGAGTTTACCTTTCTGCCTATGCACTCAACGTATCAAGAGTTTAACTCACAGTGATGAAAAAACGTAGATGTTTGTAAAATATAGATAAACTGACCAATCAGTATTCCTCAGGACACACCTGACTGCTGTATTGGTTGTGGTTTAACGTTTCAGAGATCTGAAAAAAGTACAAACTTGTATTATTTGCTTCTGTGAACGGTGAGTTTTGCGAGTTCAATCATTTCCCCAAAAGAGCTCTGTAATTAACTTATTTATTTATTAGATTTATTTTTATGACTCTGTGGCTATGTCTTTGATATGTTTCTTCTAATTGAAAATTCATAAATAGATATTTTTCGTTATATGTCTACAAAACAATGGTGCCAGTCTGTAGGTATGAATGTTTGATGGGTTTGTCTGGTCATGCTGCATTGTTAAACTGTAAAGAAGAAGAAAAAATGTCTTAAACAATAGTGAGGAAAAAAAAACGATGTGATCAAAATGTAGTTGAATTTTAAAAAAATGCTGTAGAACAAAATCACATGACAGCCTCGGAAAAGTAAAACTAAATTGAATACGAAATGATGTTAGAGTGGTTTATAACTATGGTTCTGGGACTAAAGGGATATCAAGCAGCGATGTTCTCCCACAAGCCTAAAAACTTTTTTTCACCCTGAACCTTTCATTCATTGTGTTTAGATTTTTTTTTTTTTTTACTGTTGGAGACAAAAAGTTCATGTGCCTGAGAGAAAGACTTGCCTCGTGGATTCCTAGATTCAAAGTCAATGATCTGGCCTATGAATGAACTATCTATGACCCCCAGGATGATAATTAATTACTATTGAAACCAACCTGCTGTCCTCAGCAGCCCACTGGTGTTTCACATGCACCAACACTATATTCCCTACACTGCAACAGTAACCCTTGAACTCACTGCAGAGCAGCAAGCAGGCCTCGGCATCACTATTCAGCGGATGTTAACTTTGAGCTACCAGTGATGTGCAGTTTGATCCTAAATATTTTAATGATATTCGGGTCATGGTCAGTCCGGACCTGTGTATCTTTTGCCTGTTGAAAATGTTTTTCCTTGAAATTACTGAAAGAATTAAGATGAAGTATAATGCATTTTTCTTTCTCTCTCTTTTGCCCCATACTAATGACAACTATAGAAAATCAAGTAGAGAAAATGGAGAAACAATAGAGAGGAATATTATAATCGCTAACATGTTGCTGGGGTAACTAGGGAACACATTTACGTGTGTAAATGGGTTTTCGTGGTGTAAGAGCTTTTGAATGTGTTCTCCTGAAAACTGACCTGGCATTAGCTCTTCTCATCCTCCACTCTAGCTCTTAAGAGGGTCAACAACATTGTCCACAGAAACAAAACACACATAGACCTCACTTCCAGATCTTTTACAAGTCAACAATCCACTCCTGAAGAGAACACTACAGCGGTGTGAAACAACATCCAGTGGAGGATGCATCTTTCTTTTTTTGCACAATATGAGGTGGTGTGTTTTAGCATAGTGGTTTTCAGTAAGAAGGTCGCTGGTTCGAGGCCAACTGGTGGCCTACTGGAGAGTAGTTTGAATGGGTTTCCTCTGGATACTCCGCTTTCCCCCAGAAGATAAAAACAGGTGTCAGGTTAATTGAATTCTCTAAATTATGCCCTGATGGACTAATCAGGGTGTACCCCTGCCTTTTGCCCGAAGTATGCTAAAAAGAAAGAAGTGAGTAAAGAAAATGAATAAATATGAGGTGGTCATCATGGTTATATAGTAACTATGACAAAGATTATTAACAGTTTGAAGTTTAGCAACTGAAAAATCCACCACAGTTTTTAATAAAATATGTGAACAAATCATTGCACAGTAATATTAATATCATATGGCAAGTCTGGAAGTGTAATGAAAATCAGTCCACTGCTGAGAAAAATAATAAGGGTTATTTGGACCAATAAAAGCTGTGCATGGTTTTCTGCAATAAATATGATGACAAAAACGAGTATTTGACTGGTTTCATCGCAGTAAGAGAGCAGCTCCTCTCTCAGCAAGTGATTATTAGCTTTCTGCTAAACTAGCATACACAGCGCCACTCCCCATTGAACACGAGTGTTGTCACACACTGCCTCCCAGTGGAGGCTCGGTGTACTGTTAGTAGCTCTGCGTGAAAGGCCAGTGAAGTGAGACTGAACGAAAGTCAAGGTCAAGCGTTCTTGAGTATTATTTTATATAAATGTTTACATTCTGTTTTTATCGGTGTCTGCATAATGTGCTTCTTTAGAACTCTATAATAGTCTTTTTGGCCGAAAACATTGACCAAAACTTTAAGGTTTAGAAAAAACTATGTTGCATATTTGGTCCGGTGCACGTGGTTATGAGGTCAACCGTAGATTAAAGAAAAACTCTTGGGTGAAATTAACCAAAACCCACTAAAAAAATGCTTTCTGAGACATTAAAATATATATTTTTAAATGTTTACACGTATTTAAAAATTAAGCAAAATATTATAGTCAAATTTAGGTGGCATTAAAGTGTTCATTTAAAGTAATTTATTTTCACAAATATTGTTTGGTAGACACTCCCAATGCTGGTATTGGTAGATCTTTGACAGATGTTAGAGGAGTCTTATCATCCTGACAATTCAGTTGTCTTTGTATGTGTAGAAGCCCCACCTAAACGACATTCCAATAGGCATTTCCCTTTTTTATTTAGGTTTTCTCTTGTCTTTTGCCAATACTTTGAGAGACATAAACATGAAGTGGAGCATAGAAGGTTTGCAAACCAGCACATAATTTAAATGAAAAGAAAACACAAACCAGATACTGAGGTTAACGGCTCTGATAGGGAGGGAGGTGGCTTTGCTAACTGCTACTTGCTTCCACTGTGCCACTGTGTCAACCGTCTATTAGGCTATGGTTAAAGCAGTGTATTTTTGATGAGATTTTAATTTCAGATATGTTTCTGTAACTTTAAACCAAAGAAGTCCACAGTTAAACCTTCCTCGTGGAAATATTTACAAAGAAAGTGCTCCTGCTGCTTAATGAGCCCACAACTCACTGAATGCACTGACATTTTTCATTCCCCAATTCTCCTAATATATAGCCATTTTGAAACTGAAGTCCACAAGTGTGCATGTGAATTTAATAGAGTTAAACCTGATCAGCGATCGTTGTGTGAGTATTACGATGTGAGAGAGAGAGAGAGAGAGAGAGTGGTTATTAGTTAGTTTCAAATGCACCATACATAGTTCAATTTATGTTAAACACACTAGATAGGGGTGAAATAGCGCCCGTGGTTGTATTTTTATTTAGACAGTGAAGGTTATTTAGGGCGCCGTGTCGTTGAAGATTCCGGGTTTTCTTTTGTTATAGTTTAGGTAAGAGGGTTGAGTTTCAGTTAAGGAGCTTTTATTTATTTTGGCGCTACTTCACTGTTTGTTTGTTTTTTTTTTCCCCTCTCCCGGAGTCCTGGGGAATTATGCCTCCTTAACCTTAAACCTTGCCAAATGCTGTTTTGGGCAGGCCAGCATCAAATATCTGGGCAAAGAAGTTGGCCACGGACAGGTACGACCCATTGGTGAGAAAGTTGCCGCAATCACCAAATTTCCAATTCCCAAGACACGCCGAGAACTGCGCAGATTCCTTGGAATGACTGGCTACTATAGGGGGTTTTGTAAAAACTTTTCTACGGTAGCTTGCCCATTGACTTCATTGCTCAGCCCACAAAATCTGTTTAGGTGGACTGAAGAGTGCCAGCATGCTTTTGACTCCATAAATAGGTTTGTGCAGACTTCTCTTTTGCCTTTTTCTTGGTTTTGATCACAAAATTGAATCTGAAATTTAAAAAGCTTAAAAGTTACAGGGGAATCCAACAAGATAAGGGAGGTCCTGTGACACAAATCCATCTGTGGGAACTTTGGTATGAATAGCGCCTCTTCATTCAACATTCAACAAATCCATTCATCATACAGAAGACATTGCATTTTACCATAGCAACACACATTGCTCTCAGTTATTGATTACACAGAAGATTTTTGAGATGGGTGTATCAAAGCTTTTTTGTGTGTAATTTCAAATGTCAACATTGGCTCTTAGACTTTGCCTAAATGAAACTTGCAGAATTAAACATTACTTAAATCGTAATAGTCTTTGCTAGATTACCAGATTGTTTACCATTTTCTGTCATGAATAAATCAGTTTTATTTTACTGCATACTTTCTTTCAGATATAATGTCCTAATACAGAAATCATTCCTACTCAGTGGCAGGTCATCACTTTTATTAATGCACGTCTTTTGATTTTTCCACAAAATTGTGTTATCAGTACTTTGAGAGTGGAGGTGCTGAGGATTTCAGATCAGAGTTTCTGGTGGAGTTTCCTCTCTGGCAGGAAGTGTGTTTCCTGCTCAGTCCAGGCTGGCTCCAGAGTGCCGAGAGAATATTGGGCCTGTCCTGGAGAGTGACATAAGCAGCACTCTTGCTGCCCATCGGGACTATGGACTATGAGCCTAAGCGACCCAAGAAGGTAAGAACTCGATTTGTATTTTGAATATAAAGTAAAAAGTAATTGGGAATGTTTCTTCTGTTGTGTTACTCATTGTCTTTCTGCATCCTGTCGTGTGACGTTCTCTATTTGTGTGTACCACATTGATTCCCAAAGTCTGTGTATGCTTAATTGTGGATTTTCTATGAAACATAATCTATCATAATTCTATGTTTTTTATGCATCTGATAAAAAACACAAAACTGATTGTAGAAACACAGAAGTGGGAATAATTTCCCCATTATGGATGAAAAGTTATATCTATTTAACTCAGAATTCCACAAAGAATCTAGACAGTGCTTTGAGGAATAGTACTAATTAAATATGACTATTTTCAGCATTAACTAAGCACTGTGGTGTCTTTTAATTTCATTCTAGTTTACCACAATAAAATATTACAAAAAAAACTTTAAAATTCCATACTACATCTGTACGTTCCCTCCACAGCAGTACATTATGTGCTAGGAAATGATTCCTCTGGGATTGTGTTTCTCTTCAAAGCCTCATCTCAGAGGAATGGAGCTTGCTTATTAAAGAAGAAACAGACTAACTCTACTCTCTGGAGATTTCTAACAGATTATAACTACAGACACTTGCCTTCAAATGCTACACCGACTGCATATGTTGCTAGTGAAGAGGTCATCTTGTGATTTTATGCATAACACGTTGTAACAACATTCTTGCAAAGTTCAAAAGAAACAAATAATTACCTTGTTCACCTCAGATATATTCACTTTGGCTAATTACTGTAACCTGTGTGTAGCAGTCTCCATTGGTAAGTTTAAGCTTGTTAAGCACAAATGCCACCAAACGTATAAAATGTAAGCAAAGACAAATGTGTGTTCCAAAATAAATTCACATCCCATTTGACAGTCACAAAACAAAGTCCAAAAAAATACAGTATTGTGCTCAATGCATTCAATGTACAAAGAAATTCAAATAAACAACCATATTTATGGTTTGCACCCCTAGTGGCCAGGATAAAAACTAACCGATTTAGCTCTAAATACACTATTCTTAACAGCAACCTGCCACTCATTTGGTAATTCCCCTTTGTAGAGGTAGGGGGGTTCTCCAGGACACTTCCTAACACATCTTATAACCTTTCTTTAGACACTATGTATGTTTGTAGACTAAATTGTAAAGAAATATATGTTGTATTCATAACTGCGCGAATGCTTGTACATGAGTTCCATATGAAACTGAAGAAATCCACAGAATACAGTAACACAGTGGATTTTACCTGCATTTACATGGTACTCAACACACATTGCTTTTTATATATTTATATATACATATATATATATTTATAATACATTATAATTCTGCCCAGATTCTGCATTGGGTATCAAACGTTTATTTATGTATTTAATAATTAATTTATTTGTAATTTCAATTCTAAATTGGCTATAAAAATTCAAACTTGCAGGATATTTTGCATATATATTTAATTTTTCTTTTTATTTTGATACAACATTTATGTAACATTTAAGATTTCTAAATACATTTATTTTGTATTTATTATTGACTAAGTTCATTTATCAATTATATCAGAATTTAAATGTACATTTTGTAATATCTGAACATGAGAAGGGGCCAAAGCAAACAGGGATCATTCACGGCACGTGAAAAAGAACAGAATTTTGGGAGTTTTTAAAAATCTGTTGTAAGAGATAGCTGACCCCTAACCTTGAATAATCATGTAAGTTTTTTCAAGGTGATAAACATTTGCATATTCATGTTGCTCTGCTTTAGCCTTGTCTGCCACACTGGGGGTAACAGAACTACACTGCTTTAGATTGAAGTGGATATTAAAATCAAATCAATATTCATTCTCACGAATTGACATTTTAAAACAGACATGCCCAAACTCCTTCCAGGAATTCCCCCTAGTCTAGCAAAAAGAAACAAGAATTTAAGAATTTAAATTAGGGCTCTATGGACTTTTGTAATGGCTGCCTTTAAAAGTCAAAACTCCTTTCAAAGATAGAAAATACATATTTAAACATTTTTCTAACTTTAATACAAAGACAGATGAATTTAATGAGGGGAATATGTGCTTCTAAGCTATATTGAGTCACTAATTAAACGTAAAATCCCGCGAGGCAAAGTATAGCCACAAATGATCTTCAAAGCATATAATTATCATATATTTCTGTGAGGGGAGATTTGGGATTTGGAAGTTTAATGAAGAAGATTTGAATTGTATTTAAGCATGAGTTCATCAAATGCATTTTCGCTAACTCGCTGAAGTTTTGATTCATAAGCTCCATTAGATCACATCTGGAGTGAACACACACACGCACACGCACACACACACACATTCATGTGGATAAAGTGTGATTGATGCAAACATTCCCTCCCTCTTTTCTTCACACACATCTCTCTTCCATGCACAAAAACACTGTTTACAGTGAAATCAGCAGGCTGTCCGGAGGGCATGTTGTCTCAAATCTGTCTTCTAACAGCTGTCTCAGCAGTGATGTCACAACGCATCTGGCTGAACTGTGTCTCTGTTACATCATCATAAAAGCAGAACTCAACAGACTTTCACAAAAGTGATGTCATTGCGTATTAGAATACGTTTTTATTCATCTGAGGATCACAATACCCAATTATTAATGGATCGTTTACGTAATATCAGAATTATGTTTCAGGAAACATTCTAATGAACTCTTTTTCCCAGGGCTTTGTTTCTCCAATAAAGCGTCTGGTGTTTTCTAAATCTAGCCGGCGGCAGGCAGAAAAAGGCAGTGTTTACCGTAGACCTCTACACACCGTGCCACTCTACCCCCCTGACTACCTCATTCACCCTGAGAGACTCATCTACGACTATGTGGAGAAGGAGGTCAAGGTTGGTGTGAATGCATGAGATCGTTTTCACAAGGAACCATCTCCTGACTTTGATGAATGTACCCAACAGTTCCTGGGACACCTAACTTGGGTCTCGTGTTCCCTTAACCCATCGAGCAGAGATGAGCTGCTGCAGCTGCTGGACACAGCTAGGGTGAGATGTAGATCATTGGAGGAATAGATCGGTGAAGCGAAAAGCTGTACCGAAATAATAAAAGATACATTTTTAGTTACATTTTAAACACATTCTGCTGCAACAAAGGTTGTTTTTGTTCTAGCTCAATATTAATAAGTTCAGCTCAACTGATCAGTAGCTTGTTGATCTCCTACTTAGAAATCATAGCGGGGGTCTAGAATTATTAGCATACCTGCATTTCCACTGCAAGGGCCAGAATCCAAACTAAAAATGCAGAAAACACATTTTTATAATTTTTTTGTAATTAACTGGTTCAAATAAGTATAAGAATACCTTAAAACGGCAAAAGCTACAGACGCCTTTGCTAACAATAACTTTAGTTCTTCTCTAGGTTTGCACACAGTGTAGAAGGGATTTTGGCCCACTCCTCTATACAGCTCTTCTCTAGATCTGTCAGATTTTGGGGTTGTTACTGAGCAGTTTAGATTATCTAGGTCTAAAGACTGGCTTGGCCACTCAAGATCCTTGATTTGCTTCTTACGGGATCACTCCTTTGTTTTCCTGGCTATATGTTTTGGGTCATTGACCTGTGGGAAGACCCAGCCAGCACCCATCTTTAATGCTCTGACTGAGTGAAGGAGGTTTTTCCCAATTACTCACAATATCCCGTTAATACAGTGCAATCTTCCTATCCCCCCGAGCATGATGCTTCTATTATTATTCTTTCTCCAAACATGGCGAATAGAGTTCATTGTGTCATCTGACCATGAGATTTTCACCCTTGACTCCTCTAGACTTAAACAGGGAACCTTCCATGCAGTGCATGATTTTAAACCATGACGTCTTAGAGTATTACTCATGGTAGCCTTGGAAACGACCTCAAAAATCAGACATCTGATAAGGCATATTTGACCCAGTATTTTGCAAATTAATTGTTAAAATATTATAATATGGGATTTCCGTATTCTTATTTTTAGATTATGTCTCTCAGAGTGGAACTGCACCTATGCTTAAACTTCTAGAGCCCTCCATGATTTCCAAGAAGGAGAAGCCGCAAAATCACAGGGTGAATGATGTAAGTGTAAGATGCATTATTGCCCTTTAACTATCCATCCACGCTGTATAGAAGCTGAGGGTGTTGCCTCTGAAGACCAGTGTGGAGCAGGACTGTATTCTCAGCCTCTCGGCTCGCTGTCTGCTGCTCACCTGGAGAGACAATGAAAAACTACTGCTGAGGATCCCAACACATGAAATCGCTGCTGCCTCCTATCTGCGGGACGATGCTCTGCACTTGCTGGTTCTAAAAACAGGTCAGAATAAAGCAACCTCTGGATTAAAAATGATGTTAGATGGAAAATGCATGAACATTTAAGAATGTACTTTGGAAATGCTTTAGGCAGGTGTGAAATAATTCAATTTTTGGGAACTTGTTGATCATCTTTCTCACACCCTTCTGTCTCTTTCTCAGAAACACTTTGTGGCCATGCCATTACTTTCTGTACTTCTTGTTCTTATTTATGAGTTTTTGTAATTTTGGCTGCATGTTTGGGGTCATTGTCCCACTGTAGAATAATTGTGGGGCCAATCAAATGCCTCCTTATCACACAATATTTTTAGGGCTATATTTTAAACTTACCCTACTGGTGTTCTGTGTCAAAGACCAGGGATAAGTTGGAGTTTTTAAACAGGGCTGAGAACAGATTCTGTGATTCAATCAATAAACACCAAATCCTTTAAGTGCTTCTAAAAGGTAGTGATTTTTAAACGTTTCAGAAAACAGTAGTGCAACCCCTCAAGAAAAGCTTGTGCCCAATCAGCAATAGATGAGTTTCATGCTGTACCGAAAGAGATGTTAACAAAACATTGTATAATCGTACATAAAGCAAAGAATTACTGTCACCATAATCCTTTAATCCAAACATTCTATTTTATATAGTATTATTCTCTTTTTGTGCTTGGTATCCCATGATTAGGTGATCTTCCACTAGGGGTGTAACGGTTCACGGTATGTATTGAACCGTTTCGGTACGGCCTGTTCGGTTCGGGACACTTGCGTACCGTTTCGGTATTCGGTATTTGTATTAAATAATATAAATGTATTATTAGCGCGATATTAAGCGCAGCGAAACCATGTTCCTAGGCGAGTTTCCGCACGGACGCTATTGAGTGACGTGCAGCTCTACTGTGCGACACTCAATAGCGTCCGTGCGGAAAATCGCCTTTGGCTTCTCTGTTAAAATACATAACGGGGATAGACGAGTGGATAAATTTAAAGTTGTATGCCGACATTGTTCCACGGAGATCGGGCAGGCAGCACATCTAACATTTTCTACTGCTGGAGATATTGTCACTGCAACCAGATCTGTGCTCTCTTCAGAAAAGGTTAATCTTTTTAGCCTAAAGCTTGAATAGTTAGTTTTGTTGATATATAAGCTGAAGCTGTTGCAAGTGTTAAAAGTTTTCAGGTCCTAACTAGTTGCAGTATTTCATTTTTTATTTAAAAAAATGTGTTTTTCTTTATAAAGAGTGCAATTTATTTAAAATATCACCCAAATGTGTCACTTTTATTTATTAGATGCAAGAATTCTATTGTGTATTGGCAGCTTTTCAAAATAAAGATTATGTAAGTTCTTATTTTTTTGTACCGAACCGAATTAACCGAACCGAACTCTCCAAGACACTGTACCGAACCGAATACGATTTTAGCGTACCGTTACACCCCTATCTTCCACGTGAAACAAAGCAAATCCATTCACTTTCCAACATATGTAGCACTACAGTAACACACATTGCTTTCACTTATTGATTACCATGATCCATAATCATAGCCACAGTTACAATCGGTGATATATGTGTGTGGTGGAGGTTTTTGCTGAATTCTAATGTAATCATTGACTCCCAGAAATGGTCTAATTTGCTTGATGAAGATTTAGATAACTGACCGATGCAGTATCTTCTAAATATAATAAACATATAGATGTCATACAATTTTTTCTTCTCAGGTCTGAACGTCGACACTGTGCTAGCCGGGGACAGTCTGGAAAACAGGCCTACTGGTCTTGAGAGCCGCAGACAGACAATTAGCAACACTGACCCCAGGCCAGCAGGAGGCACCATGGAGCGACGCCATACCATCTGTGGTGTGGACTGGAAGCTCTCATCTCGGCATGAGCCCAAGCAGGCCAGTGTGGGTGGAGGAGGTGGCACTGGAGGTGGTAGTGGTGGTGGAAGCCTGGAAAGAAAACAAGTGGGAGGGAGTTGGGAGGGTAAAAAGACCAGAAAGCCATGTGGTGGCAGCTGGGAGAAGCGGACCATGAGTGGAAGCTGGGACCGAAGGCCTGTTGGGGGCAGCTGGGAGCGTAGAGGAGGTGGAGCAGTGGTGGTTGGGAGCTGGGAAAGGAGGCATGGGCCTGGAGGTAAGCCAGGTGGCAGCTGGGAACGAAAGCACACGCCAGGTGGAAGCTGGGAACGCAGGCAAGCTTGCACTGGGAGCTGGGAACGGGGAAAGTCGTATGGAAGCTGGGAGAGGAGGAACCATAACCCATTGGAGCCCATGCCATGCCCTGATGCCTACTGCAACCTTGTCATTCTAGCTGTAGAGAACAAGGTGAAAATATAAGAACATTTTTTTGATTGATTAAGTGATTTTTAATTCATTATGGTGACATACAAGTTGGTTCCATTGTAGATTTAAATGGATGAATACATTATTTGGCTGATTAAAAATTGATGAAGAAGGATCCAAAAAACCTAATGGATCATCGAGGAATTAATTATAAAACTTGTGAAATTCGGTAAAAGCTGACCTTGAAAAGTCATGTAAGTTCTTTGGAGGAACTTTCATTTGTTTTTCAAGGTGCTTTACCAGGGCGGTAAGTGGGTAAGTGGTCTTTTTTTGTCAAAATTCAAATTTGCATATTTATGTTGCTCTGCTTCAAGCCCTGTCTTTTACTCTGCATGTGAGCATGATAAACAAACTTTTTCGATGTTGGTAGTCTCTATGGTTCCATCAGTTCTTAACACTTTAACCATTTTTGAATTAAGTAGGAATGACGCAACCCAGTTATTGTTTAATTTTGATTTCAAATATAATGAGTTAGTTTCAAAAAGGTTATTAGTTTTGATATTTTGTGTTTTAAACCAACATTATAAGAGTTGTGACGCATAATTTGCCAGGTAGTTAAATTAAATTGTGGGAAAATGTGCAATCGTCTTCAGTTTCATCCTCACTGCCATCTAGAGGTGAAAAGAAGGGGTAAACATTGAAAGTATAATACCTGTGATATAGGCTTGTGTTTTCATTCCAAGTATGGAACAAAGGAGCAAATCTTAGTTGAAACAGTGTATAAGGTTTTTTTACACAATTTCCACATTGTTTTTGCTTTTCGGGGGGGATTTATGAATTTTTATTTTGTCTCAACACTTTTAATTTTTGTTATAAAACATAACAACTGTTTATTGTCAATGTCTGATGTTTTTGCAGTAAACAAAAATTACAAAGGAATTATTATATTTATGAAATTATGTAATGACAAGAAAAAAAAGCTGGGGATTTACTAAAATAATGATGATAATGAAATAAAGACTCAAAAGGCCCTCAAACACTCTTGGTTTTGAATGGATAGATTGAAAGGTTCATGTAGAGATGGGTATTGCATCTGCATTCTTTACCGTAATGTGTCACAAATGTGTTTTTGTATTCATGTGTGAGTGGACCAGGATGTAGTGTGCATAAAATAACACAAAAACAAACAGTTGTGACACTAATGTGTATCAATAGATTAATGACCGATAAATGATTGGCTAAGGGAATGGTTTTACCCTCAAAAAAGTAAATATACACAGAACAGCATCATTTTTGTTCAATTTAAAAGAATGCCTAGGTGATGGACATAATAATGTTGTGATAAAAGAAGAATAAGGACTAAAGTGCTTCCATGCACTGCACACTCTGACAAGATGAGTGTTGTCAGCTCTGATGTAAACAGCACACTCCGAGTCGACTTCCCTGTGATGTAATGCCCAGACTTATGCAACCGCCTGCTGTGTCAGAGATCTGAGAGTGTGCCTGTGGACATTAATATGGATGGGATTGTGTTGACCCACATTTTAGTCTGGCTGCTTTTGTGAGTGGGCTGTGGGAGTGTCTGTGTAAGAGGAAAATGTGCACAAATGTAAAAACAATTTCTCATGGTTTTATTACAGGATGCTGCCGAGGAGTACTGCGCCCTCATATGTCAAATGTTTCAGATCATTTATGGACATCAGACCATCGAGTGTGTCGATAGGGCGGGATATCACTACACCATGCCTGATCGCTATTGGCTACAGAGGAGTGAGTGACTTTTCCATTAGTCTTTGGGTGAAAGTCAGCAGTAGTCATTAACCTTTAAAATGAAAAGTTTTTTTCTGTACAACATTCAACTTCATGAGAGGCATTCCACTAAATGGGTGCCGGTGTCTTGTTGTAACGTTTCTAAATTTCTTTTTTTTTTTACTTGATTTCCAAACAGATTGCCGTAGCGGGCATACTTAAGTATTCCAAATGGGTATTGGTCCACCTTAAATAACTTCTTAAATTGTTTTAATTAGATTTATAATTAAAAGATGGTTGCCATTTTGTCTTGTTACTAACCATCTTTTTATTTTTTATGTAAGTAACAGAACTGAAAAGTAACAGGAATGTTTTCGAACATGATTACAGAACCAAGAAATTTTGACTCTTAACTATTTAAAACTCTATAAAAAGCTATAATCACAAAATCGTCAAATTTATTGATAAGAAATTGAGAGAACTTACCTTTCCTCGCCCTGTGGCCTTCTAAAGATCCAAGTGACGCAACTTCCTGCTGAAAAACGTATGGAAATTCCCCAGATTTTCAAGAGGGGGGTGGATTATAAAAAAGGAATGAGTAAAAAGCTTGGGGCGTGATTAAAATGGGTTTTTTTTATCTAAGAATGTATAGATATTTGTGTAAATAAATGTATTTGAAACAAATATTATATATGGATTTGCAAATCAATGCATAAGAAAGGTTCTTTTCAGAAGATCTTAATCATTAAATTTTATGGTGAAGTGTAGCAGCAGAGACTGGGGAGAAGCTATTTGTCAGTGTTTTAAGTGGATTTGATCAATATTTAAATGGTATTGCTCAAATTTACAACAAGAATAGTATGTAGTACACTTTGTTTAGTAATAAAATGTTTATGATGCAATAATTAATGCTCATTTTTACATAGAAATGTAAATGGATGTATGAATCTACATATTATTTTACATATAAATATATGGATGTGTGTGACTGGTGCTGTTATTTGGGGATGGGCAGAATGCCACGTTCCGTCACCACCAGTTTGTGAATGTGGAATGAATGAATAATGCACTGTATATTATTATTATAATTTCATAAAGTATATTGTTATATAAAGTTGCAGTGACAGCAATTAATCAAACCACCACACTAGATCATATTATAATGCAAAATAATTTGATTATTTGTTGGAACTTAGGAATTAAGTTACTGTTAAACAGTATAAATGTTAAGAATTCAGTGTTGTTGTTTTTTTTTTTTTTTTTTTTTTTGCATATTTTAAGTATAATCAGAATTATCTCTATACCACCTCAGAGATTGGGGTGATTGTGGAAAATTAAGGTGTCTACAATAGACAACCTAATGATAGATCATGGGCGTAATCATGGAATAAAGTGTTTTCTTCTGCACATAAAATGTTTTATACACTGAAAACACTGCAAAGACGCCTTATATGTCTATCTTTCTCCATCCACTAATACCTATCCAAGGTGACAGCTGCCTCACCGACATGACATACGGTTATGACACAGACTTCAGCTGTTGCAGCTCATAGTAAGTCTCTGTTTATTTATTATGGTTCCTAATAATCTTTATTATTTATTGTCTAATTTGCTGTCGGTGTTGTACATTTCTATCTCTGCTAAACTAATAAAGTTCATCATTTTCGGGCATTATTTTTGTCTGACTTTGGGTTTCGCTGAGCAAAGTGAATGTAGTATATCTGAGTGTTATTTCTTTGTTTTAGAAACTGGGGCTGGATTTGTTTTTGAGGTGAGGCAGGAGTAGTGTTTGCATCTGATTTGTGATGTCTCTCCTCACAGTGATGGTTCACAAGAAGCATTTGATCCATACTACAGTGAGAACTACAGTGAGTGTTCATCTCTCTCCTGGCATGATTCGCATCGAAGCCTGGCCTCCACACACAGCGACTCAGAGCCCTGTACTGCCAGTCTGCAAGAGTACATGATCATTGTAAGGCACTGATATAATTATGCCATTTTAAGGACATCTTGCTCAGAAATAAAAAGGCAACCTCCAATAAATTGTGAATTTTCATCATTAATAAGCTGGTGAATACCACATCGGTCAGCTCACAGAAGAACAAGAAATTTTCATGATCAAATTGATTTTTATTAGCGTTTACAAATTTGTGAAGGCATACATGTGAGCTCTGAAAGTCGAAGTATGCACAAGGTTGAATGCTTGATGATTATAATCATTTGTCATTATATGTTTTGTGCTGTGCTAGTTGAGGAGTAAGCTGACACCTCAAGAGATTCAGCAGTTTGCTCTGTTCCTGAGAGAATTTAGACTGGGGGCTCCGATAGAGCAGTTCTGCACTGACTTACTGGAGCTCTATGGAGACTCACGGAAGTTCCTGTTGCTCGGTGAGACTCACAACACCTATTATTCTGTAGATTCTTGGGTCTTTTAAGAAATTTTGACACTGTTTCTGCTGAGTCTTGCCCCAGATTATGAATTAAATCTGCTTTTGAAAGCAGCACCACACACTCTTCATAAAGGAAGCAAGTTTCTGTAGCTCAGATGTGTAGCTGCTAGGGTAATCAATCTGGTAGGGTCATTTTCAATGATTTTAAGAAACAAACCCTGGCTCATAACAAGTTTACGAACCTGAGAAATAGTCCTGCAGATGTGGTTGCTAAGGAAATAGTCTGGTTGCTAGGGCTGGCTCAGTAGTCCCCACATTATGAGTGGGATTTGAGTGATGAGTGACATTATCCTCTGTGTGAATGATTTTAAGAAGCTGAAATACACATCTTCTGATGTGGTTGCTAAGGAAATAGTCTGGTTGCTAGTGCGGCCAAGTAATTTTGAGTTTTTTCATGTAGCTTAAGTATATAGCTGCTATGGTAATCAATCTGTTTGAGACCATGAATCTTCATAAGTTAATGAACCTGACAAATAGATCTGCTGTTGCGGTTGTTAAGGAAATGGGTTGTTAAGGTTGCTAGGGCTAACTTTAAGGTTTTTTTTATGTAGCTTATCAACCTGAGAAATAAACCTGCATGTGTGGTTACTAAGGAAATAGTCTGGTTGCTAGGGTATGTTCAGCCATTTTAAGTTTCACTCCACATGAGGAAGATTTACCATTAATGTGGCTAAAAAGAAAGGGATGGATCCAAGATAACCACTAATTAGAGATCGACCAATATATCGTTTTACCGATATTTTTCCCGATATTTAAGCATTTTACTATAATCGGTTATCGGTTTTGTAATATCGGGTTCACCGATAAACGGCGCCATCTTGTGGGCGTTTTGAGAATTACGCGCATGATCGCCATTGCAGCACGGCGTCTGAGGGGAACAACAACTGCGTGCACAGGTAAAGTATACTTACTTGCTTTGCTATATTTAGTAAACTTTATTTAACATAACAGCTATTAACGCACAAATTAGATGTGTTACATAAATGATGGATATGTAATATATTTTTATTGTTGTAATATGAATATTAAATTTACATGAAAGACTGCTTTTTACCTCATTGAAGGTTTTATTTTTGAAAAAAAAACAAAAAAACTTTAGTAACAGTGCACTTTCAGACCCCTCTATTTATTGTTGTATAAGAGTTTTGATTTGTATGCAAGGAGGGAGTGATTGTAATAAATAAAACGGTTTGTTCAGTTCAGTGGTGTTGTAATCATTGTGTCAAAAACAGAAGTATAATAGTAAATAAATATCGGTTATGAATATCGGTTATCGGGCACATAAACATGCAAATAATTGGTATCGGTATCAGTAATAAAAAATCAATATCGGTCGATCACTACCACTAATTTTAACATGTTTGCTGTTATGTTTAAGATTATATTCAGATAAAAATGTTTGCTATTATGACAAGGCTATAGACTTTAGATAATATAAATCTATACAAAATCTGAGATTAGGGTAATAATTACCTTAAGAACTATATATAAAGTTATTACATTTGTACATACATACATTCCATCAGGCTGAAATTCTGCCATTTGGAAATTACACTTTAGAACAACTGGCTTTGTATTGTGCTGAATCCTTGTGTGACCTCAAAAGAAATGATTTATCTGATTTGGCTTTCCATTGAAGGACCGTGTGATTGGCTTTGTACGGTGAGCTCATTAGTTGGATTAGAGTAGCATCAAGTGTGGTGAATATTCATGAGTACCTTCTTTGGATGGAACGGATGCTGTATGTGTGACTGTCTTTCCAAGATTACGCCGTCACAGCGTGACGTGAATTACGAAACATCACCAGCCTTGGCGGGAAAAGAAAAATGAAACACTCTATAAATAACCAAGGTTGGGTACTATTATTATCTGTGACTATAGATACATTTGTCACAAATACTAATTTTGGAGTCTTTAAATCATATAGTTGGTGTACGCTGCTAAATAAAGATGGAAAATAAAGGTAAAGGTTATAAAGGATGATAAGAGAGAGCTTGTGGATGTTACTTCTGAAGTAAGGATGCAAGGGATAAAGGAACTTGCTGTAATTGTGCACACCACTGACACAATTACATAACACTCACTGAGCCACTTATAGCTCTCCACTCATCTAACCCGACACATGAGTGAATGGCTGACTCAGCTCAGCACTGGACAGAATGAGGCATGTATTTCTCAGGGAACAGTTGCCGGGATGAACAGAGCTCAATCATCACAACCAGTGCTTTCGAAAAGAATGGAATGAATAGCCGAGAGCTGTTTGTGGATTTCTTAACGTTAAATGTTTTGTTTGTTATAGGCAAACATTTTCAATATTATAGAGTAAAATGTCTAATTTTAAAAATGAATAACTTTCATAGAGTGAGTTGAAAAACAAATGTAACTAGATGACTGAAGTTTGCTCAAAAACTTCATGATGGTGGCTTGTAAAAGTCAAAGTCACAATTGGTGACATAAACCAATCACCAATTTTCAATTTTCTTCAGCTGAGGTAGAAATATGCGAAATTGGTTGCTATGGTAAACGGTTGCAGTTATATACAAGTATTATAATATAATGCTGCCTTTTTCACTATACATTATTCAAACCAACCCACACATCACTATCATCAATCAAAACCGAAATAGCTTTGGTTGCTAGGGTAAACAGTATGGTTGCTATGGAGCTGTCAGCGATGTCATAACAAATAAGCTGTTACTTTGATTAACATAGTCAGAAGTGGTGGTAACCTGACACCAGTTGCAACCATGACACAAAAAGGTACAATATACAATTTACCTTTGCTGTGCCTTTACCAAAATAAAAGAATGAATATGACAGGAATTTGCAGACACCTCATTTTATTATAAGAAACAATAATACAAATATCTTGCAGTTCTTTCAGGGTTAACATGTTTTAAAAAAAATACACACAATGCTACATATAGAATAAAAATGTCATATACATCTGTTGCATTTCAGCTAAAGTGTAGAAATCTTATTTTGCTAAAATACTGAACATCTCTTTAAAGTATTCCTCTCTATAACCCATATGAGTAACTATGTGTGAATATAGCCAAGTATTTACATTTAACTGATTCCCTTTTCCTCCTTCCAAGGCATGAGGCCGTTTATTCCAGATAAAGATGTAGGAGTGTTTGAAACCTTTCTGGAAGACATTGGAATCCGTGAAGGGGGTATTCTTACAGACAGTTTTGGGAGGATCAAGAGGAGCATGAGCAACACCTCAGCCACAGCAGTGCGTGGATATGACGGTTGGACGCTGCCCTCTGGATCCCAGGACTTCAATCGCAGGATTGATGACATTACACACAACATTGAAGCCTTGGGCTTTGAGGAAGGCAATGGAGACATAGAAGAGGAGGACTATTACCTGTAAATTGCATACCACTGAGAAATGCTTGTATTTTAAATGCTCTAGCTACTAATATTTCCGTGACTGGTCTGTGATGTAGATAAGAATGGTTGTTTTTGCATCTAATTTGCATTTTAAATCTGCCTATGATTTCGATGCAAGTTTGGTTTGTAGTCATAGATGATTTACAAAAGCACTTCAGTGCAGTGCAAACAGAAATGGCAGCAAAATTTAAAGTTCAGTTAGCAATAAAAGGAGAAAGATGAGGATTTTTATGAAGTTATTTTCCATCCAGTGCCCAGTAAATCTGCTGGTGCCGGACTAAAGCGGCTGTCTGCAGATGAATAATCCAAATAAACACACCATTATGTCTTTCCAAAAACACTGTCACCTTGATGATGTCGAATGTCCTTTCACTAACTCCCCTCTTATCTTCGCCAACCACAGATGCTTTATCGACTGCACCCAGCATGGGGGTTATCAACATGGGACATGCATCTGTCAGTCTAATCATCTGTTATGTAATGCACTGTACATTTGAACAGGGAGAGACAGTAAGTTTAGAGGTAAGTTAAACCTCTTCTTGCACCCAAATAATCCGACAGGACTCAACCCAGCATGGACACATATTCATTTAAGACCCCTGTGATGAACATGGACGGCCATTTATGTAAATATATACTGCCAACAATGTAAAATTTTGTAACCGTTTGTGTTAAAGTCTTAAGAAAATAAAAACACTTCACTTATTAAACTTTTACAAGTTATGGCGATTACATATATTATGCATGGATCAAATGCAAGCAAAAAGTTTTTTTACTATTTATGTGAGCTCTGAAGTGTATTGATATACATTTTTACCTGGTAAAAGGATACTGTTAATGCAATTTATGTATTAATAAAAATGTGTTTAGTGCATTTGATATTTGCTTAGTAATTAGACTTTTCTTTTTACAAAATATATAAAAAAGTCTAAGAGAAAATGCATGAGTGCTGATAGCTGGGACTGCTGCTGTTTTAAACAACTACATAATTCTTTCATATATATATATATATTTAAAAATCATTTTACACCCTCTAACCGTTGCATTTTCATTTACGTCTATTTTTCACATTTGCGTTTGTTTTGACACCTAATGGTACAGCGACTTGTGGAGCAGTCGGCACTCAAGCACTGCTTCAGATGTGGACTTGCAGTGTCACAAACATGTTTTGTTGTATATGTTTTGACTGTGAAAGATGCTGGAGCCAAACTTTTAAACTAGGAAATGTGTATGTATTAAAACACCCACTCCCCCACGGTTGCAGTACAACTGGCAGTAAAATGACTACACTCAATATATGAATTCTCTCTGCAACTGATTTCAATTGGGATTTTAGACTTTTTATATAAAATAACAGACATATGCCACATGTGCCAAAAGAACAAGAAGCCCGATTTGATGGATTTTGACCTTATTAGCAAAAAGCCTAATATAACATAAATATAATCACTTCATTATAAGATTTAACCACACCAAACTATGTCCTGCAGTACACTCCGTTATGTTCTCTCAGTTCCTCACAAAACGCGCCTGTCACTTTATGTAAAACAGCTTATTTCGTATCAGCCAATAGGATCCATGTACGCTCTCCACAAGTCTCTGATGTTTACTAAAGTCCCTTGCGCTCAGCCAATCATAAACATGTGGGCGTGTCTGAATGAGTCGCGCCTCGGTAGAAACACCAGTGAGCAGTGGCCGTTAGGTTTACACGAGAATGGCGGCTGCAGCTTGCAGTACGCAAAGCTCAGTCAATGCAATAAACCAATGCTCTGGAAAACTGCACAGAGAGAATCTGAGGAGATGTAAAGACTCGCGAAGGAGGCAAGCAGCGCTTTTATTCCTCACTAATATTTCCCTGGACGGTCGGCCTGTGCAGAGCAATAATGTCAGGGCAGCGGGTGCAGGGGATGCCGAGTTTCAATGCTCCGAGGGCGACGCGGTAGTGAACGATCTGTCCGCTGCTGCGGGCAGTTATGGGACTTTCTCCAACCTCTCCGTGCCACGGCTCGGTCTGCTTGGTGTGCCGCCGATTCTGGTGCTGCCTTCGGATTCTGGGTTCAGTAACAGCCCTGAGATGTTCCTGGAGAGGGAGAGGAGTTCGTTCTCCTCGCAGAGTAACCTGCTGACCCCGTGCAGTCTGCAGCCCACGCCGCTCGGCGCGCGGAAGTCCCCGACACTTCTCTCCGTGCAGAGCTGCGGCTCCTCGCTGGAATCGCGACCGCGGTGGGTGTCAGTGTCTGAGGGGGGAGCACTTCAGTGTTTAGGCAGAGCGCTGGTTTATAGTGGAATATTCTGATGGGTGAAGTTCTAATGTTTTTCTAAAAGAAACCAGAGAGCCTGGTAATTAGTTGAAAATCCCCATACTCAACTGTTTCTGTTTTAAATGTTAACTTTATGCATTTAAATGTCCTACACGAGATACAATACAACAACAGAATTAGAAGGTAATTAAAAACAGGTGTACAAACAGCAACATTAGTCAGTTTTATAGCCAACCACAATATCTGTGAAACTTTTAAAGTACACAGCTTACTTTATATTGTTACTTTGGTCAACTTCACTAAGTTTTTATGTTATGATGATCTTTCTTCTGATGTCCCTGTTAATATTCATGGCAAAAATGTGTTTGTCGGAAAAGACTAAACTACATCGGTTTTACTGAATAAACTAATGTTGCAACAATTTTAATTTTATCGTGAAAATTCCCCCCACTGAATAGTCAAGTGAACAAAAATGTTACAGGTATATATGTTTTTGCTAATATTATCTCAGAATTTAGCTGTGAGATTAGTACATAAAATAAAGGTCAAATTCAGATGGAATTTAACTTCGTTAACCAAATAAAATTTCCAGGAGCCATGGCGAAATGTCTTTTTAAGCATATAATAACGTGTTTTTTTTGTTGTTTTTTTTACTTAAGGCGAGGCACTAAACACATTCCATACGCATTGATAATTCAATGTGCTTCACAGAAAGAGAATATGCATTTTATGGAGTTTAAACAGTGAAAACATGAGGTGGACTTTGTGATTGTTGTCATCCCGTGCACTTGGTGTCACTGCTTTATTAACAAAGGCCAGTCTAAAGGCCTCTACACACTGATCGAAAGTTTTGTGTGACAATGTGTCTCGATCGAAAACCATTGGCGGCTGAACGAGTGGTGCCATCAATACGGCACTGCCATATCGCACAAGTTTTTCTGAGAAGCCATCCGAAGATTCGTGCAAATTCGGATCAATGTGCACAGGTGTTAATGGCGGTCGAAACGGGAACTACATTGCTGGTTATTCTGCTTGATGTTTACTCTGTTTCCTGTTTGTTCACTGAACAGAGGTGCGGTGTTTTTGCAAACTCAATGCTGGATACTAATTTGAAAACTAACACTGCAGCATTGTGATTGACTGCCACCAAATGTTTTGTAGTCGTTACAGTGTCTTTTGGGTTTTCATGTAGTTTTTTTCCAAACATGCACTTGTGGACACAATTTGTGTGAAAAAACTATTTGTTTTCAAAACAAACTGTGTTCATGTTGGCCATCGCCTTGATCCCATAGGCAATTTACCGCTGGTTGTGAAAAATGCAAAATCAACCAAAAGGTCAACAAGAGCTCAAAGCTCCTACATTACTATGCCTGATGACCTACTTCAAATTTCAACAAAGTAATACATGTACACAGAACTGAAATTAGTTTTTAATGTTTTCAAGCAAGCCACTGATCAAATCTGTCTAAACTGTCATTGTTTATACTTAACATATTCACCACTATTTACAGTGTATAGTTAGTCACATCGGTTCTAGGGACAAAAAAAGCAACATTTTATTGTACACTTCTATAACAAACAGCTATCTTCAAAACATGATTAGGTAATGGAGATGTGTCTGAAATGACTTAATCCATCCATGATGACCTCACAACCAACGAAATCTTAACTAAAAATAGCAAGATGTTGTTTGTTTTTTAATCTCTGCATGTGAGGAAGTGAAAGACCCGTCATCCATTAATCTTCAGCTCTTAATCGTGCAGTGTGTTGAGCGACAGGAGGTCTTTATTCTGTTCAGATCGACTCCTTCCCTACTTTGAGCAGTGTGTAGCTGTGACCAGATTCAAAGCAGACTGACAGTCATGGTTAAGCTTTATCAGCTGGAGCTTTGAGCTCACTTCATGATGTATGTAAGGCCGGTGGCACTGTGCTTAGAGCACACAATACCTGCAGAGATCAAAGCTCAAGACATTCTGTCTTATCCTCAGCCCTCCAAAACGTCTCTCTAGGCCTAAGGGAAGGAACCATCGCAGCACTGGAAAATAAAGAGGGGTTGCATCACATGAACTATCTAATGTTGTGGTGCCTAAAAATAGCAAATGCAACCAACAAACTTTCAAATCGACCATTTATGTGTTAAAAAGAAATTTGAATGTGTTCAGCCCCCTGTTGTTTAAGTCAGAGAAAGATAGAAACAAGTAGAATCTTGCCTGAGTCTCAGCCTTATGGATTGTGAGAATGCTTTGAGCAGTTTACATAGTTGTTGGAAATATGTAAATAAAAGCTGAAAGAATTTTGTAGTTTGCATAAAAGGATGTTTTCATCACATCTGATGAATTTTAATGGGCATTTCCTGACCAATGAACGTCATTCAGTTGAGACTTTGTACCAACAAGGCACAGACTAAATAAATGCCATTGTTTATGCCTTTATGTGAATTATTCCTGTAAAGTTTCTGCTTATGGACGTTTAATATCCATTTGAACAAAACATTCAAGTTAAATATCTGAAGAACATGTTGTTACGGCCTCTGCCTAATGGTCTGAGTTAGAAACAGGCTGTACTAAAGCAAATCCTCCTTTGGGAAAAATAAGTAGGGTGTTTTACGGATGGCGGTAATTTTTTTATGCTTGTTTTACGGCATGTGTACTATTTGAAAGGCAGTGTTTAAATGAATCAGTGCTGTTGTGTAGGCGAAAGTGTAATGATATTACATTAATATAGTATTGAAAAATGATGCCTAGTCCAACATTTAAAGAAGTTCTCTCCTTTTTGTTTTGCAAGCTTTTAAATACTCCAACATCAATTATCGCAATGCTGCCATTTGTTTTCATATATAAATTCTATATCAAGAAGCTGTTTTCCTGAAAATAGCGTTTACATGAAAACGTTTTCTTTATAACTGTTTCAAAAGATTTCTTCAACGATCATATTTTCCAGCAAATGCTGTAGAACTTTAACCCCCCATATTCCCATACATTCATTCCATTAATAAAAAATAGCGTTTTGTGAAAAGAAATGCCCTGATATTTCTACTGGTTTAATCACAGATGTCCTTTTTCAAATAAAGAATATTACCGTTTCACAGTATAAGAGATAGTGGTGCTTGTACAATTCAGAAATGATAACACATCCAACATTTCTGAGGTCATTGCTGCGTAATATATGATTATACCTTGTTCATCTGCTATCACCAATGGCTGATGGCATCGTCCATTGACCCAACCCTAGTTTGATGCTAATGGGTGTGGTGTTTCCACTTTCTGCGAGATCAGCAATGGCAATCAGTGATGTTTACATAGATACTGATGAACTGAGGAATCATATGAACAATAATCCTCACCTTTTATATAGACGAAATCTGAAGATAAACTACACGTCACAACAATACGAAATGCTATACGATATTTTACAAAACAATGAGCCAGGTGATGAACTGGTGCTATGTAATGTTATATTGAGTTAAACATGATACTAAGGTAAAATTGACACAGCGTCAAAATAGTTAAGATAGAGACAATGGGTGTTGACTTTATCCTAACCTGAAAGGCTACATCCATTCCTCACTCAACCACGTCATATCCAAGCATTATCCAAGCAAACAAAATTAATTGATCAGACTGTGGGTTTTGTTTAGTGCTGATGGGTCTTGGTTGGTTCATGATCTTAAGCCAATTCTGTGTGTCGTACTAAAAATGTGAAGTTGATTAAGCTTTTGGAACCTCTTGTCTTCCCACCTCCATGCATATGGTAAGAAATGGTGGGGATTGGTTAGTCCGTTGCTGTCGGATTGCCTTAGCAAATGGGAGGCGGAGCTCACCTGATTGTGGACCTCTGACGAGAGATTTGAGTCAAAACTCACAAATGTATGCCTTGTTTCACATATACGCATCGGAGATTCTCAAATGTTCAGGATTAGATCAACAAATGCTGCCTATTTATATTTATTATAGACTTGTTTATATGGCAATTCGACTCAGTTATCCTCCTATTTTGATGCTCCTGAAGGAAAAGCATACAGGTTGATGAATTCTAATTCTTTGCTACTTTTACATTGGTCCGTATGTTGGTTATTACTTGAGCTAATTGTAGTATATGTAATCATACCTTTCTCAAGCAAGGTTCTGCCTAATCATTACACATGTGAGCATGATGCCCCCTTTACTTTTGCTAATGTTTTTTTTTGTATTTTCCTTTAAAAACTGACTGAGAAGCTAAGTTGAGTTTTCTAAAATCCCATCAGCTTGAATATGTCAGAGAAATTACAACAAATACAGCTTTTTTTTTTTTTTTTACAATTGTATAATTTAGTTAAATGCATAGCTGCCATATTCTAAGAATTTAGGGCAATGTATGGAGGGGGAGGGAGTCTTGTTTAGCTTTCATTCTCACTTCATTTTCACTACTCGTGGTTCATGATTCGTGACTATTTATGCAAACTAACCTAAATGTAAATGAACCGAGGCAAACAAAATCTGGGACAAAACAAGAATAAATATCAATATGGGTTTTTCAGGATGGGGACAGCTTCTAAAGAAACATCAGCTAACAAAGATGCAGACAGTGGGATAATAGCAAAGTCTTATTTTAATGAAAAGATTCTACTGTATACTTCAAAGCCTCGACATTAAGATGAACTGTGTTACTGCAATGGTGATTGGTGTTCCATCAGATAATCCAGTAACCACAAACTGGGCCATACAACCCCCAGTTGTCACTATTCTTCATTACAGTTGTTCATTTCATTCATAGATGGCCTTTAGCAATAATGTGAACATTAGCATTTAGACATTTAACTACATCTGCCATCGCACTCATGTTTTACCAAATCTTTTTATCATTGCTACCACAATGTCCTGTTGTAAACCCACTGTTTTAGCCCGACTCAATATTGTTGTGTCTCCCGTCTTTGATTAATTGAAGCTTACCTCCAAACCAACCACTCATAGTTGTGTACACGATTTCTTGGGTGTAAATATAGACAAAAATTTTATTTTTTTTGTACTATTTAAGTTATACCATTTTTTACAAAAAAATGCTAATGTTAGTTTGCACATGTTTTTGTTCTCTATAATAGCATGAGCAACAGAAATGATCGCGATTGCCTTCTATAGAACGGCGGATTGCCTGTAGCCTGTTTCTCCTACCTGCACCCTCAGTGTCTGCATGGGATCATCCTTCCAAACCGATCTAGTATCACGTGCAAAACATTCCGCTTCAGTAAAGTTGTGCTTTGTGTTCAATGCACATCTACTGTGAATGGCACATGACGTTCTATGCAATGCCTAGGCAAAATGTTTGTCTTTAAGTGTACACTTTGCCAACAACAGGCATTCTATACCTATTCTATTCCTATGCTGTATCCCTCAGATTTTAACACTTTGCCAAAAACAAATACTTTCCATTGAATATTAAAGCCCCATTAGTATCATTCAAGATAAAATTTGTTCTCTTTGGTTAAAGAAATCTCCTCCTACTATCGTTTTACCAACAATCAAAGGCTTTTGGACAATCAAATTTACTGGGGAGTAGTTTATTACAAACTTTACAAATGTTAAATATATTTAAATTCTTCAATTCAATCAATTTTGTCACCATGTTTTAGGTGCAATACTACCAAACTCAAAATCAAGAGACAACTGGCTTGTTGTGTTTTAACCCCCACAGAACCTCAAAACACCAGCCCACTGATTGAGCCATGACATTTCACCCACTCTGTGTTCCTCTAAAGCACTTCCTCTCCAGCCTGTAATGGAGTGCTTCATCACTTTTGAACCGGCCAGTGGTGGTAATCCAGCCTGCTCTTTCATCCCTGTGTGCTAGTGAAACATTGCAAGCATGGAATCGGGCCATATGTCCTCTCAGCTCTTTAATACTGTGCATGTCCAGTCTGGCCAGGATTACGTTGGGTATTTATTCAAGGCTTTGTGACGTGACTGTGGCCTGACTGCATTAAGTCAGGAGGGAACAACTATTGATCCCTTGGAATGAGAGGACATGGTGAACCTGTGATTTGAGAGAAATGAGAAATAAAACAAGCTTATGAAAAGAAAGAGAGAGAGAAAGAAATTTCATTTAATAACAAGCTAAAGCATTTCACTCACAACTTGGACTGTTGACCATCTCCATAGTAACACTACCCCTGAGCAATACAGAATTTCACCAATATAAACAGCATAGTTTTAATAATTCACTATACAACTCATTTAAGTTATAACAAGGTTCTCTCTAATCTACTTTATAACAACATTGGCATTCTGAAAATGTACATTTGCTTCATATTGAGTAATCAAAAAACCCACACTTTTGACCTCTCCAATCTGGTGGCTCAAGTCACATCACGCCACACGAGATTGCAGGTCAAAGTTCCTCCTGACTATAATGTTTTTTTGACATTAATACACAATGCTTATACTCTTTTTCTTGACTCAAAACCTGTCTTAGGATGCAACTGGTTTCTCTTTTGTCTATTATGGGACATTTTATATAACTCATCAATATGTGGAATGTTTTAAAAAAGTATATGGTATGCTCTGATTTGATGAGACCCCTGGAGTCCTTCACCAAGATTGTCTTAGTTTCATCTCCATTCTATTTGGTGGCTTTAAGTTGTGTGTTGGAGACTTACGAGGAAAGAAGATAAGCACTAAAAAAGAAAATATTGAGATCAAATTAGTGACACATGGGATGAGAAAGAGAATGATGTTTGGGGAAAGTTGGCAGCAGCTTCAGAGTCTGTCACGTTTTTTATTTTGGAAACGAAGCAAGTGCTTTAGTCATCTGAGTTGAGTGCTAGTCGTCCGCTTTGCTTTCTTCTTCTCACACAGGTTTTGACAGGTGTGGTTCTATGCCCTGGGTTATGATAACAGTCATCTAGGTTCTGAGGGAGGCTGCATCACCAAGTAATTACCAAGCAGATGGAGGGTGCAAACAGGGGGAGCTGTTTGTGTTTGTTCAACATGTTAGGCTTGTGTAATACATTTCATACCAAACAGAAACAGGAGGCCTGCGTGCCCTGGTTTGATGCCTAAAGCATGTGGTAGAAATATGTGCTGTTCCTCTATTGAAAGAGTGGTTTAGCAGAGAAGAAACCCGAAGTTATGTAAGAAGAGACACCATACCCTAAAAACTACCTTTTAGGAACATACCATTGCTTATTTAAACCACTTGTGTTTACTTCAAGACAATAATTATGTAACTTTGTGTGAACCTGCAGTAATCATGATGAGATATACTCTAGATGTATAACAGCCCCCAGACGTATATATATATATATATATATATATATATATTGCCTCTAGAACATAACATATGTGAACGCTATCTATATTGACCCATATTCATTGTCCACCTCAAAAACACTTTACGGATATCCATTTTCTTTAACCAATTTTTGGAAAAATTACAATTGGAAGCCACAATGCTTTATTAAAAATTTTATCAAATTGACAAAATCTATGGCAACTTTTGTAAATGATGGATATAAAGTGCAATTAACTGATTGTTATGACTTATTGGAATTTTACAAAACCTAATAATATACAGTAGAAATCAAGTGGCTGTTGAACTTGTGTTGAGATCCCTGTAATCCACACTTTACAAAGTACCAAGCTCCTGAATGAAAGTGCATTCCATTGGAAAAACAAAGAAATTAGCAAAAAATTTTGCTTAAAATTACTGTGTCCCTGATTTATTGTGTAGAACATTTTTTTTACTTCACATTAAAATATGAGTTTTACAAAATTCTCTGGAAAACAAAGAATGGAAATCTAATTACTACATCTTTTTTCCCCCCAAGATATTTCTAATCATAAAGGTGCAATGCCCCAGGACTGAGCTTCACATAAAATACGTAGTTGAATCATTGCTTTGTTCTTATCAACCTATAACTGATTAAATCTGTGTGTTTCACATGTTTTACTCTTATGTTTGATTCCTCAGGAGTCGAAACACATCCGGGTCTCCTCGTCTACACTCCATGAAGAAAATCCACTTTATTAAGAACATGAGGCAGTACGATACCAGGGGAAGCAGGTGTGTTTGTTCAGTTTAATCTTGTTCATTCTAATTATAACATCTGTATGGTTGTGCATCATTCATGTAATGTAACGTCAAATTCTCCAGAGGCATTTTAAGCTTAACTTGTTCCATGTATTAGAACCTGCAGGAATTTAATGAGTGAAATGTAGATAAAATGAACGGAATATGAAACATATTGGAGGGTAATGTGAGTTAATTGGGAAAGGATTAGCTTTATTGAAGATGCCCTGTGTACACACTTGTGATTGGTTCACATTGATTAGGTTCGGGACGAGGCCTACTAGATATAAGCTGATTGTGAGCTATAGTGAAAGAAAAAAAGAGAGGTTTAAAGAGAGCAGAGACAAGACTAGAGAGAGGGAGTCAAGCTGAATCAAACACAGTAGTGGAGACCTGATATGAGCTGAAGAAACTCGAGATGAGATTTAGAGACCTGCATTGAGATGATGCTTTGCACTTGATCAATGCTTTGCATGTGAAAAATGTAATTCTCAGATTTTATTGAAACACAAAACAACATTTAAAGTAGACTGTATGCTTGAAATATTTCCAATACAACAATAGTAACTGGAAACTGAAGAATAGGGGTTTCGTAATTGAAAATGGAGAAATTGGGAATTATTGTATATATTCTGTCTTGTCCTTTATGGTACATGTACAACATAATCAATAGTTTTGTCTGTTTTCAGCTTCTCTCTCCCATTGATTTGAATGGAAATTTTATATAAAATCACAGTAATAGCAACCATTTCATTATAGTTCAATGAGTTATTGAGATGGAAATGTCCAAAATTAATAATAATAAAAATGTCAGCCATGTCCAACGTCACATTCTCTGAACTGGGAGTGTAGAGCAGTTCCAAATTATGGTTATTGATGTTTTATTGCCATGCCAACAATACGATTTGAAGCATTAACATGCATTTACAGAAATGCAAAGCATTCTAAGTGCTTTTGCCAACATTTCCACAGTGTTAATAATATAATGAAAATAATATTCACTTTTTGGTTAAGAAATTGCCACTATATTTACATAAATGACATTTATGAGTTTTGAGATTATTATTATTTTTTTGCATTATGCATAACTGGGTGGAAGGGGCGCTGATATCTTTAAAATGTGTTGTTCTCCGTGAGATCTGGCTTCATTCCATGACTGGAATGATGGCTATGTTTATAAACCGCCCCAAATAGAGAGTGCTCAATACTTTCCACTTGTGTTCCCAGGCTTTGGGTTTTCACACACAAATAAGCACGTACACAGACTCACTGTCACAGGGTCAGAGACGGGGCTGGGGGAGGGAGCCATAAAACTCAAAAGCTATTTTCTAACAGATGATCAGTGATACAGATAAACCTGGTGTTCAGTGGCTTAATCTTTGAAGTCATTTGCATATGCTCGAAATGGGCATAAATGGTGTGTCCACAATTATTATTATATTTTTAAGATATTAATTAAAGTTTTATTGTTGTATACAGTACTATCAATGTATTCGATTCTCTTGAAAACAGTTTAAAAAAAGTTAAAACATCTGAATTCAAATATATATAAAAGGGACTATTCCAGTAAAATGTTAGACAGGGGAAAGCTTTCTGCTGTGCTCTTTTTTTTTTGACAGGTTTCTTTTCCATGTGGGATTGTTTATATCACCGTGTGCATTAGTCATGGAAAGTTCTGGTCGTTAATACAAAATACTTCCAAAGATAATATTCATTATAAAAAGGATTATCATTGTTTATCATATTCAAACCAAACTAAGTTTAGAATTACATCTAGGCCCATTCTGAACATTACCAATTTAGAACCTGCTCTGAACAGTCAAAATCATTTAAACCAAGTTTTGGAATCTATAATATTTGTCACGGTAGCTGGAAGGAAGGACTTGGAGTTAGGAACTACTTTATTTTATTTACACGCTTAATAATAGCTGTGCAGCAGAAGAACATCCCTAAATGGGAACAACACTTAGCAATGTATAACAGTCACTCAGCGGAATCACCATGTCTTCAGAGATGTTGTCAGCGGTGGAGGTGAGTAGCATGTGAGTCAATCAGAGAAGTTCATGAAGTTCAGAGGAGATCCAAGAATGCAGAAATCGTTCATGGAGAGTCAGGGGGGGCATGAACCATATGACTGACCATGAGGAAGGGGAAGTGAAGGCATATAAAGAGGAAGTGCAGATGAAAACCGATCAATGAATGGTTGAGTTACAAGGAGACACAGATGTGGAGAAAGATGGAGTAAGTGCTGGGTTCAGCAGAGAAACCACAAACCTAGCCTTGACAACAGTTTAGTTTCACAGACTGATTGGTGCCTCTAGAACGCATGAGACATTGGAGTCTATCTGTGCAAAAATAGGTAGCTTATTATTTTACAGCACTTTTTTTTGCTAGAAATCACAGTTTTGCACCACGAAAGTTCCGCAAAAGGCCTGTAAAGAGTAAGCCAATCCCACAAATGGAAATTTAAATGAAAACTTGGAACAAGTTCCAATCTCAAGCCTAAATTGATTGTAACAATTTGCAGATAATTAAAAAAAGAAAATGAATTAACTTAATTGCCCTCATTACAATCACTGTTACACACAACCATAACCTTACGGACATGTGATCACTGACAAACAAAATTTTAGAACCAACCCTCCAAGCTCCCGAAAATATACCGTGTACTTCACATTAACTGTCATTTTGCCACACTGCCAGGTGTCAGTGGTTAAATAGCAGCTTCATACCCACAGACAATTTGAGATCATTGTGCTTCCTGTGAGTTTGTATGAGGAAGTGAGAGAGACATGAAGGCTCACACTCTGTCTGTGTATCCTGGAGGTGCGTATTGTGTGTGTTGGTGTCTTTCAAATCTGTCATTTGACCTCTGGTTTCACAGCTGTCATGTTTCTAGATCTGGATATGACAAGGGATTGTGTGTTGAAATGACTGTGTATAATAAGTGAAGTGTGTCATGTTAACTAGATTGTGTTCACCTTGCAGGATTGTGTTAATCTGCGCTAAAAGATCTTTATGTGCTGCCTTCTCTGTGTTGCCGTATGGGGAGAGTTTCCATATCAGGTATGCCAGCAAACACACTGAAAGTCCATGAACATTGTGAAAACAAGATAAAAGTAAAACCAAATTAAAAACAATGCAATAACATATAAAGTTGCACATTTTAAGTTCTCTATTTAATAACAAAAAAACTACCTGCATTGGGGGAAAACCAAAACATATACTCACAAGACAGCCATGGATTTGTTAAAGAAACTAGACAATCTAAGCCTAGAAAAAAGTTATAACAGCTCGTTGTGAAGGAGCTGGCTCCTTCCCTCTCATCCAAAGTTATTAGTTTATATTTTGTTATCGTTGTTTGTCATTATTTATTTTATGGTTAAAATGTGGTGTTTATTGTGTTGGGGGAGTCAGGTTCCATCTGCTGTGCCAGTTGCCATTGTTAAGTCATCAGGTGTGCGGACTGGCCAGGTCAATCTGAGCCTGATTGTCAGGTGTCTCTTAGTTCATATATAAACGTTTGATTTGTGCTGGAGAAAAAGAGGCTCCGACACTCTAAGAGTAATAAAGAGATATCATTTGAGTTTATTTTGGGGGTTTTTCTTTGGATTCGAGACCCTCGCTTTTATGGGAGGGATATTAGCAAGAGTGGAAAGCACATGGACAATCAGAAAACTAGAATCCAGGTGCTCACACTCTGAAAATTAACATGATTACTTACTAGGTCAGTGCCATTAACAAGCACATGAACATAACCAGAGATAGAAAGTATGAAAAGTAAAAAAACTTGTTTATTTAACACATTTCGGGAGAATAATTGTGTTTAACCTTGACTTTCCTCCCTTACTCTACAACATTGACACTTCAGAGAATGAAAGATAGCCTTGCACGTTCATACCAGCCCTTTATGCTCATAAACATAAGACAGATCCTGATTTCAACCGAATCAAGACACCACAAATAAAAATGCCCCAATGCCGGAGCTCTGCATCAAAATCTGAAAACAACCATTACAAGACTAGAAATGGTTAAAAATATGGGCACAAATATAACAAGATATTGTTTTGTTTTTTTTTAACACAGAAACTGTGCATGCATCATTAGGTCATTGTTAATGTAGGTTTATTTTTAACCGGCCCCTGGCTTTTAAACCAGATAAGGTCTGCGGATCTTGTAACTGGTCCAGATGGAGAAATCATGAATCATTATGTCAAGATTTTGATAAATATTTCCAAATTCCTTCCTCCAAGACTAACTCTGATTGACTGTCTTATTTCAGTTTTTCCTAACGTATATTTGAATAGACTAAGAATCTTTTTAACACCGTTGTTCTATTGAACACTGTTGACTCCAAATTTTTAAGAGAAACAATACATTAAAATTAAACCATGTTTTTTTTAACAAGACCAAATCTGTGTACAAACTAGACCAAAGCAGTTGTTTTCATAACGTTTATAAAACACTAGGTACGTTTTAAACAGCTACAGCAAGAAATTACTTTTCCAATTAATTTCATGATTCCTCAGTGTTTCCCCTACTGTTAAATAAGCCACCAGCCCCACCCCCACCCCACTCGCCAAACTTTTTAGACTGACAAACACCATTCAAGAAAAGTTCAATAGAAATGCATGAAGTAGGACTACATTCTTCATAATTGGATTAAATGCTCAGGAACAAACCACGACTCAGAAGCACCACTTGAGTTCTTTTCAACTAGGTATAGTTGATGATAGTAATATTCATGCAAACAGTTTTACAGCCTACCATTGACTTCATAAAAAATCTAAAGTGGACACTATAGAAAAAAATATTCTTTCGTTGTGGAATCAAAAAAGTTTTAGTTTAATAATTGAAAATAGCACAGAAATTGTATCACAAACTAAAAACCCTGTGAGTTTTTTCTAATTTTTTTCCGGTAGAAAAACTGGGAGAATGTTTTGTCAGTTGGTTCCTCTGCTTTTCTCTGGAGATTTATAATCAGGGTGAGATTCGGGCAAATGGGGCAGGAAAAGTTTTTCCCACATCCTTGAGCTGAATCTGACAGAACACAAACTTGACCCCCACTTCATTCCCACCCTCTACATTATGTTTCCAGAAAATGTAAAAAAAAAACATTGGACTTTTGGAAGTAGTGCCTTTTACTTCTTATTTCTGAGAGAAAGGGGAAATTGCATGTGTTACGTAAGCGCTGTAGATTAGGGGCTTTTTATTCCATCAGTGGAAGAGTTTCTTATTTCTGGAAGGAAGAGCATCTGTGTGAGACATTGGGCTGAATTAGGTGAGTTAGACTTTAGTGTTTAATTAGTTTTTCTTTAAGGGCTTCATGCATCTGTTCTCTTAATTTACTTTCATTGTAAAGATGTTAGTTATATACTAGAATCATTTTTGTGTTCAGATTGAATCTAAATAAGTTAACACCAGACACAGGGTTGCAGATATCTGCTGCAAAATCTGATAGAAGCTGAAAATGGACCTTTTTAAGTTAAATAGATTGTTTTTTTTGTTTGTTTTTTTTACTTAATCTTTGTAAAGTTTAGTTTAATTCCTACTTAAATCTACAGCCAGGCATTGAGGCTTTTGTACGAATGGAAACTTTTTGTGTTGTTCCAGAGGAAGGGCCTCTGCCCCCCCCCTTACATTTTTCAGTGGCTAAAAACATTCACGCTTTTAGAATATATTTTGTTTAGCATTTAAAAAATAAACATCTTTAGAGAAATGTTAACACTAACATTATCAGCAATATTACTGTTAACAATTTATTTGATAAAAATATAAAAGGTATTTTTCACAAAGTGATTTTATCCGCAAATGTGAACAAATATTATTTATTATATTCTTATTGGTTTTACAGGTGTATTGGGAAAAGGTGCTTTATTTTTGGAATGTGTCAAATACAATATGTTGTGCCATTTTTTTAAAGTAAATAAAGATATTGAAATGGCTAAGAAGTGCATGCTGCAGCTGAAATGCTCAACATTGTGTTGGAACCAGGAACGTACAAATAGTCAGGGAATCCAATTTCTAGCCAAATCTCTACATTCACGGAAAGCTGGAAGTGGTTGGGATCACAGTTTAATTCATTTTAACCTCCATGTGTCTGATCTTCAGAATAACTCACAGTTCTGCGCTTTTCTAATTTAAGCACAGCCATTAACCCGTGTTTTGCCACTCAGTCTCAATGAATGAGGGTGCGGCTTGGTGAATAAATTATGTTCACGAGTTCACCACCAAGACCTGCCATGTAGTAAGCATAGGCAGGGGAGAAGGGGTGGAAGGTGGGTGAAGCTCAGAGTAAATCAAAGAGAGGAAGGCTTAAATATTGGAGTGAGTGATGGCTTGATTGATGGCATCTCCTGATTATTCCACCAAACATCACTTAGTGTAAACCTATTAAAAAATGTTTGTGTGTGTTCCAACTGACTATTACTTACTTTATAATTCTATAAATAGACTTTTTTTATTGGTCATTAAGTGTTTGATTGGTCTTGTAGTTGTAGAAAGCAATAACCACATTTCTGTAATGACTGAAAAGCATCTGTTTATACCTCTCAGTGATCCTCGTCTGGAAGCTCAGCGGCGGAGACACTCGTCTGGAGGGATCTCCACCACATTAGAGATGCTACCTGGATTAGAGGGGGTGGAGCTGGGCATGTACGGGAGGGTGAGCGCTCTTCGTTCTCCCTAACTCAATCAATCCTTCAGTTTGTCAGAAAGTTCCAGAGGGCACTGTTCTCAACATGGTGATGACAGCTTTCAAACAGCTCTTCCACAGATGTGTCCGGGAGGGGAAAGTGCCTGTCAGAACATGTCTGCTGACAGCAGGCTTTTTCTGTTCTCTGTTGTACAGACGGTGTCGTATGCTCAGTTTCTATACCCCACGAATGCCCTGGACCGCCACAAGCCCTCGGTAGACCTCACACTGCCAATGCCCTACTCTAGAAACAGCATCCCTCGCAGTTATCCTTGCTCTCGCCTCAACAGCACTGTCGGCCTCGACCTTGGTATGACACACAGGCACTCAAATGTTGTTGTTTTTTTATGATTTTTATGATATTACCTTCATAATCTTCAATTTTTTTCAGTTTTTCAGCTTACGAATATAAAATATGTTCAGTCATTTATGTTCTATACCATCCAGCTCTCAGGGTCTGCTGGGAGAAATCCTCCAGTTTATTTTTAGACAACATTTACGTACTATGCTCACATGGCACTGTTTTCAAACCTCTGAAAGACATGTTTTGAAATAGGTAAAGTGGTAAAATCAATTCATAATTAATCCATCAATTAAATATTTGTATAGCTAAATATAGTTGCTGTTCTAATGGGAATGACAGCGTTTTGCAATCACAGTGTTCTCTGTGCATTTTTGTGTTAACTGAAATCGCATAACAATTATGTCTGTCTTTGAAATATTTATTTCTAAATACAAAAAAAGTTTAAAAGAACATGCACCCAAGGCCAATCAATTTTGGAACAACTTTCACTTAAAAAAAACTGTTTATTAAAAACTTATGTCATCTAAATTCTATAATATAATATATAATATCCGATATATTATATTATAGTCGTGTTGGTCCACGTAACAAGCTCACACTACAACTAGTCTACATTGTCCTTTTCCTTCTATGCTCGACGCATGATCTGCATAAAAGCACCAAATAAAAACATTTTGACTTGACTTTTGTTGTTTTACTTGCACTATAAGAAAGAATCCTAATCCAGAGAAATAGAGGAGCTTATGAAAAACTTGCACTTTTCACTTCTATATTTAAATTTCCACTGTAAAATACTGTATAGAAATATCTATATTAAATACAATATTGCAATATTGTGCTAGATATCACATATATATATATATATATCAGATATAGATATCAGATATAACACTAGATACCTTTATCAAAAGCATCCAGCTATAGTGTGATCAAACCTGAGGGTGAATAAGAAATGCTTATTTATATAAAAGGGAATATGTGAGAATTATCCTCAGCAATGAATGAGAAATCAAACCACACAAAGTAGAGTGTAGTCACCGTGGGGAGCTTTTGTAGTCTAAATGCTACGTTATTCACTGAGTGGGTGGTGAGATTTCAATCAGCTTGTGATTATCATCACAGTATTCCAGGCTCAAATGCATGCCGCGGTCACTAATGGTGCTATTCTTGTATTTAATGCCCAGTGTTTGTGGCCATTTGTCATTGAGCTGTCTCAGAAGTCAAGTTTAGCATCTTAAAGGAAAAGTTCACGTCAGATAACAGAAGCCATGATTCCGTCATCGTTCCAGTCTGCAGTTTTTTTTACTTTTGTATTTATAAAGTGGTACCTTCAGTTATTCTCTGAAGTATAACTAACGGTTAATTATGATCTTTGCTTGTGTGTCTGTTTTTCAGGCCTTGAAGACACTGACTATGACCCTAATATGCTCAGTGACCCCCAGTGGCCGTGTGGAAAACACAAACGGGTGCTCATCTTCGCCTCTTACATGGTAAAGTAAACACAAACAACACAAAAATTACAAGTTTTTTTATTTAGATTATTTTATGAGAGTCTCAATACACCAAATGGTTTTTCCAAATTCCTTAATCAAACATATTCTGTACACTTATTATTTTGTTAATATTGTTTGATTGTTAGTTTAATGGAAGGATAGACATTATTATAGATGTTTTAGAATAGCCATCTGTGTGTTCTGATTTATAGACAAGAACACACACGTTCTCACATGCTCTGAGCCCGTTCCGCTGACCTCAATACTGACCATTGCATTATGCAGATGTATATACAGATGTTCATTCTAATCTAATAGATTCCTTCTCAGTCTCTCTCACTCTCTCTCTCTTTTGCAGACAACAGTCATTGAGTACGTCAAACCATCAGATCTGAAGAAGGACATGAATGAAACTTTTAAAGAAAAATTCCCACATATTAAACTTACACTGAGCAAAATCAAGAGGTACACATTTTTTTTTATTTCAGTGTTTAGGTTATTGCAAAAAACTTGAAAAACTGTTTAATGCTGTGCTTTAAACTTATAAAATTACTGAAATTCCTCTAAGCATTTTGGGTCAAAAAAGAGGGGTTTTCCATCAGGCTTGCATGTTTATGTTATATCAATAAATGTTAAAATTATTTAACACATTTTTTTTGTGAATTGTCGGGCATACAAAGAAGAAAAAATATAACTGCCAGCAGCCATCTAAAAAAAAATTTTAAAAGTTGATTTAAGTGAATTCATTGAAGCACAGTAAACAAAATCTGGCATTTATAAATTGTCATTGTTTTCAAAATATTCATTGGGCAAGGTAGAGACCAGATGGTATAGACCAAACGTTTGCACTAATACCACATAGTCTAAAACTTTCAAAATGTATTAACAATGTGAGATGTTTTCTGAGCACAAGGTGATGCTCCAATGAAACTTTTTGAGTAATCAGGGGCATAGACGTGCCAGTTTTTGTAAAGATATGTTGATGCTTTTACAAAAAGCAGCATTTATTTATTTTTCAAATAAAAAATGGCGGTCACCAAAAATAACAGAGGTGTCCAAATGTACTAGGTCTATTATTTTCGGACAGATACATAGACTTGTAAAACACAAAAGCCATTTTTCACTAGGCTTTCACTATCTCTTCACCACTAGATGGCACTATGCTTAGCTATTACTCATGTTGGTGAAAATATCCACCAACGGTTGTGTCAATACACTTAAGCAATGTGCAAATATACCAGTATTTTAACAAGCACTACATCGTGATTTGGAAACTCTTTGACTGATCAAAATAATTTTTTGTCAATCTATGCTGCGATCAGTCTGAAGAGAGAGATCCGCTGGGCAGGCGAGGAGTCATCACTGCAACCAGTCACTGTGGCGATGGCGTTCGTGTACTTTGAGAAGCTGGTGATGCATGGCCGTCTAAACAAACACAACAGAAAGCTGGTGGCGGCCGCATGTCTCTTGCTTGCTGCCAAAATCAGCAGCGACCTGAAGAAGCAAGAGGTCAAGCAGCTCATTGATGTGAGAATCAAACACACTTTGTACACAGACACTACAGCTGTACTTTCAGCTATAAAGGCGTCAGTATTTTGTTGTTTTTTGGTCATTTGCTGGACTATGGAGAATTTAGAAACTCCTCAGTGTCCTGAAGCTAACCTGGGTTGCCCACATTGCAGGTCTTAAGAGGCCTTGAGAGAACGTATGTTGTTCTCGCATGAGCAGAAGAGGAGATGACATCATGCCATTTTCACATGTAGATTTTGACTGCATTGTTGAAGATAATGACTGAAGGAATGACTTTTTTTTCTGACGACATAAAATTCATTCTAGTTCTTCAAATACACCTCTGAGTTCCTTTCTGTATCTATTTCACTGGAAAACCGTCTCCTCCTCGTGAGACGTATATGCCATCTGAATAAGGATTGATGACAAAAAAAGTTGGATAGTCGTTTCATCTCGAGAGTCCCTTCTCAGATTCCAGGGGTTACCACATTAAAGGCACAGAGACCGAGTGTTCACCAATGCAACAACTTTATTGACAGAACTTCAGCATCGGATACTCTTCTACAGGTTGGGGCTGTGGGATACACGTCTGTTTTCCGCTGCAAAGAATGGCATACAAGTTAAAACGGTACTCGTCCACGTCAAATTACGAGTTAAAGAGATATGAGTTATAAAGCACAAGTTTAGGAGATGATATTTTTGGTGGGAAGTCCCCAATGGTGGGAAGTTCCAAGTTTCTTGCTTTCTCCTGCAGTCATCTTGTCCTTGGATGTTATGCGAATACAGTGACTAACCTTTCTGTGAGGATTTGAATATTTATATGTATTGTGAGTGTGATTCTAGTCACTTCTGAAACTTCTTTACCTTGTTTTCTCTAATACTTACTAGACAATTATCGTTTACTCACTTTTTAAATGAGAAAGATTCTAAATTAGCCCTCTCCATCACTTAAGTATAAAAAAGATGACTTAATGCAAACATTAACACTGCCCCCTTGTGAAGGGATGGTATAAAATGGTAAACAAACCAACCCCAGCTTTCTTAGCTTTGTGGTTTCAGATCTTTTTAAAGTCCATTTTCCAATGATTGTTCGTTATATAAATAGTTAGTTTCAATAGTTGGTTAAAACTAGTGTTGTACAATATTGTAGTGCTGAGATAATATCTAGATGTGTATCATATCATGGGCAGAGTGTGTCGTTACTCCCCTATTAATGTATTTGAAATCCATTCAGACTCGTCAAGTCGAACACCGTTCACATTGATTTGGGCTGCAGTGTGGAGAACGTAGCCATATATATATTCAGAGGGTGCCCTTTTTAAAAATGGAATTTTCTGGGAGCATGAGCGGAGTGTCTGGGATTCACTCTGGAGATTACTCTGTGGCATCATTCGGCCCATGGATGGCTTGCCACGCAATTCAGCTCTCTCAGGGCAGATGTCCAGGGTCTCAGTCCAGGACTGACCCACACACAGTTGAAAAAGTCAACTCTATATATAGAAGTCCTGATTGGGAGGCAACATCCCATTCCGATTAAATCTGAAACCACATGATTAGCCCATGGATCCCTAGATACATCTGATATTTTTATCTCAAGTTTATTCATTCTAAAACTTTATCCTTGACTGAGTTGACTGTGTTTCATGTTCTCTACATATCGTTTTTTTTTTATCTGTCCCCAGAAACTGGAGGAGAGATTTCGAATCTGCCGCCGAGAGCTTATTGCTTTTGAGTTCACCATCTTGGTGGCGCTGGAGATGGCCCTTTATCTTCCGGAAAGCAAAGTCTTGCCCCATTACCGTCGACTGGTGCAGCAGAGTTAACCTGTTTGAGTATGAAGAAGAAACAAGGAGATGCAGGTTGTTTTGCAGTGTCATGTTTCAGAGCAAACTCTGCTTTTCTAGATGCAGCTTTCCACTGCAGTCGGTTTTTATGACCACCATGGAAAAACAACTGAGGAAGTGGATCTCCTTTGATTGATAGCAGGGGGGGATAGTTGACTTCCTTCTTTTGCCTCTATGTTTTTAACATTAACCAAATATAACTTTATTTTAAGCTGACTTCACCTTTTCCACAGATGTACCATTCACTGTAACACTAAAGCACTTTGTTTTACATCATAACTATTTTTATACATGTAACTTTTGCAATAATATAGCCACTAGCACAGATTATGCATCATGCACTTACATGGTAGATATTACAAACTCGGATTATTTTATATAAGGGTGATGAAGTGACTAGTCCGGGGTCATTTCACTGGGAAGAATGCTCTACATTAGAGCTGATCTAAAGAGAAGCACATTTTCAGTGTTCCATTAATTTAATAGAACTTCCTTTTCACCTTTTTAAATTTTCTTTTGAACTGTAGCTAGCTTACTGGTGTTGCAAGACATGCTATATTTTTAAAACATTCTTTAATATAATTGATATAAGAATAAATATTTCAGGACATCTCCAACAGCCTGACTTATAGATTCTAGCTGTGATGTAACTTCCTGTTTGTGATTTAACTTCCTGTTGTATCTTAGAATGATAGGATTCAAAATATTTTTCTATTACACGAGCAAACTCCCATCGAATGCATTAATTTACCTGGTTCCAAACCAACAATATGTTAGATAGATGTCTTCCAGGTCTGCATAGAAAATCAAACTTTTTGATTTCTGTTGCTTTTAGCACAGGACGTAATTAAAGTAGCTGAAATACTAAATGCTTCTGGTCTAATCTGAGTCAATGATCTTAGCTAAAGGTTCTATCTAGAACAGCTGAATGGGTTCAAAACGTAAAGAGGTCATGAACTGAGAAACCAAAAAGTGCTGAATCCTGTGAAATATAAGAGCTGATAGAACAATAATGCCACCGTTACATGCAAAATGTTTTATTTTTTTTAAAACTTCTTGGAAGGAGTTTGCATGATCCCCCAGTGCTTCCATGGGTTTTTGTCCGGGTACAATCCCAAAAACATGCAGCAGGTTCAGTGAAATTCCCCTAGGGTGTGGGTGAATGTTGCCTTGCGATGGAATGGTGAACCCCCGCCTCTTGCCCAATGTACACTGGAGATAGGCACCGGCAGACCCCCGTGACCACACAAAGGGAATAAGCGGGTTGGAAAATGAATAAATGTTTTAATTATAGCCAGTGATGAAGTGACTTGAGTAACAGACACATGTCTGGACATCCCTTCTGGTTGTGACACGCTATACACACAACTCCAGCATCATTCATGCTAATATTATCAGTCAAAGGCAAAGCCACAGCTAGCCTGACAGAAGCCGAAATCCATTTTTGATGAACGTGAGCATTACAAGAAGATACTCTGTTCCAGGATGTACAGCAGTTCTTTCAACAGGAACCAAGTCTGAAAAAAGACTATAAAACAATGAGCAAGCCAGTGTTTGGAAGAACATATTTTCGTTTTCGTTTTGCTAAGCTCATAGTGATTTTCAATAGTTTGTACAGGAAACATGAAAGAAATAGTGCGCTCCTCTCTTTTAATTCTCTCTTTTCTCCACATTTTTGTCAAACAACTCCCTTTGATAAGCTACCAACAGTATAAACCGTTCGACATCCATGATATTTTCTATGTATTCTTCTTTCCTGTTTCCCTCTGTGGTGCGAAGTAAATCGGTTGTACCGCCATCTTCAGGCATGGAGCGTCATTGCATCTTTGATCCAGATGAAGCATATGAAGATTAATGTAAATCTCAATTCGGATTGGTGCGTAGAGGCCTTCTTCTTTAGCCACACGGACACAAACATTTAAATCAAACAAGTTATTGTATTCGTTATAAAACAAAGCAGTACAAAATAAAATCCAGTTCATGACCTTTTAAACTGATTAACTTGTAGAGTTATAGAATGTGCTCCTTTAACAGTGTTTTTTCTTTGCCATGTTTTAAATGTATATGTTGCATATTTTTTCCATTTTTACAAACCAAAAATTGCTCCTTGCAACATTATCTATGCAATTACAAAAAAAAACGTCTAGTTCCGATTCAAACACCCCAAGTCTATGTTTGTCCACATACATCTTCTCTGAATGGTGTTCTCTTATTTATCACACTGATATAATGGTTATCTGTCTTCCACATGCAGTGTTTACTTGTCATCTGTTGTTTTATATCTATAAATTGATTAAGTAGCAATGTGTTCTAGTAATGTTGTGTTTGTGCTGATATTGTGCAGTGTGTATGCAAGGACTTCCCTCTAGAGGAAGTTGTGTGCAATTGACACTATGATGCACTTCCATTTTTTTCATTTTGACCCCCCCCCCCCCCCCATCATCCTGCTCCTTCTTCAGTTGTAAGAGATACTAATGTCCGCCTAAGAAAAAGGACACCTCTGTAAATCCAGGTTATGCCATCAATCGTAATGATTCCATCGTCTGCACCAGGAATCAAACAAAAGTCAAAAGTAACGATTGCACAGGGGATTAGGATTTCATGCAACATAAAACGCTTAAATATAAAATTACTTTTTGTTTGTTCATGTAAACTGTGAATGGGTTACCTTTATACCAGTGGTGGCCAAAGACGTTCCTGGAGACCATTAACCTTCAAGCTACATGAAAGCCACCTGATCATATTAGATGAACTCCTCTTGGCTTGATTAAAACCATATTGGAACAGAAGCCTGCAGAGCTACAGTCTTCCAGGAACATCTTTGGACATAAACCCTACACCTTCATCCATGAGAGAAATGGTTTAGAGCTCCTCCTCAAATGCATAAAGGGAAGGTCGAGGAGTAGATCAAAGGGGGGAGAAGCGATTGGGCCTAAGTTGGTTCTTACAGTTGACAAACGAAGTGCCTACGAATATCTGTAATGAATTGTTGATTAAGAGAAACATCTAAACCGACTTAGTTAGGTTTATTTCCACTGAGGTTTTCTTTTTTAACAATGCTGCAATCTAAAAAGATCATTTGTCAGTTTTCAATTGAATTAACCATTTGATGTTGTTTTTCTTTTTGTATGCCATACGTTTGCGCCAATCAATCAGCTTTTAAATATAAAGTAATCTAAATAAACATTCAGAACTCCATTAAGACAAAATATGTGTAGAATTTTTGTAGAGGATTTATTGATTATTACACCACAATGAGTACAGTTTCAGCCTGAAAATGTTATTTTTGGTCTTTTTGATTCCAGATTCTATTATCTATGCTAAGCTATGCTAAAAGTGCTATCTGCAGATTTTGAGGGCAGCTACATAGCGTCTGAATTGGTGAAACCACTTTGGGGGAGTTTTAGCTTATTTACAGAAAATAAGAAGCATTCCTTAAATACAGCTAAAAAGTTCTTTGCCACATAAAAACTCTACAGTTTGGGAATGTTTAAAAAAAGTTTATGAAAACACATTTTTTGTATCCTTAATTTAAAAAAAAAAAAAAGAGTCTAAATAGATGTACATCAGATGTAGCTAATGGTGATGTAAATATTTGGGTTGTATTTTTTTGCTGTGGTATGTTTATTTACAGAGCAATGGACTCCTTAAATGAAATACCTTTCCTGTGGCTCCTTTCATAGACTCGAGGAGATCTAAATCTTAAAAAGCAACCATCCATTTTTGAATTCTGGTGCAATTGCTGAGTAAAGCCAATGCTGAATTTGTTAAACTAGCACTTTCTGTGCAAATCTTTTATTGTGCTTCCTTGTTATGCTTTCTGTTTGCATCATTTGTGTTAAATTGTCTGTGTTTACTGGTTGTGTATGGAAACTGTTGAATTGTGCACTTTATCAAATAAATTTCTTGTTTTGTTTTTTTGTTTTTTTCAAATGAAACTGACTAGTTTGTTCAAATATGTGCTAGTTTTCACTCAAAATTTCCTTTCATTTCTTCTACTGATCACTATAGTTTGTTAAAACCAATCACGGTAAAAAAAAGATTTGACCCCAACATTTCTTTGTATTGGTTAAGCGAGTTTCAAATTTTGTGAAAATGTCTCATTCTAAACTGAAACTAGTGAAACACACCACCAGGACATCATCTTTGCATATGCAAAACAATAGATCCTGTTTTTCCTGGGCCTCTGGAAGCATTGAAAGAGTGGAAACCCTGGTCCATATTGATTCATTTTCAAACCTGCTTATTCCCTTTCGGGGTCACGGGGGTCTGCCGGTGCCTATCTCCAGCACACATTGGGCAAGAGGTGGGGGTACACCCTGGGCAGGTCCCAGTCCATCGCAGCCATGGCAAGCAATTTGGCTTATCTCTTTCTCAACTTGGTTCATTTTGCTCATATTGACTTGAGAAACAATATGTTGTCACTGACTTTTTCATAGCAACCATTTTGGCACATATCTGACTCAGCTTAGCAAAATCAAAGAGACATGGGCTTTAGCCAACATTTAAAAAAAAATTTTAAATGCCACTAGAACAAGCGAACATCAAGGTTTGCATGCAAACTTTAGCCATCTAGTTGTAATGTTATGTAAAGTGTTGTAATACTATAAATCTAAATTAGCTTTATTAACAGTTACATTTACTGTTGATATCCTATTGCTGCAAACACCCTAAATATTAGTACTGTGTTCCAGATTTACAATGCAATTGTTTTTACTTACACTTAACTTATTGTTTTCTAGGTATTTCAACTATGTTGAAATGTTAACAACAGTTAATAATGTCTAATAAATATAACATTTATTATTTACACTGAACCATTTTTAAGTTAAGTATTTGGTTTCACACTGTTTGAGTGCAGTTTTGTGAAAACTATGAAATGTCCCTCGAAACTATGAATTTAAATTCTGCTTTACTTTTGTTATCTATTGCATAAAGTAAACAACCACAGACTCTGTGTTATTTGCATGTTTAAACAATAGATTCATGTTCAGATTTTAGTTCATGGTACTACTTTTATTCCCAGGAAACATTCTTCCACAGGGGGAATCCTTGTGTGTGGGAGGTTTTTATCACAACTCTTTGGACACAGAGCTCTCTTCACAGTGAACAAACAAGTGTCCCCACTGGAAAGGTGTTAAAAGATTATTCAATAATTATTTCTAATGATTGCATGGATATTTATAATAATTTATATTCTTTTCGAGAGCTCATATTTAAATCAGTTGAGTGATTATAGACAGTAAATTTAGAATATGGAAATTTACACGACGTCATTTAAACACTTTTAAAATGTGTATTTGTGAAATAAACAAAAATATTTAAATGTTTACTTTTAATTACTGTGTTTAATATCCCAACATCAACCATGGTTTAAATAAAGAGACACTTTTTTTTACCCAAGTTAGAACAACTCTAATACAAATCAGGTACAAACCAATTAAAAAGTAATTCCATGACAAATTTATGAAAAGGGGATATCCTTAACAATTTAAAATGACATCCGCTCTCTTCAACATTAGATTGTATGCTTTAATCCACCACCACTTAATTAACAACATGTAAAAAGACTGTGTGATTAATATAATTTAAAAACTATTTTTCCCCCAATTGTGTTTCACGCAATGCCTTTGAATTGTCAGGGAGAGTTCATGAAGGAAATCAGTTGGAGCTTTAGACTTTAATAAATAAATGGATGAATCATCTTTGGCTTCTGGGCCATTTGGGGTCTGTAGTACTGGGGCCTTGATGTGACCGGTTGAAGAATACTGCACATGCTCAGAAGAGACATCTGGACATTGGATTCTATAATTATATAATTATTCTGTTAGGAACGGCTGCATTTCTTCACGTTGAGTTGGAGATCGCATTGTAAAGAACAAACACAATTCCACGTCTTCAATGTCATTTTTTTGCTGCAAAAAAAACATTTTTTTATGTTTTATAACAAAAATCTAATGTGCTGATACAAAATAAAAGTTTATAAATCCACAAAAAAGGCAAGACAAGGGCAAAACAATGTGGAAAAATTACTAGATGGCACAGATGTAGGGTCTGTAAAATTAAATTAAAAGATGGCCACGCATTTTTATTTGAAGTATCTTGCACATTTATGTTATAACTCTTGTAATGTTCATTTAAAACCAAAAATATCAAAGCTAATAACCTTACATATTATATTTGAAATGAAAAATAACCCATTAGCTCACACGAATCGATGCATGCAAGGACTTTTAATGGTAAATAATTACTTTAGTCTCTTGTGCATGCATATTTGAGCATTGTTCTCTCTAATCCTTTGTCTAGAACACATACTTTTTCAAAGCCAGAACATATTTGCTTGGTCAATGTCTACATGTTTGACCGTACACAATTGTAGTATTCATTTCATGTGCAAGTGTTGGATAATAGTTGGCCTTTTTATTAAGATCATGGCAAGTTCTTCATACATTCACCTTATAACTTATTTAATCATAGATAGGCCCACATTGGTTCAACAGGCCACCAATCATTGCAGATATATGTGCATCAATTTCTGTTCCTGCCTGCAATGAATGAAAGGTGCGGGAGACCTTTGATGGATGCCAGTCCGTAGAAGGGACACAATCATTCTTCACAAAGTGAAAAATGTAAATACACATTTCCTTTACATAAGAAAACAGATAAATACGCTCAACTTAAAAGAAGATGTAATACATGAGAAGTTGGACAGGCTTTCAAGTTTTGACACAGGTGCAGCCCAATGAAACAATGACTGGCTTTATTTTCAGGATGTTCCGTGTATGATTGTGAGTGCCCAAGCAGCTCTCTCTGAATAACATCTTGATATCTTGCAGGATTGGTGCTGCAGTTGTAGACTTGTCTTTACATTTTCCACATGTAGCATTGTAGACATTTTGAGGAAACCTGTCTCCATTATATTTAAGGCTGTGGAATGAAAGAACCATAATCGTTGAAGACTTTGTCTTTTCTAAACGGTGATATATGAGCAATAATCACACTTTTTTTTAAATGAACTTACTTGCACTTCCAAGTAGGATTTGCCTTTCTTGAAACGTGATTGTTGTTTCTGCATTCTGGAAAGCTCACAAGATTGTTGAAGTGCTTCACACTGTTTTCAAATTCGTCTGAACTACATGGGTGATTACAGTCAGTGCACTGGAGGTGATGGCATCCGTAAGCGATCACGACAGCACAAGCAAACATCTGTTTCAAGAAAAACCCAAGTAAACCCTTTGAACATTCAGAATTAATATAAACAGCTTTCAAATTCACCAAAATGTCCACATTTTAGCTCACCAGCAATGCAGAGATGTTCATCCTTTCGTCTTTCAGTGTTAGCTTTGTCTGGATTATCAATGTTGTAATGCGAGGTAAAACTATGAATACGGTTCGTTAGTGCTGCAGAGTTTTATACCTTGACCACAATACCTCCACGAATTAAGGTGATGTCATCCGCCAACACAAATTTGCATAAACCACTGGGACTGCCGTCTGATTGACCACAACGATACAGTAACCTGTTAATGTTTTGGTGAATGAATGAAAATCTTCATTTGTAGACCCACATTCATTATTGCACATAAAGTTCAGACTTTTTCAATAAAACAACCAATATAAAAAATAAAAATACTCATTTCCCTATTATTCATTCATTTTATTTACCATTTACTATCTCCAGCGCACTTCAGGTGGAAGGCAGGGGGTACTCCCTGAGAAGGTCCACTGTCACACACACATTTAGAGAATACTAGTAACCTGACACAAGTTTTTGGTCTTGTGGGGGTACCCAAAAGAAAACCTACACAAGCACAGGGAGAACATGCAAACTCCTCTGCTCTTGTTCCAACCATGTACAGCTTCTTGTGACTAGTGCAGATTGTATTTAAATAATATCTAACTCATGTATTACTAGTGAAATAACAGTTTTAGATATCTGTGATTGATTTACTACTAGTAAAAAGGGGTTCAAGTGGTGCTCACAAAACACCTTGAAGAGGTCACCAGTCCATTACAGCACGATGTTCACTCTGCATTACATCCTATGGATAATTTAAACTGTTCAGTCGCCTTGCAGCATGTTTTTGAATGGACACTATGGGAGGAATCCAGAGGAATTCCAAAAACCAGAGAAATGACATGCAATGACAGAACATAATTATCAAAAATTCACAACGCTTTACTGAGAATACAATGGATGTGAAAGGGATTAGATACAAAGACAATAGATGCGGAAAGGGATTTTCCATGGTTCAAAGAAAAGGTGGGATTCTGTCATGTTAAACATGACCTTTCCATAGCATAATCAAATCAGGAACAAAACAAGAAGTGTGGCATTCACACAGACGCAGCATGTTGTCTTAGACAAGAGCTTGTAGGCTGATATGTGGGCACTGCGTTTCTCTTGTTTTTCTGCAGAACAATCTTCATTTCCACAAAACACACGCAACCATTTTATTGAGAGATCACTAAATAATATGTTTATTCTGTGACTTTTTTGGGGGTGAATTAAACTTTGTTCATGTATTTTTACACGCGTGTCAACATTTCTTTTCATTTCTATAGAAATTTGTACTTAAATTACAGGTCAGTAAGAATCTTATTTAAATGCTATTCATAAACTATTCATTTCCATTTAAATTAGATTCTAACTGAACTGTACATCATAAGTTTATAATAACAAAATATTAACATCAACATATTTACTGCAGGGAAAGTTTCCAAAAAATCTATGTAATAATGAAAAATGTGTATTTTTGTGCGTGAGTCTGTCCGTGCGTGCGTGCGTGTGTGTGGGCCTACTTTCGTGTGTGTGTGATTTATCTGTCTTTTGTGTGTAACTGCGACTCTGAGTTTGTTTTGACATATGCAAAACTCCTGAGTTAGTAATACCTCACTGGATAAACAAGATTTACAGCATGGAGGAATGTTTTTACGAGGTTCCCTCAGGTGGGAGCATCACATGATGGGGAAAATCTCCACCCACTTCTGTTTGTAATTACTTCACAATATTTGATTTTTAAAAATTGTAATTATAATATGTGTAAAACATATAAAAACAATATGCGTAAAACGTGTTGCAAGGGGATTTAATTCTAGGATTTAATGATGGTGACTGGTTTTATGACACCAGAAAGACTAGTAATTGTTTTTATTGTGATCTTTGAAATGTCCTCTGTTCAAACTGTAAAAATGGAGATAAATTATTGACTAACTGGTGGTACATTTTACACAAAGAGTACATGAAGTTTCAGGTATCAAATGTGTGCATGTTACTTAATCTTAGCTAAAACTAAATATATTGGTTACTCAAAATAAACACTTACGTTTTTTTTGTCGAATTCCATTTCTGACTGTATTTGTAGTACATTGATTTGATTAATTTAGCCACTTTGGTTGCACCATTGTCAGTTCTTGTCAACCCTATTTAAATGAAATGCAGCAATTAGAGAAACTCTTCTCTTCACTTGACTTGATTTTATATACTGGTCAAGAAAAGACTTGTTACACAAAAGACAATTGTGTACGGTCATATACATTATATGTATAAATGATGTACATGTAGCCCTACCCTAACCCCAATCTCTTTTAGTTTGTAATATATTTGCTTTGGAGGAACTTGATCCAAAACACCTACTCAAGCACACCTACCTAAATGGGTGTTTAAGTATTTTTTCAGCTATAGAATTTTAAGTAACCAATGATCCCAGTTTTAAAGTACTTTATACTGTTGGAAAAGCTCGCAATTTCATTTGTTTAACTATACACAACAAATTTACTTCAAATTTGAATACCACTCTGCATGTACATTTTGAAAAGATGTAAAAAGCTTTTGTTTCATTAAATATGTGGCTCAATTCTTTTATTAATATGGCCCCTGTAATCTTTATTTGTGTTATATATACGACTGTAATCTTTTAAAAAATATTTTCATAATCATAGCATTTTTTTCAAACAGAGAGTAAATAACTTTCTCTTTATGCTTGTTATTGTCACTCTCCCAACACTAGGGAAGTGCACTACAGTAGTTTGACTGATATGATGCAGGAAGCTCTCGGATTTACCTCTCGAAACTATAAACAAGGGAATACGTCTAGAGGCATCATAAACAAATTTGTTTGAGAAAATCCAGAGTGTATATTATTATATTAATCCATGGTTGGTCAGTCTCAGTGTATCCAATTCAACCCAGTAAATTGGTTTTATTCAGTCATTGATGTCACACATTTTATCCACATATATTATATCTTTTTATTGTTCTGTGATGCATTGGTTGATGCATTGGTCACGTATTCTGTAATTGTGTAGACAACCTTACCTTTACTTTTGACCACAATACAGCTGAAATTACAGCAGTAATGTCTTTTGTGCTTCTTGTCAAGTGTTTCAGGTTCATTTTGTCACATGGATGGTCCTGACTGAAAGGTTGTCAAAAATAAAATCAAAATAATATTTACTTTATATTATAGCAATCTAACAAAAACGTATTAATTTGTTGTATTTATTTATTCTAAATGTTCAAATGTACTTACTTATACGTTTATTTATTTTGTTTTAAGATAAATAATAATTTAATTCTCTGGTTCCATATCCCAAACTTGTATTTAAAATGTCAAGAATATAATTATGTACACGTGTAATTAAAGTTTTAAATAAAACCCAAGAACTCTTATATTTTCTTTCTAGTTACGTCACATCCGGACCCTTTCTCCTTCCTTTCCGCGTCGGCCATTTGTGTTAATCGGTAAGTTCACCACGAGCTCTGGTTTATTTATTCATTCTAATTGTTTTGAGCGCGTGTTCAGGGCTTATTTCTTATCAGTTTTACCATGAAATGTTTTGAAAATCATGTGTGTCGTATTTACGGAACAAATCCCCTTCTGGTGTTAAAATGGAGAATGAACGCGGCATGAGTAGAGCCGCGTTCAGCAAGGCCTCTGACTTAAATATTGGCCCAGTGTTTGTCGAAAATGTAACGCTCTATTTCTAACGTTTGAATGCTGTTTCTTTGCAGACCTACTTGGTCAAGTAATCGAATCGAGTGAAGATGCAGAACGACGCTGGTGAATTCGTGGACCTGTACGTGCCCCGAAAATGGTGAGTGATGGGTTTCCCAGCTTGCATTCAAATAATGCTCGCGTTATTAGGGAAAAGTAAAAGTACGCCTGTAATCTTTTTATTCTAGAATCAGTTAAGGCTTATTGCCAGGTTCAGGAAGAGCACTTTACAATTAAGTATTTACATTACTATGATAGAGTTGAACACCTCACCATTATCTATTGCCTCAATTTTACAGCTAAGTTCTTCTCACGTTTTATGATTTTTAGTACAATAGTTTTCGTTTCTTTTAATTAGCTCTGCTAGCAACAGAATCATCGGTGCCAAGGACCACGCTTCCATCCAGATCAACATTGCTGAGGTTTGGGTTTAAAGACTTGTCTTTAATCGATAATGTGTTCTGTGGTGTTTCAAGCAATGGACGCTGGTGCATTTTCTATAAAACTGCCAAAAAGGACACTAAATATGTATATTCAGATTTGATCATACAAATAACTTAACATTAAATGTTTTGCCTTTTATACAAAATTTTTTGGCATTCATTCAAAATGTTTGGCAGTCCATCTTTAGTCTGATCCTGCTGTTTCAAAAATGGCATTTAAAGCAGAATAAAGCATTGGCATAACCAGATCTGGTTGTTCAAATCTTCTCAAACTGCGTATTTTATTTCCCTCTCTTTTGAATGCCGACTTACAGTCTTGGGAGGATCCGGTCCGAGCTCCTTTACATCATGTTTCTCCTCATGACTGCTTTTCTCATACAGTGCTAATTTAACCAATTAACAGATTTGTTAATTGCCTTGTTCTATTTTCTGCCTTTTCTCATTCGCTAATACAAATGTCAGTGCTGCTGTAGAAACGTTGTATCGGAAAGTAAACAAAATGGCCTTTGGACAATTTATTCTAAATTGCTTTTCCTGCACATGAGCAAGGTTAGAATGACAGTCGAGCTTTTTGGACTCCACAACACCATTTACATACTTCTGACCAATCAGAAACTACAGCACTATCATCACTAACTACTAACTTTGAATCACCTAAAATCATAAATATAAATAACTTGAACACTATTTTTTTTTTTTTCGTAAAGTCTACATGTTTAAAATGAAACCGCATGGAGGTCCAGATGTCTTTGGTGATATTACTTTTTTAGAAGTAAAATAATCAAACCTAAATGTTCTCCAAAGCACCAAGTGAACCACTGCAACATTGTTAGATGACTTATACTATTTAAACCTATAACTAAACCATTTGAACAAATTTAGTTGGAAGTTGTTTGTTTATTCACTGAGATTTTAGGCAGCCTCTTGACTTACAGAAATGGCTTACTAATAGGGACTAGTGCTGGGCGATATGGAAAAATCATATATCACGATATGAATTATTTTATATCACGATAACGATATATATCACGATATACCACAATAAAGTACGTTTTCAGTTATTCTCTGAAAAGTTTGACAAAAATATCATTGCATACTTTTTTTTGCAACTTTATTTTGAAGTGACATTTAACTGAACAGATGTGGTGGAGGTAGAGCTACAGTAGCCTTCACATTTTTTTAACCACATCATAGTTATTTAAATAGTATTATAAAAATAAACTATTTAAAATAAAATAATGGACCACACTGCAAACATCCTTCTCTACTTGGGCCCGGCATGCGTTATATAAGCGAGGCAACTCGACATTACTGAAGTGCTTACGACTGGGCATAACGTACCTCGGGTCAAGCACTTTGACGAGGTCTCGGAAGCTACCCTTCTCAACTGCATACACGGGGATCATGCCTTTACAACAGTAATGCAAGATGGCACATGTGATTTCTTTATGGCGCTGGGACATTTTTTCATACGGTGTGCATTTTTTGAAAGACTCTTTAATTTTAGGCTGGCTATATTTTTTTCTCGCCACTTGCCCGTGCATATTTGCATACTGACTTTGCCTAACTTTGTGGCGCGGTCACGTGACAAAAGAACGAAATGACCCGGACTTGCTGAAAGACCTAATCTTTCGGAGAGACTCGCAAAAAGACCTAATCTTTTCGGGTTCCGGCTCATGGCCGCTCCGTAATGTTAACCAATGCAGCATGAGCTGGAAAGAAAAAAGACCGAAAGGACCCGGTCTCGCTAAAAGAACGAATCTTTTCGGATCCCGGCACTATAGGGGTCACGTGACAAAAGTGCTAAAGAAGCCAGTCCTGACTAGTGATGGGAAGTTCGGATCATTTTACGGATTCGGTTCTTTGAGTCTCGTTCAGTAAAATGAACGGATCTTTTTTCGAGTCATTTCGTTCATTTTACTAAAATATCAATAAATGTTGTGTGTACTTCCACATCTACTAGCGTTTTATACACAAACGCGAATCACACTACAAATAAGACAAAACTATAATGCTAAATTTAAAACGAATATAAATATATTACTAAAGCCTACCTGGGTCTTTTAGTCCGGTTTACCCAAACTCTGATCTGTCTTCTTTAGATTTAAATCTCTTTTGTTCGACACAAAATTACTTCACTCTGATGTTAACGTGTGCAGTCCGTGCACTCAGTCCGGACTGGCTTCTTTAGCACTTTTGTCACGTGACCGCTACAGTGCCGGGATCCGAAAAGATTCGTTCTTTTAGCGAGTCCGGGTCCTTTCGGTCTTTTCTCTTTCCGGCTCATGCTGCATTGGTTAACATTACGGAGTGGCCATGAGCCGGAACCCGAAAAGATTCGTTCTTTTTGCGAGTCCTCCGGGTCCTTTCGGTCTTTTCTCTTTCCGGCTCATGCTGCATTGGTTAACATTACGGAGTGGCCATGAGCCGGAACCCGAAAAGATTCGTTCTTTTTGCGAGTCCGGGTCCTTTCGGTCTTTTCTCTTTCCGGCTCATGCTGCATTGGTTAACATTACGGAGCGGCCATGAGCCGGAAACAGAAAAGATTAGTTCATCTTTCGAGTCATTCGGGTCTTTTCGGTCTTCTGTCATGATGAACGGGTTGCGCTCGGAAAACCACAAGAATGATGCGCATGCGCCAATGAACGAATCCCTCTCTAACACGACTCGTTCATACGGAGTCACATTAAAGATTTGTTCAAAAAGAACGAATCGTTCTTGAACGACACATCACTAGTCCGGACTGAGTGCACGGACTGCACACGTTAACGTCAGAGTGAAGTAATTTTGTGTCGAACAAAAGAGATTTAAATCTAAAGAAGACAGATCAGAGTTTGGGTAAACCAGACTAAAAGACCCAGGTAGGCTTTAGTAATATATTTATATTCATTTTAAATTTAGCATTATAGTTTTGCCTTATTTGTAGTGTGATTCGCGTTTATGTATAAAACGCTAGTAGATGTGGAAGTACACACAACATTTATTGATATTTTAGTAAAATGAACGAAATGACTCGAAAAAAGATCCGAGACTCAAAGAACCGAATCCGTAAAATGATCCGAACTTCCCATCACTACTAGCGTAAAGCATGTCGCAACAACGTAAAGCGTCCCGTCGCAAAATCACAAGACGGAGTTTCTTTGCGAAAAAGTTTTATTCTTGATTATCACTTATATAAAGGGTAGAGTATGCATTGCATAGCCACAAGACATTATCATACATTTGTCATAGCCTATTTAATGCAATATTTTCTTTAGTAATTGATAAAATTAGGTTAGAAACGATAGAAACGATAGAAGAGAAATAGGACGATAGACACTTTTCTATCGTCCCCACGATATATATCGTCATATCGCCCAGCACTAATAGGGACGCCACCATACTCTGTTTTATACTGAAGCATGAGCTTTGTGTACCATTGCGTCCCTACTTACTAAGTTTATTTACTTGTGCTTTTAATGAGATTTAAAATGGTTTGGTGAAATTTAAAAAAAGGTAATTTATTAATTAAATTGGCTTGATGGGAACAAGTGGATAAAGAATGACTAAATGCCACAAAGTAGTACTGAAGCATCTAATGGGACGGGTAACAAGTTAAATCTGTTTATAACTGTGTATGTTGTCTTTCTCTTTGTATTCCTTGCAGGTGGACAAGGTTACAGGCCGGTTCAATGGACAGTTCAAAACCTATGCCATCTGTGGTGCCATCCGTAGAATGGTACATTTAATTACTTAAAATGTAAATAAAATAATGCCTCAAAGTAAATGTTTTCATTTTAAACTTTTTGTGTTGACTGCAGGGTGAATCTGATGACTCCATCCTGAGGCTGGCACGGACCGACAGCATTGTGGGAAAGTAAACCACTGCAGTAAGTCTTAAAAAAAAGTGTAATTTGCATTAAACAGCTTTACTGGTGTGCAAATGTGATTGTTACTATATGGAGTATATTATGCAATAGATGCTCATCTTTCTATTTGTAAATATCTTACTAATGGAATGTTTGTGAGATGACCTGTTTATAACTTCCCCTCATCGCTGTATTTTCTTTTACAGGAATATCTGAAGGATGTGCTGTGGACATTCATTTGTAAAATAAAAGTGAAATTGGACTTGTCTGTGTTTTTAATCTATTTGGGGTTTTGAGAATCATGATTAATGATTTGGCAAAAGCTCAGTAGGGTGTTTAGATATTGTACAGTATTGGTGTAATTAAGAATCTTTTGGTTTGTCATGATCAATCTTTTGTATCTATCTATGGGTGAGATCCAGATTTGGAGGAAAATCTTGGGCAAATAATTAGCATAGCACATGTTCATCAGTGCTGACCTTACTTTAAAATAACTTTTTGTGGGTAAAAGTAAACAATATACCCTTTGGTATTTGCATTCTGCAATTGAAACGAATTACTTGTTCTTAGACCAAGTAAACAACTTTTTTTGCTTACATTATTAACTTAACACTGTTAGATACAGGTGCTGTCTGCTCTTTGATATTGAATTGCTTTCTGGCTGGTTTTGTCGACCAGCGAATAGCATCGGTCGTCCATCCTCCAGAGGTCGCTGTGCATATGTACATTCGTGATGTTTTACACCGAAGCGGAACATTTATTTGACCCCTGACTGCTTTTTTTCCGCTAGAGGGCGCCTGAAGGTCCAGAGTATGTAACAGTTTCCAGTTAGCTTAGTTTTATTTTATGTTCAGCTTTTTGGTGTTTAAATTAATGTCTCTTGCAAACGGATTAGAATCTCTATTTTATAGAATCTTATTTATACAAACTTGCGTAACCAGCACAGCCAAAAATCTAAGCTATTTAATTCTTTACATTTTCAATATCGCTTAGTCATTGTTTTATAGAATTATTTTTAATTGTTTACCATTTAAGTTTCAAAAAATTTAATTGCATAACGTTTTATTTAGTTATGTACATCGCTACATATATTAAACTTCAGTGCATCAAAACTATCCGTGAAAATGTTAAATCGCAGTAGAAACATTCCCTCCGACATAGTTACGATTTTCACTGATAGAAACTAAAACTAACCGAATTATTTTAAGGTTTTGATGTTCTTTCGAATTACCCCAATTGCGATAAGCAAACGATATGCCTAAAAAGTAACAAGCAATCGGTCTATAAGGAATTTCTGTAAACTCCATTTTAATGAATATTTATATGTTTTTAAACACATTCACGAAACCAACTCACTGATTGGATAGCTTATGCATATTAACAAACCTTGTGACATAAATGCGTTTGTTTGACAGCGGTTTTATAACTACTAAAATGACAATTAAATATAAACGGCAAATAGTACAGAGTTCATCTGACAAATACCAAATTATTAATGTAATCCAAAAAGTGTTTTGGGGTGTTACGGAGCTTTAAAAATCACACGTTCAAGCCCCGCCCATCTCGGATTTTGTTAGAGGCGTGATTTCCCTTCTTGTTTTTCGTGGGACTTCTGCGCTTCAATGGTTGTCCTACTGCAGGCACGCACTGAGTAGTAATCCACGCGTGGAAGAGGGAATAACATCTGCTGCATGCATGGCACATATAACAGCGCGTTTGTTTTAATTCAAAGTCGTTTGTCTTCTTTGATACCTGGGATTATTACAGTTGAGTAAAACGAGCTTTTTCGAGAATATATACAGAAGCTGGAGGAGACTGCTCTCGGGCTGGCTGACAGCTCTCAAGTGCATCTTCGTTCCTTTAGCGTAAATATCTCACACATCTTCTGAAAACAAACCCGATTTGTGTCTTCGGAGCATCGCTTTCTCCTAGTTTACAATCAATTTGCACGTGCAAATTTGAATCTTGCAAAGTGACCCAGCGCCGTCGTCCTTTCACCAAAACAAAGACTGTTCTCCGTTTAAAGACTTGGAGGTAATTCCACGCGGAACTCCACTTTTGCTCAGTATTTGGGAGTGAAATGCACACAGCGCCTGCACGGGGGTAAACTCCCACACGGAAGTGACTTACACACGTTAGGCCAGTGATCAGTCCGAGTGTGCGCTTTCTAGGTGACTTTGTGTTATTTTTGTCCACCGAACGCGTATTAAAATGATTCCTGAAAAGGCACCAAAAGAGGACGTCTTACACGCTTCTGTGAACTTGAAGAGAGAGGCGCACATCCCCAGCTTTGAGAAATACAAAGAGCTTTACATCAAGTCTGTCGAGTCTCCTGAGGGTGAGTTTGTAAAAAAAAAAGTGTTTCCATTTCACAGCCTATAACATATTAAATGTCTGTCAAGTTAGATTGAGGAAGCAAAGCTTTAACTGTGAATTATAATGGAAAACATTTGTGTTTATTTTTCTCTTAAATACAGTACTATACAGAAGATTTGGGCAAGTGTGAAAATTTCTGTAAACAACGCTTTCAGAGTTAATCATTTATTTACTGCAATAATCAAAATGCAGTGAATAAACAAATTAAAAGTCCCCATAACCACACAATGCGTTCTAAACAGTTCCTCTAGATACACTTCCACATAGCTTTTAAAAAAATTCTGATAGTTGTGGTTGTTTCTTTACACAGAAGTTTGTTATTAATGATTTTGACTGTGTGTTTGTGCCCATTGTCCTGCTGCACATTGCATTTGTGGTCAATTCTGAGCCTGAAAACCACTAATCATGACCAAATCTTCAGGTCTATTTGCAGAAGTTTGTTAATCTTTAAACACACCTATACCAGGGTCATTTAACCAACATTCACTGCCAAATCCATCTGTAAAGATAAACCAGTTTCTTGGAAAGTTGAAATATGGAAGTGTTAATCATTTATTTACAATAACAATCAAAATGCAGTGAATGAATAAAATAAAAGTCTCCAAAAACACCCATTACCCTCAAAGCAGTCCTTCTAGATACACTTGTGCACCATTTTGAAGAACCTAGGTTGTTTTTTTACACTGAAGATGGTTGTTATTGACTTTGTGAGTTTCGGGCCATTGTTCTCTGTTGCACAATGCATTTGAGATTAATTGTAAGCTTTGATATAAATAATCAAAATGCAGTTAATGAACAAAATAGTGTCAGTAACCATACGTTGCAGCAATTCTTTTAGTGGATTATTTAAAAAAAAAAAATTATAGTATTTGTAAAATATCACTTTTTAAAATCAAAATTTGGTTTTATTCTGTTTGTTCAGAGTTCTGGGGAGATGTTGCCAAAGACTTCTTTTGGAAGACGAAATACACCGGCAAGTTCCTGGACTACAATTTTGACGTGACCAAGGGTGAGATTTACATCAAGTGCATGGAAGGAGCCACAACCAACATCTGTTATAATCTCTTGGACCGCAATGTCCACGAGAGGAAACTGGGTGACCGAGTTGCTTTTTTCTGGTCAGTATTTGAGAAGCATGTGGTTTTAATGTTTGCTTTCGCAGCGTTTTAGGAAGCTCATGGCTGTTTACTAGATTATTTTAACTTTCTTCAAAGACAATGCTGAACACTTATGAACTGGTAACATATTTTGACATATAGATGTGTTCACTTATCCAGTTTGAGCCGCACCAGACATTGTATGGAAGATTTATAAAAACTTCCTTCTTCTTATTCAAAATATCGAAATTCAGCAGACCACCAAGCACGAATTGTTCAACAAAGTCAAAAAAGCTTCACTATTTGACATCGCCGAGGCCTTCAAGAGTTTATCTGTAGATGGATCCATAAGTCAGTTCTAGTTCTAACCATGTGACATTAGGGCAAGTATATTTCGACCATACAAAGACTTGTTGACAGTCAGGCCAAGATAAAACTAGGACAACGTTTTACTCGTATAATATTTTAGTCACAGGAGTTTGGTCCGTTTTTTCGTCTTTGTTGATGTGCATTCCAGCAGATCACTGTTTGTACACTGGAAGCTCTCACAAGTCTCCTGTTCACAAGTCTTTTGGCATTAGATGATCATTAGTGTTATCACATCCTGCCCGAGACGGATGATCTTTCTGTTTTCTGCAATGTCTGTTTAGCAACTGGGAATTTAAAAAAAAAGTTTCTTGCAACATGAGTTCAATCATTGCCTCATTTTGTTTGAATTACACAAACACCAGCCCTTGTGTCTAAACAGAACTCTTAAGATTACAATCAGGGTCTGATGTGCAGTCAATGAAAAATAGAAAGTTACATTGTAACCCGTAGAGGACGACTTTCACTGCAAAACCGTGTCGTCTGAATTTTAAAGTAACCGAAGACTCTCCAGTAAAAACCATCGTTTGTGTAGGGTTGTAAATTTTATAGAATGAGTCAAGTTAAGCAAACACGAGAACACATAAAAACACCATGAAAAGACTTTGAAGTTTCTTGCCAATTTCATCCTGTATTACAAGCTAATCAACCAACGCGGCTTCAACTTATTTGATGTGCGCAGGGGTTCAGACTGGAATGTCTTGAATTTAGGATGCAGTGATTTGCACAAATAAGTACACCCCACTACATCTGTCAGAAAACTTTTAGTTTGCATTCAGAATCAACATTTCTATACTTCATTCAAGCAGTTCACCCCAATTCTTAAGAACGCCACACTTACGACTACAAAATACTTATTAACTGGTGCATCTAATTATTCACTTAAGAGTTTTCCAGTAGACAGGTTACTATAAAAGGGCATTAGTTAACAAAGAAAATCCCTTCCCTATTGCATGCAATGGCTCCCCATGGCAGAAAAATGTCACAAAATCTGATTTTACACAAAAAGGTGAGGACTACAAGAAGATCAGCAAAGATGAACATATCAGTCAAATACTGTAGCAAAATGGTGAAGTTTCATTGGACTGCATGTTTCCTAAGACCTTACCCAAAACGAAAATACATACCCCAGATTTCTGATCCGCATTATAAGCTAATTTCAATGCACTGAATTTTACAGGGAGGGCAATGAACCCGGTGATGAGAAAACCGTTACCTACAGAGAACTTCTCCAACAAGTCTGCAAGTTTGCCAATGTCCTCAAGGCACAAGGTAAAATCTAGACATTGTTGGGGTTTATAATGGTGTGTTTGGGACCTTACTGGTGGTTAAAGATTTGTTTTGGATGTTAAGGTCTTTCAGTATAATGTTCTCTCTCTCTCTCTCTCTCTCTCTCTCTCTCTCTGAGTGTAGGGGTAAAGAAAGGTGACCGGGTTTCCATTTACATGCCCATGGTTGTGGAGCTGGTGGTTGCCATGTTGGCCTGTGCTCGCATTGGAGCAGTCCACTCTATTGTGGTCAGTTCATATGTGTTTTGTTGGGTGTGAAACAGCTCAGAACGTTGTTAATGGAATAGTCATCAAAATTGCATCATTTTAAAAGCCACAAATGAAATCAAACATGGGGTTGTGTAACATATCCGTTCTAAAACCTGGGAATTATTGGCCAAATGAGAATTGATGTCCTGTCAAATCGCACTTAATGTTATTCATCTTTCACCCAAAAAAATCTAATTATTTCTGCCACCAAACTTTGCCAAGACTTTGAAACTGGTATCACCTGGGTGGCTGTATCTTTTAAGACTGGTACCACTAAAGGAATCCTGGTAAATTGCTTAGAATCCTTGGAAATTGTCCATTGACTTAACAGGAAGGAGGTGTTGTCGTTCTGTCAAAGAACATACCAAAAACTGTGAAAAAGTAGTTGAATCTTAGACTTTTAAAGGGGTTTACCATTTACTTTAATGTTCATCGAAAATCAATAGGAAATGCAACAAAAATATCTTCAAGATGAAACAGAAATGGGGGTTTCACCCTAGCAACCAAACTGTATACCCTAGCAACCAAATTCTCAGCTTTGGTAAATGATAACATGGGATTTTATTTATAAAAAGTTTATAGTGACAAAGTGAATATCATAATGTCACCCATCCCTCCATAGCAACCACACTGTTTACATAGCAACCAGTTTGTCATTACACTATCTCATCTAAGGAGAATCATAGAGACATGGGGGTTGGTTTAAATAACTCATATGGGCATGGATAACTTTGTCTTATGTCACTGACTCCTCGATAGCAACCAGAATTTCTACCTTGGCAACCATTTAATTTTGTTTATAAAAATTCTTTACATTTTAAATGCCAACATTAATGCTTTTGCCATAGTTCTCTTTGTGTTTTAATACATTTTTAATAAATAACATTTTTACTCTTCGCGTTCCAGTTTGCTGGATTCTCTGCGGAGTCTCTGTGTGAAAGGATCATAGACTCCCAATGCTGTCTCCTTATAACAGCAGGTAAGGAAAGCAAGATTAAAACAATCTCGGTTTCTAATCATTTAAGCAGCTAAAGCTAATCTGCTCAATTTCCAGCAAAGCTCTGCATTTCTCATTGATCTGAAGTAGTGATAATTATTAGCTTTTTAGCTGGGTTTGGATTTTTATGAGGGAATTTTATGGTTAATCCCAAAATATAATTATTTATGGAGTGGTCTTTTTATTTATTTCATGGAATAGAAGTCTGCTCAATTGTGAGATTAAATCTCAAAATTTCCAGGAAGAGGAAGACTTGAGATAAAATGTTTTTTTTTTTTTTTGCATATATGTTTATTGCTTTTTGGTGAAGGCGTTTGAAGTCTTAAGAGAATACTTTTACCACTCTTTAACTGTGTTTTTTTTTCTCTCTTTCTCCAGATGGGTTTTACCGGGGCGATAAACTGATTAACCTGAAGCTCATAGCTGATGAAGCGCTAAAGAAATGCAGAGAAAAGTATGAGAAACACACATTACCTAATAGAATGAAGTGTTGTGTATTTTGTCGATATATTTTGTATATTAATATTTTGTCTTTTTGTGGAATGATTAATGGTATCACATCATTGCTTGTGAGCAAATATTACTTAAATGCTACTCCAGATTTAGCACAAGTTTATCTGAGTCTTTGGGGTGTTTATAAAAAGATAGCGGTATACTAATGTTATTTTTCTCAACGGTATTGTAGAAAAACAAACAGTTGTTTGTTAAAAGTGCTGTTTTTCTACATTAAAGGCTAATGAATGACACAATGGCTCTCAAGGAAAGTTAAGAGTGAACATTAACCTGTGAAAATGCATAATATGAAGTGATTCAATCCTTCAGATTGGCGAGGACAAAGCTTGAGCTTAGTAAACCAAATTAACATTTTTGAACTTGCTTCAAAGATTTTTTTTATCTGGATTTATACGTATTTGTTAGACGGCACTGCGGTGAGATTTGTTAGTCAACTCATCGAGTCAATGATGTTTCAGATATTTGCAAACTGATTAGCAAAACCTTTTACGACACTCTTCTGTAATTTGCTCCTCCAATTCCTAACTAGGTTAAATGAACTGAATGAATGAATAAATAACTATGTGGCGTTTAATCCATTCTTTATTGTATGTGTGTGTGTGCGTGTGTGTGTGTGTGTGTGTTGTTTTTGCATTGTGCTGATTACTCTTCCGTCACATTGAAAGGTCATTTCCAGTGGAGAAGTGTATAATGTTGAAGCACCTCACAAAAGACGATGGCTCCATGTCTCCCCCAGCTAAACGGGTCTGTCCTGACATTCAGGTAAATGGTTTCCCGTTTGCGCTTTTATATTATATGCTAACTCTCCCCCTCTCCACGTAGCTAGGGGCATTTTATAATATAGTCAATCCCAATACACCAAAACCCAGCGAGCATCACAAGTTTGCATGGGATGATAACCAGTTCAAGGTTTACAGTGGTTTGAAAAAGCCACGATTTCAAAACCGTAAAAAATTAAATTTTACCGTTTCTAAGCTATGTGCATTTTGTTGTGTTGTCAAAGTGGAAGCGTGGACATATCCTCGTATCTCACCGCTCCAAACTTATTCTTGGGAAGCTGAACACGCTCGCAGTCCTAAATGTTAACTTGGAGTGAAGAAAGAATCTGTAACAAATGTCTAAAAAATGGTTGAGCTGCTAAAATGACTATATTTATTCATGGAACTGTGACAAAATTTTTTATTTATGTTGGTTTTTGTTGAGCTGCAGGTCTAGGCTCAGTCAAGTGTCAGGAATTTTAATTAAATGAAATTTTTCAGTATGTTCAGTATGTTTCCTACAACAAAATAGACTGTTCATTGATGGGGGGGGGTGTCGTCATACCCAGACATTTAAATACAACAATGTAGAGAGCAGAAACTACAATAGCGTGATATTTTTATTTTTAATTATTTCATTGCCATAATTGCAGCATAAAGTGGTTTTGTTTCTAAATCATTTTGATGATAAATTTTTAATTTATTTACAGTTACATTTTTTTAACCTTTTGATTTCCATGTACTGTTTTTTTTTTTTGTTTCAAGTTAAGGTTTATTATTAAGTTTATTATCCACATGCTCTCAATAAAATCTCTCAAATTGAATATAAAATTAGAGTCTTCATTGAGGAACAGAGACTGTTTTGAAAGTAATCTTCATAACTTGACTTCGTTTGTCATTTTACTCTCTTGACGGTCCTATTGAATAATTAAGTGACTTGATATCCATCGAGTCCGTTTCTTTGTGTCCGGTGTGAGTAACCTCTCCCTTAACCCCCTTTAGCAGGAGAAACCAAAAGAGAGAGTAAGGAAGGTCCGCCCCCCTCCACAGGTATTTCATGTCAAACTTGTATATAACCTGGTTTTCATTCTAGACCCCCCTTCTGTTTTAACACCATCACTCTTTGGGATGGGTGGAGACCCCAAGCACTCCGTTCACTTTCTCACACAGTACAGTGTGTTTGTGTGTAGCCCCTGTGTTTGCTTTGCCAAACGCGACTCACCATTTACAGACATCAAGCTTGGTTTTCCGGCTTCTCTATAGCGTACAGTATCGTGCATAAACAAAGAATGCTATCGGGAGTGAAAAAATGATTGATTTATTTTTGTATTTTACCAAATGCTAAGTAAACAAACAAATGAAAAATGTTAATCAAATCAATATTTGGTGTTTACCTTTAAATAATCCGCAATTCTTACAGCTACAGTTGTAGGATTATAGTTGTTTGTATACATGTATACTAAACAGGTGCTAAAGATCATCAATGGCAAGTAGGTTGATTCCTAGTCATGAACTGAAACAGAATAAGCTGTGTTGGAGGCTTAAAATGATGTTCTGAACAGCCAAGATTTGAGAAATACAGTTTCTTTTCCACAGCAACAAGATACAAAGTAGTTCTACTGCACCAACAAGGTCTCTCCCAGACAAAAATTTCAACATGGACTCAGATTTCAAGGAGCTCAATGTAGTGGGGAATGTTGACTAGTAGACTCCGCATTACCCTTCACTCTCTTTGTCTCTTCTGGACAATCTACACAGACCTCTCTCCAGCCTATTCTTTCATATCCTCCCAACTATCGTTAGCTTAGCTCACCTCTTGGAATGTTTAAGTGAAATAAAGACGCCTTTCTGCTGAATTTTCACAAACACTTGCTTGAGAGTCTTTGTTATTAATGTGAGAACAAATTATTCAAATTATGATTGCCCTTCTAATGTTCATAGTAGTTTTGCCAGAAGTAGTCTTCACGGTGTACTTGCACCCAGAAAGTTGTGTGAATAAGACCCAATGGCTCAAGTGTGTACGAAAACATAGATACATAGAACAATTTCAGCAGGGTTCTAGCCTGATTTGGGCGAAGTATTTATCTGTAGCTAGAGAATGCTAAAAAAAATGGACATCTGAAGGTAACCGTTGAACATCTGGGGCTGAATATCAGCAAAAAGTGTTGATGATTTGGTCAGGAATATTGGTGTTCTCAATGCTGAGAATTAGAAGTAGATACTTCTCCATCAAGGGGTACCACTAAATTGTCTCTGCAGCAGGACAATGACCCTAAACATACATCCAAAGTAATGCAACATTTATAGAAGATTTGTTGTTTAAAACAACCTTTGAGCCAAGTTCCTTCAAAAGCTGTCTGAGATCTGTATCTAGAAAGCTGTCTCTGTTTTGACGACAAACCAAATATTGATTTGTTCACTTTTTCTTTTCCTCATTGAAAAAACTTCAGTTTTTTTAAAAAGCATTCTTTGTTTTCACACCTGCCTAAAACCTTTTGCACACTACTGTATATCAAGCACAATGACCTGTTTAGCTCATTAAAGGTAGAATTTTAAGAAATTAGTCTTGTTGTAGAGGGTAAATTAAGATATAAACACTGGTTTCCAGTAATCACCTCTCCTGTATTTAAAATTGAGGGTTCATACTTGCTTTAGTTGTATTTCCCTAGATGGAGATCTGTACGTTTGGAACCGTTGAAAGTACCCTCTCTCTTAATGAACTAGAGGTCATTGTGCAAGTCATTACCTCACAGGAAAACTCTTTCTCCAGTAGTGCATGGTTTGCCTCTGGCAACTTCTAGTAACACAGTAGGAACTGATCGCTTTCTCTTGTGTAGTAGTGGCCAGAACTGGACTCCAGTGAAGATCTTCCCTCACTATGTGATCTGCTTGATCTATTGACTCCTGGTTGCTGCACTCTTTTGTTGTGTTGTGCTGTTGAATTTATTTTATTTTATGCGTTTGGTTCGAGCCGTAAAGCAAATGTTGCTTTGGTTCCGATTAAAATGAATGACTGACTAAAGCTTTTATACAAACTTCTTTTATTCACAGTCATTCACAGATTGATATATTTAAGATGTTCACCTGGTAACGTTAAAGTGAAGCCTTCAGCTTAAAAACTTTTCTTAATTGATCTGATTCATGTCGTTTGATCTGTTTAAAGATGAGAACTCATTGCTCTTTGAGCTATATGATGATACGGCCCCTGACTACATTTCCCATCATCCTCTCTTTTAAAAAGTCAGTGCTGTCATACTTTAGGATTTTTTCATTACAATACAGGAATAAATTTGGGTCTTCTGTTGCTGTGAAAGCTTATTTTCATGCTTTTCAAAAAACACGAATAAATCAGCCTTCCTCGCTGTGATTGGTGCAGGTGCCGTGGAACCCTGAGGTTGATATGTGCTGGCACACGCTGACTAATGGGGCATCAGAGGAGTGCGTTCCGGTCTGGTGTGATTCAGAGGACCCACTGTTTATCCTCTACACCAGTGGATCCACTGGGAAACCCAAGGTACTTCCAAATGAACCTTTTTTTTTTTTAATAAATGTGAATTCTTGTTAGAAAAAGAAGTGTTACTTGAAAATGCAAACGCTTTATATAATGCATCTAAATATTTGTATCTATGAGGCCTTTGTTCTGTTGCATTCAATAAAACATTTCATGTAGATCACAAGGTTAAATATGCAAATTAGACAAGTGTTTTTAAGCACTTTTTGAGCAGCCAAAAAGTAGCGACCATTCTTATGCTGTTTTTGCACCTCAGTTACTTTTACATTATTATACTTAACCCTTACTGGTCCAAGGCCCTTTGAGTATTTTACAATTTTATCTAATAATTAAACAAAAAGTTGCACAAAAAAGGAGTTGCAGCAAAAAAAAATGTATACATCTCTTTTAAAAAGCCAAGACAAGTTCAAAACCATGACAACTTTAGAGCATTTTACAATTTATTTGAACAATTTACCAATTTTGGGCAAAAGCTAGATGTCCATTTTTTAGTACAACTCCAGCTTCCCTTTTTTATATATTTTTTTTCAATAGATTACACAATTATTTCACAATGAATCTGAACATGTACAAAAATGTAGCATTTTTTTACTGCAAAAATTGCGAATAAATTTTTTAAGTTTTATAAAAAAAAAAGATCAAGTGTCGAGAAATTCTAAATCTTAAAAAAAATCCTTGTAGTAAAAAAAATTTAATAAAAAATGTATCAAAAAGGTGAACTTTCTCTAAACTTAATCAAAATGTCCCAAGTATTTTATTCCACGTGTGCCTTATGTTTGTTTGTTTTGTTACGCTAGTAACCTTTTTTAAAACTTCACAATATACTTGTACCAAAACTACGCTATTGGTTAAAGTAGAGCCATCTGCAGCTATTTTTACATGCAGCTTACACTGATCATGTTTTAATTTCTATACAATCAATATATATGTAGAAATAAATTTCTTCTATGTTTCTGTTTGTTGTTTCCATTAGGGTGTGTTGCATACAGTGAGCGGATACATGCTTTACACAGCTGCCACGTTCAAACTGGTGTTCGATTATCACCCAGACGATGTGTACTGGTGCACGGCAGACATTGGTTGGATCACTGGCCACTCTTACATCACATACGGGCCCTTGGCTAATGGTGCCACTAGTGTTTTGGTAAGATATGCATCCTGAGAAGATTATTGACTCCCCTTTAAAAGGTTAAAGGTTTCTCTTTTCTGTTCCTAGTTTGAGGGTCTTCCCACTTATCCAGATGTGAGTCGAATGTGGGCGATTGTTGATAAATATCACGTCTCTAAGTTCTACACGGCACCCACTGCCATTCGGCTCCTAATGAAGTTTGGCAATGAACCTGTGCTCAAGTAAGCTTGTTATTGGTCGATCATACATCCGACTCTAAGCTTGTGGAAGTGTACCTAGAAGAATTGATCCAAATATTGATTTGCTCACTTGTCAATTAAATTCAAAAGTATCATTTATTTCTGAAAGCATCATTGCCTACAGCGTTTGGAGAGTATGGTGCATATAGTTTTTAAATGTTTAAAGTTTCTTAAGTATAATTTTAGCTCATAAGTGTGTCATGATCATGTTATCGGTGATGATCACGATCAAGAACGAGACGCTTTTATTTTTTCAGCCGTGCCAGTAACTACCGTACCAATGCATTTAATCGAGTAACACTAGCTAGCATTCAACTCTTTGTTGAGCGATTGCTCAGCTTTCTGTTTACTCTCTAACAGGACACCATTGATAAAAATTGAACACAGTTGATGCCAGCGTGTGCCATTTTCTGACCTCAATCAGCAGGAAATGTCCTACACACACTAACAACAATCACATTTATACACTGTCCATTTTGAAAGAGCATTTATCATTAAAATATATAACGATGTGCTGTTTCCTTCCTAAACCTTGTGAATTAAGTGGTCATTTTTGTTATCAGATATAAGCGAACGTCTTTGAAGATTTTGGGAACTGTTGGAGAGCCTATAAACCCTGAAGCCTGGCAGTGGTACTATAATGTTGTAGGTGAGAAGAAATGCCCAGTGGTGGACACGTTCTGGCAAACGGAGACGGTATTATCTGCATTTTGTCACTTCGATGCTGTTAGAGTGATTACTGAAACCATTGACTGTGGTCTCACTTGTTTTGGATGGTTTTCAGGGTGGCCATGTGATGACCCCTCTGCCAGCTGCCACACCCTTGAAGCCTGGTTCCGCTGTAAGTGCACTTTGTGAAACAATCTATAAAAATAACAACTGACCGAACACAAATGCTACTCTTCAAGGGGATTCGTTTGTTGGTGTCTCACTTTAAAAAAGTATCAATCCATTCCCTAGATCTCATGATGGTGTTTTTTTTTTAGCAGTTTAACAGATTGTTTTGCATTTCAGTAAACAATTTTACAAGCTTCTGCATCAATACCACATTTCCCTTATTTAAATCTTCCATAGATATCATTGATTTTTCCCTAGTCTGAGGGTTTTATAACTTTTCTGTTTTATATTGTCATTGAAGATGCACGCCACCACAAATGATCTCTGTTGCCAATGTTGATATTGTAAATTGATCCTGCTGGCTTCAGAATGATTTCCACCCAATACAAGTCTATGGAAACAGGCCAAGCTTCAAAATGTTTTCCTCAGAAATGTTAATATCTTTTTTTTACCTTAATTATACAGTGAACAAAGTTACATTTTTATTTCATTTTTTCTTTCAAGTTTATTTTCGTTTGTTTCAGGGTGGCAAAAAAACTAGGCGGGAACATGTGATGTGATTGACGGCTAAACTGAACAGAGCTGACAGGCTGCTGCCATCACGTCGCGAAAAAGATTATTTACAGTGCCATCAATCAAATTCAGAGAAGGAATGCTCAAATTCTTGTTTATTGTACACAACTTATTTTGTAATTATAAGCAGCGTGTGAGAAGTGTGTGTGTGAGCCAGACTTGAGGCAGAGCTCTGAAACCATGGCCATCAGAAAGTCTGTCTGTCATTGCGGCCACCACGATGGATCTGTAGTTGCTTCATTTCAACCCAATGGCAGTAGGCGATGACGCGTCATCCATAGTATTTTTTACAGTGCGAAATGGTTCCGAAAAGTATCAGCCTTCAAAATATTAGCTGGAATCCGGAACCTGTTGTTATGAATGTGATTTAATCACTCACTGATTTTGTGGTTTTTAATGTTTACATTTTGTAGACATTTCCTTTTTTTGGAGTTGTACCTGCTATTCTGAACGAGTCAGGAGAAGAGCTTGAAGGACCAAATGAAGGTTATCTGGTAAGATATCCCCTCCGTTTTACATTCCCTTAGAAGTCTGGGGCCTTTTTGAGCTTTTTTTTTTTACTTTACAATTTGATCTAATAAAACGTTTTGGGGTTTTTTTATTATTTAATTTGTGTGGCAATTTTATATATTTTTTAATTACATCCCCAGCTTTCTTTCTTTTTTTTTGTACACAATAATTCCACAACAAACCTTTTGCACCTTGTGCAAAAAATACTATTCAGAGTAGGAAATAGATGTTTTTTTTTTACTGCTAATGTTACAAAATGTGTTTTATAGCAAAAATGTAAAGTGTTGAGGAAAAAAATCATAAAAAAACAGAGGCAATTAACAACATATTATTTCTAAAAATATGAACCTCTCCTAAACCTTATAAACTGCTTAAACCCTTTTCATGCCATTGTGGGTTTTTTTGAGCCAGAATTTTGAAAACCCCAAGCCACCTCACGGGTTGTGCCAGGTTTTTTCAGACTTCTTTCATAGAATAAATCACAAGGCACACCACTAGAAAGGAAGAAAAAAATGAAAATCTTAGCCTATAATTACAATAGGAATCAAATAAACATTAAGAAAAAGTATTTTATAATCGTTCATATTTCTACTCTCGGTGTGACACAGTATGATCTTTAGCTACCTACTTCCTAACATTAGCACATGGTTATATAATACTTTTTGAAAACTTGTAATATTTCAACTTCTGTCTTCTTCTCTTCAGGTTTTTAAACAGCCTTGGCCTGGTGTGATGAGATCTGTTTATGGGAACCATCAGAGGTTTGAAACCACATATTTTAAGAAATTCCCGGGATATTATGTGACTGGCGATGGTAAGTTTCCATTGTTATGAATGTGAGAGATGGATTGTGCTGTGGTTTATGGAGTCCGGTATCTCCAGGTTGTCGTAGAGACAAGGACGGGTACTATTGGATCACTGGAAGAATTGATGACATGCTGAACGTATCAGGTGAGGAGAACAAGATATTACAAGTTCAATGTAACATCATCTATTATGATTGTTGCAGCCCTGCAATTTTATACTTTATGTAGATTTTCTTTCCAAGCATCATTTTAATTATAATATTAATGTTTTTAAATAATATACATACATGAAAAATTTGTGTTGTCAATCAATAAGAAAAAAATTAACTTATTAATTGCACAATTGTTTGCGATTAATCATGATTTATTATAAGATTGAAACTTTTTTTTTATATGAAAACTATTTCAATTCAAAATTTGATTTTTTTTTTTTTATTGAATTCACATATACCTTGAATAAACAATCAATACCCTCCAAATTAACTGTTGGCCTGAAAGCCATATTTCTTATAGTTTATTGATAACAAAAACAAGTAATAGGAACACAAAAGGAAACATTAAAACATGATCATTGTATGGAAAACCTGGATAACATAAGACTTCTCCAAAGGAGGAGGAATAAACTAAACTAAATGAACAAATGACCAGACTTGACCTTCACTTCTTTGAACATTGAACACTCAGAAATAAAAAAATATCTGTGTTAACCTATTTTAACATATTTTAAAGTATTCCCTTGTGTTAACACACTAATTCTAAACACAAATAAAAATATCAAATTGTTTCCTACTTAACTGTGAAAAGTACAGTAGTAAAATATTGTGTTCATTGCACAAGCAAGTAGTTAATACTATTTCATCATCTATTTATTGAATAGATGATGAACATTTATTGAAATAATTGTATTAGTGTATTAATGGTAGATGTGGTGTTTTTAGGGCACCTGTTGAGCACTGCAGAGGTGGAGTCTGCTCTGGTGGAGCATGAAGCTGTGGCTGAAGCAGCGGTGGTGGGAAGGCCTCACCCAGTCAAAGGAGAGAGTCTCTACTGCTTTGTCACCCTCAATGATGGAATTAATTACAATCAAAAGCTGGAGGCGGAGCTTAAAAAGCAAGGTCTGTCTCTTTTGTTCTTGACGTGATATTTGAGATTCTTTGGGTCATTGTTGTCATTAACAATTTTAATTTCAATCTTTATTTAATTACCTAACTTTTTTTTACACAGTGAGGGAGAAGATTGGTGCCATAGCTACACCCGATTACATTCAGAACGCACCTGGTCTTCCAAAAACCAGATCAGGTATTGATTGTTAGAGGCTTGAAGCAATTTCTTTTTATCCATTTAAATTCATCAATCTTAAAATAAATGTTCATGGTCAGAATATCACATGGTGAAGTGTTCTTTGTTTGTTGTTCAAAGGTAAGATCATGCGGCGTGTTTTGCGGAAGATTGCTTGCAATGAGCGGGACCTGGGTGACGTATCCACGTTGGCTGACAGCTCCGTCATTGAACATCTGTTTGAGAACCGTTGCTGTGCTGCTGTGTGACCATTAGAGGCACTGTGTCTTCATATGAGCCTTACAGCTTACATGGAATTTAGTTTTTAACTGCTTTATACAGGAGCCACTTGTACATTAGAAATCAATGTTTATTTTTATTACTCCTTGTTTTGTCTCATTGTAGTTTAGATTATTTTCAGTATTTCAATGTAATACTTTAATCTTTATGTGAATGTAGTGTCCAATTGTGTGGCAACAAAGCCTGTGCACAGGTTATCTTTGCCTTTTCCATCTCAAGGTTAGAAGATATGACTGTGTTTGTGTTGGTCTTTTTATGTAAGAGCGCTGTGTTTTCAGTAGAATGTTTATTTTTCACCTTTAAACTACATGTATAGAGCTTCTATACAAGCCAAATCAGCATTAGAGTACCAAAATAAAATGGTATCTTTCAAGTTCTTTATAATCTGTTCACATTTCTAATTAATGTTTCCTCAGGAAATATTTTTGTTATCTTTCATTATTATCTGGAAATGCAGCAGACTGTATCATCTGCACTGCCAATGTTTTCATATTGTGACAAATATCCTTCCCTGAAACCTCCAGAAGAAAATTGATGAACCAATATTTGCTTTTAGGGTGTTTGGTGCACCGATAATTCTCTTCACTGTATTTTCATACTGCTGTCAGGTTCGTTTTTTGGATCAGTTTTAAATGTAAGTGGCAGAATATGAGTTTTATAGTTCTGATACTCTGTTGGCTGTATGTTGAGTGACTGACCATTTAATATTTTTAGAGATTTTTTTATTTTTACCATTCACCATTGTACTTTCCTTTTCGTTGATTTTACTCAGCTTTTTGTCTTGTAATAGATTCAAAATAGAGCTGGTTGAAATTAAATTCAGAAATATAAAATGATTTGTGTGGGCATTTTTAATTCCAAAATCTTTGTAAAGTATGGGGAGGTGTATTTGAGTCAGGTCTTTGTTAGGTCATTAGGAAAGACTTATACATATATCTTAATTTATAATATTGTGTTGCTAAAATTGTTAGTTTTAATCCTTAAAATTGGCATTTATACATTTTTTCCATGCTGTATTGTAAAGAGGTGCGGTAGACTTGTTTTTTTTTTTTTTTCAAGAGAACAAGCATTTAAGTTGAAATAGAATACTTTTAGTTGTTTACAAAAAAGAACCGCCATTTTCAGCAGTTGAGGATTGCAGATTATTCCACCAGCTGGAAACAGTGGGTGCAAACTATCTGATGAAACTTTTACTGCCCCTTTATGATGGAACCTCTAGACACTGCTTATTGTCTGGTAGGGATTTAGAATGTTCTAGAGCTTGAGAAGATGGGGAGGTAATGATCCTGCGATTGTGTTGTACAAAAGGAGCAGCGTTTTAAACTTGACACAAGCTGCAACGGGGAGTCGTGAAGAAATACCAGTGGGTTCCAAGCAACCAGTCTTGTTGCACAGGATCGTTTGAGGAGGTCTGGCTGCTTAATGAGTCCTGCAAGGAGAACATTGCAGTGTTCCAGTCTAGATATGACTAGAGCTTAAACTAGAAGTGGAGTTGAATGCTCTGTGTGGAGGTGTCTGACCTTTCTAATAAGCAAAAATCTGCACAGTCGAGCTGTTTTAGTATTGTGCTGTTTGATTGTAAGCTGCTCATTGAAGAAAGGTTCCATACTGAGGTAGAGGCCAGAGGGGGGGATTGTTGAGGACTCCAGTTGTATGGTGAAGTGCTGGACAGTGAAACGGGTATGAACCAAATAGTGTATAATCATAGCACATTGTCAAACATATTCTACAAACTGATTTAAAATAAATTAATAGACATCTTTAACATAAGTAATTTGTCTTAAAATAATTTGTAAGACAAACAGGGAGGGACTCTTATTATCTTATGAAACGGATCAGTCTGATTAAAATTTGACTACTCACTCGAACGTCCTGCAGGTTACATAATTAACATATCTAAATAATAACTGTTTTTTTTTCCCCTGAAGCAACTACCTAATTATCATTTTGCTGTCCCATTAGGTCTTTCTGGCAACATTTACCATGTCTTTTAGACGCGTTTAGACTTGGACACACTAATGGAAAACACGTGCGAGACGCATTATATGTTTTCCGTGAAAGACTTTTAGATTTAAGACAGCATGAAGGTGAGTAAAAACACTTCTTGAGTCGAATGAAGAATGTAATTAAGTAAACATATTTATTCATCTGTTTGTCAGTCGTTTAGAAAAACGCCACATAGTCCTCCACAAGATGGCAGTGGTTCCAAAGACTTCATCAAAAAGCCAAACAACAACAAAACAAAGGTACTTTCTGACCGTGCATCCAAAACAGATTTTAAAGGCCATGCCATGAATGGGGTGTTCTGCTTGAGAGTGCACATATATCTAGTTAATTAACTAACAAGTTCATCTTTGGTGCTTTTTTTCACGGGGTGAAAAGCTGGCCATCTGTTATTGAAGCCGTGTGAAAGTGACTGAATAATTTATGCCACCCTGCTCAGTTTTAGTTTGAACAACAGAGGCCTTCTACTGGGTTTTCTTTATAAATGTTGAGCCAATAACACCATTTTAAATGTGAATTTAAAGTTGCGTACAATAAGCTATTTTGTATTGTTGTTTTAACTAGTGAAGTATTTAAAATAATTCAACAGTTGCTGTATTTTCCTTTCTCAACCCCAACCCTTACTATTAATCAGTCTCAACAGCAAATGAACACTATTTCATCACACACATCTACTATTTCATATGCCATCCTTCCATTTATTTGCTTTCGTGATTTAGAATGTATTGATGTTTGTTCTGGAAGGGAACATTCTCTCTGTTGGATAAGTCAATATTTCCAGATGATTTTGTGATATCAGTTGAAAGCTCTATGATGTTCTCATCTTTCCGTGTGGCTGAAGGGCATTGGGTCTCTTCATTGTTTGCACTGGGGTGTGCTGCAGGCAGAAGCAGGTGAAAATTGTTGATAAAAAGAAGCTTCTGATTTCACGTCTCAGAAATAAACACTAATGATCAACATAAATGTATGTAGTTTAAAATAACAACATCTCACCAAGTGTTTGTCCTGTAATGCTAGGTCAATATTGTAACATAGAGTCCTCAATCGATTGTACATCTCTTGCATTGATTGTCTGGATGTCCTTCGTAATCCTATCCATTCAGCATTTTTAGGTGGTCTCTGACATGGTGGATCAAATCATAACACTGTTTGAGTCACTGAGGTTTCACCACTATCTCCATAATGTGTCCTTACCATCTTAATTTCATTTTCTCAGTAATGTTTTCTCTGTACACACGGATGGAGAAGCATCCCTCCTGGTAGATTATTCAGCACAACACTGAGAACTTTGAGATTTGAAATTTGAATGACTAACTGTATGTTTGGGGTCTTTTTCCTTCTGAATAATGGGGCCAATCATGTGCCTCCCTTATGTTATCACATGATGGATATGTATCTTTGTGTATTTCCCAGCATTGAGAACACAATTAATCATGATTAAATCTCCAGATCCATCAGCCCCAATCGTTCCAGGATCCTCCACCATTCTTTACTGTTGCCTGCAGACATTCATTACTGCACCACGCTCCAACCGTTTGACTTGAAATATAAACACTGCTGTTTATATTTCAGTTTCAGTACCTATTTAGTATAATTGGTTGATTATACATCTGATAATAATCCTACAAAATCCCTGTGTCCCCAAGCCCTGATCAGAATTGAAGCTGGTTTGAACGTTTTTGGAAAAGACAAACTATTCTTATTTTTATATTTCTGAAAGCATTGCACACAGCATTTTTACACCTAGCTAATACATGTGCACAGTACTGAATATTACAAGTGTATGCTAGTATTTCAAAACTTAAATTAAAAGTTAAATTTAAAGTTAAATTACCAAATATATTTTAAAAATGGCTTACATGACCTGCAGACATGTCATTACTGCAACACTAGATGCTCTGTATTTACATGACATGACCAGCACAACGTTTTAAAATGTAATTTTCTTAGTTTACAACCACAAATGAATGTAAGGACTTAACTGCTTGTGATCCTTTACACATAAAAGCGGATGTCAGAAACCGAGATCGCCTTTTCATCGTATACCTTTGTGTTGAACTATGAATTTGGGAAAATTGTTATAATTTGTTTCAATATGAGACTGATGGCAAAACAAGAGACTTATGAGACAAATAAGATGTGTATGAATTAATATCCTGAAGGCCTTTAACTAGCAATGAAGATAAATGACTTGAGCAAAGATTCTGCTGTATTTATTGATCTTTCTTAAGTGTAATAGCGACACATAATGTTGGGTGAGCTTGGCAATATGTCACGGTAGGATTGTCAGGGTCATGGGCAAACCCCACACACCCTCTGTTCTATCCTCAGGTCAAGTCGACTGTTGAAGTTGTCTGCACTATTTCGTCTGGCAGACAGAGGGACACCAAGGGAGGTCTCTCAGGGATGTGTGTGTGTTTGTTGGCCCAGCTGTCGTCAGCATTTGACCATTGAACATATGCAGCACGTAGCTGCTGCCGTTGTTTCTCCTAATGGGCCTTCATTATACACACACTTGTCACAGTATGGAATAGAGACAGGCTCAGGACACGTGGAAGAATAGAAAGAGGCAAAAAAATATGGAGAGCAGAGAACAAAAGAAGGCTTATATAGCATAAGATAAATAACTACTAATTACTCAATGCTAATAAAACATTAAAACCTTTAAAACGTTTTTTTAAACATGTAAATTTAATGCTTTTATTAATGATTATGAGCCTAAATATACAAAACCAAAATTCCCAGCTAGAATGCAGTCCATTTGGCAGTCCAAATTTTTATCTTTAAAATTACCTACTGTGCTCGGGTTTTACTCAATAGTTTTCTTTAGACTTTCAGCCACTTTCGCATCTTTGTTGCCCTTCTTGTCACATTTCTTTGCACTCTTTTATCAAATACAATGACCACGACTAATTGAGGAAATATATGTGTGATGTCATGGATACTATGCCCGTAGTTTGTACATTATATTAAAACCTGTGCTTTTCTAGATCAGTGTTTTTCAACCAGTGTGGTGCACAAGTGTTCCATGATTTCCAGAAAATCATCTGATTCTACCAAAATCAGCATGGTCTAATTAGCTTCACAGTGAGTGTGTAGAAATATGAACGATTATTAAATACCTTTTACTTGTGTTCATTTGATTCCTGTTCAACAATGACTCAATATTGACTACAGAGTCGTATTTAACATTTCTTTTTGGTGTTGTTCCTCTGAAATTTTTTTATTTATTGAAAAACCTTACTATTAAACATTATTATTATTATTATTAATTTTACAGTTTTTTTTGTGTTGGACACACTCTCATTGACACTCTTTGTTTAGTACCATTTTACTTACTGTAAATGGGCAACCAGCAGAATTCTAGAAATCACCAGAAGTTTTTTTTTCCTTTTTTGAGGAATCAGCTCTATCCTAAATGAGTAGAGTTGTTTTCAGGTATGCAGGACGTTCCCCTCTGTACTAGACTTTTGTAATCCTTTCCCCAGAATACAGTCAACATGAGCAACACCATTACACATTACAGCATTCACTGTCCCCTTGGCTTCCTTTGCTTCTGTCAAGAGGGACCTGAAAGGGAAAATTAAGGTGATCCAAGATGAATGGGGTAGGAAGAGGGGCGCACAATCTGTAGCTCATGTGCATGGGAGCAGCTGGTGATCTCAGCTGGAAACCAGCAACCCCAATCACAGCACAGGCTGTTCACTTCCAGTCCAGTCCATTCAGCTCAGCTAATACCGCAGGTGCATAATCGCTGCTCTTAGACATGTAAACATAGAATTTACAATGTTCCCTCACATTAAATAAATAATCTATGACCATAATCTCACTGTTGAATGCTTGGGGAGGTTGTTGCTGAAATTGTTACAAGCCTCATTTACGATTCCAATCAGTAGAACTTGGAACATTTTTTCACTGCGGGGGACTACACTCATCTTGGAATCCGTCAAAAAGGCAACAAATATGTACTATTATTGTTACCTTGCTCTCAGCACACTGTTCCATGAAGCGGATGCATTAATGAAGGAAATTTAAAGAACAATAGAACAAACTGTTTTGGAGACTAATGTTATTTTTACACTATAAATCAGTTTTACCAGCCATCTGATACAAACAATGCCTCAAAGCCATTGTTTTCCCTTCCTTAGGTACAGCGACCTTCACAGTCACACTTCAAGAATCATTGAGGTATTCTCTTTTTAATCTGAACCTTGTGTCAGTCTGATGTAGCATATAAATCATATCTACGTGTTTAGATTTTGGCTAACTGCAGAATTCGTATAGATTTAGTAGTATATTTTCTTGTGTTTAACTAGTTATAGACGTTGAAACTGTATGACAGTTGAGAGAAATCAACAATACACCTCCAGTCTTTAGACGTCCTTCGAGCTGTCTGAAACAATTGGCTTGAAACAACAGATCTCTGAGCCAAGGATAGTCTCTCACTAGCATGAGCAACTTCATGGCTGACAGCCGTTGAAGTTTCCCATGAGGCAATGAGCCAATGAGAGAAAACAAGAACTGTGTCTGATTTGGAAACACCAGGTACAGTGGATAGTGCTGGCAGATGAATTCCTCGTCCTGCTCAAGAGTATCAATAGCATATGAGTTTTAACAGAGGAAGTTGATTTTTATTTTTATTTATTTTTATCTGTGTACTTTAGCTGATTTGAGGTGTCTGTATAGAAGCACTATATACATGTATTTGAATTGACTTAGCTTAGCATAAGGCCAGTTGTCTGTCTACAGTGATATTTACCACGTTGTTTGGTACTTGAGGCAGTTCTCTAATAATCCTTCCATGATTAGAGATTTTTGCTATTGAGGTCATTGCGAAAGTGTATAGCAGTTGGGTGCCACCAAACTGTGGATTTATGTCCCAGCAGCAGACCTTGACACATGAACAAAAGAGCCAATGTCACTGGTTGACACAAAATGCCATCTTCCTCAAAACCAATGTGACTTAACAGGGTCAAACACTGTTTTCAGCCAAGCGTGAATGTTGACACTCTTTGCTTTGCCGTGAGGCATAGATGTTTCCACCTGAAACCCAGTGAGAATGTTTGCATGCTTATTAGTAACCCATTAAGGCTCTTCCAAACATAGAAGCCGGGTTTCTATTTTCGATTTGCTGCTATAAACTGCTTATGATTTTACTGATGGGTGTAGTAGTCATACCAAAAATTTGAATATTGAAAAGTCCATTTATTTAATTAAATTTGTTTTAAAAAACTGAAACGTGTATGTTGTATCAGTTTACTACACACAAAGTGAATATTTCTTGCTTTGTTGACATTTTAATCAAAATGGAATAAAGATAAAAAAGGCAGTATTTCACAAAATCTATTATCAAAATCATATTTCATGTTGACAATAAAACAGTGCTCTAAACATTCCATGTAAACAGAAATTTCCCCCAACCATCTGCTTTATTTTTGATGTCTCTGGTCTTGCTCTATAACTTGAAATATAGATGAAATGCAAAATTGGCATTTATGATTTAAACAAACTCTTTGCTTAACATTCAGCATCTACCTTTTTTGAAAACCTCTTTGGAGACTTTTACATAATGGATGGTCTTCTGCAGCATTAATTAATTAGCAACTGGGACAAAAGGAAGCCAGCAATGGTGAACTTTATCAAGTAGTTTTTAAAATACTGTTTTTGTCTTGAAATTATGAACCAAATTATACCAAATTTTGTTTTTGTTAAGCAAATGATTAACTTTCCCCAAATATTTTATTATATCGCCCTCATGCTTTGGTTCTTCATTTTTAATAGAATTTGAGCTATAGACGTGATTGGAATGTTTAAACTATTTTGGTGAGTGAGTGCATATGGCAGTATAGTGTTGCATTGTAGAGTGTAGGAAACTTGGTTGAAATTTTTTTTGCCAACAGTTGTAGTTTATGTAGAAAAATGAAGCAGAATAATTTTGTGGAAGACCTCACGAGACACAGTCTTTGCAGAAATTGGACTCCTTTATCATACCACGTTGTCATCTTTGATGAAAATCTAGATCACTCACTCGTGAGCAGCTCTCCCACAGGTGTCAAGCATGTGTCTATCTGGTTTTCTTTAGCTGGCCTTCTCATTATGGAAGGGATTTATTATGCAGCTTTTTCCACTGTGGGATACGAAAATGTGGATTTCTTTGCAATTAGTGGATTTTGTGGGTATGTAGTGCGCAGATGTGTTTCCTAACTTAATGATTTCTTATTTGTGCACTGGCTGGTGGTTTTCTCCTTTTTGCTTGATTCTCCTTCCATCAATAAAACTTTAATGATGAATTTAAAGACACAAAGGAGAAGCTGTGGTGCCATCGGACACAGACAGGGGGTGCTGAAGCTCAGAAGTTCAATATCCTTGAGAGATTTCCTTTGTGCTCATTTTGGAAAGAGGGAGGAACCGGTCGCTTAACTCACTACCCATTGGGTGGAAAAAGGATGTTTGAAATTATGGGTTGACATTGTGAACAATGACTTTGTGAAGATGCAACATTTGCATTTCCTCGCTGCCTCTTGTTATCTCAGTGTGAATCTGCTGCTTTGAACTCATTCACACCTGCTTCTCCAAGCAGAAGTGCCCACAGCATAGAAACTGTGTTCTGGGTAATCGTTGATATCGGCCTCAGTCAGACAAAAGGCAGAGCTGATGATGGATTACAGTGAGTGGAGCTTGTCCAATGGCATTTACTTGCGAGGCTGAATTTGGTTTCACTCTGGGTTTTATGCTATTGTTTTGTTGTCCTTCTCAAAGTGAGTGGAACTTTCCTAAATCTCTTAGCAAAACAGACACATGCTCTCTCTCATGAAATGCGTCAAATCTTATGCCCTGGCTATCTAAAGAATGCCAGGCTGTTTCCGTGGAAACCAGGGCATGTTTGTGCTGCAAGTTTCTTAATTCCTGCTGAGCCTAGCAGTACAGAAAAATGCTATAGCAGACCACTAGAGCACAAAGGAGGAAGATGCAGGAATACAGATTGACTTTAATAATTTGGAGTATTAATGAAATTGTCGACATTTTACAATATCTTTCATCCAAACGTAGACGATTAATATTTTTAATTCGAGGGATCTTCAAAGCAAACTACTATGATGACGGTGATGTGATATTTAGTGCCAATAGCTTGGGGAGAGTCATAAACCTTAATAAACGTTGATGTAATTTCATCCTCTGTCAGCAATACTAGAGACTTTAGTAAATCATAAAACACCCAATGGCACAAAGAAGCTTCAGAAGAAGAGCAGAGGTTGCACATTTTCTATAATATATTGGGGGTTTTACTACAAAAATACCAATAATCAAAAAGCCTGTTGTCGTTTTCACAGATGATGCTGAGGTCGATTGACATTTCTTACTGTAATACACACTCCTGTTCAACCTCATTCAGCAGCGATTATTTTGATATGTAATTCCAGATTGGTTATTAAATTACTTAGAATTCTGGGAAATATTCCATTGTCTTCATATGGGGTCAAACTTTGGAAAACTGTAACTCACACTGAGAACCTCATAGAAAGTCACCAGTCTGTGCAATAGCACTGTGCAGAAGGGGTTAAAGATTTGCCATTGCCATTTAATGGCCATTGTAAAAAATTGGACAAAAAAAAGGCGGTTTGTTTGTTAATTACAGTAACAACTTACTTTTTCACACTCTATCACTGACTGTTCCCTTAAAGCTGTTAACCCTAGCAACCAAAATTACTGGAATCTCATCTTTGGTAAATGATAGAGAAATGTGGGCTGGTTTAGATAATTTACAGTGACAAAGGGAACATTATATTATGTCACCGACCCCTCCAAAGCAACCAGACTATTTACCCTAGCAACCAATTTCGAATATCTCTAGCCCAGCTTCTGCAAAACATAGAGACCTGGTGGTTTGTCTGTTGTAATCAAAATGACATGGAGAATGTAATTTTATGTCACTGACTCCTGCATAGCAACTATAATTTTTACCCTAGCAACTCAGCAAATATATATCTTATAGCTTCAGAAAATCCTAGGATCATAGGACTCGGTCTCTCATCACTAATTGTGATAGGGAACTTTTTGATTTTGCCCCGTGAACCAGATTGTTTACCCCATCAACAATGAAAAAAGATCTATAGCTCAGGACAAGCATTAATAGATGGGGTTGTATCACAGTTTTAAACAGCTAATGGTTTGTGAGTGTTGGAACACACACCTTTCTCTTATTTTGCAAGACCACAATGAGTTTAACGGGGGTAATTTATCAGTTAACACATGCTGCTCTCGCTCTTTTTGCTCACTTAAGCTTTACAAGTTCACACAGGTGTTCTCTTTCTTTTTGCTCATACATTCATTAATGATGCAGCATCAGCATTTTTAATGTCAACCGGTCTAAATAATTTATGACTTGTCGCAATCAAACACAGGTATTCAACACTTTTATCACCACCTACACTACAATTTGTGAGGTAGCTGTGTTCTATATATGGGCTTTTAGATGTTTCCTGAGGGCTATATTTATCACAGCAGTGTGTAGCTCACCTGAGCAATATGGTTGAGGGAAAGATACAATGGAGAAGAGTTGGGGGGGGGGGGGTTATAATCTATCTGTCACATATATTGTTTAGGAAGTGTTAGTTGTGTTGTATAGATGTTAACTTTTTCAATTTATCTCCAATTGCAGTTTCATTTTAGCCAAGAGTCGTAATGTGAGATATTTGGTCTCACTGTTGGTATAAGGGGTTTCTTAATTGGTTCCCTGAAGGGTCAGTTATAGAACCTGTGAATTTCATAACCCTTGCACAAGGCTGAGAGATTCTTCTTCAGTCTGAAATATTTTGCTTCCTCTCAGATTGTATGTCTACCTGGAGTGACAGTGAAAGGTCAGCAAAAATACCAGTGTTTACCCTTTATTCCACCAGTCTCTTTTGAGACAGCTTTGGCAGTTGAAGCAATCCTGTAGGATTCTGGAAGTCTGAACTGAGAGAGTCCAATTACCACTTCAATGTCAGCCCTGAGCTTTATTATGCTCAGTTTTCGAGATAAGGAAGCTGCAGACAGAAGTGGAACCATTTTAAAATGTAGTAGTTATTATAAAATAGGAAAACACTATAAAAAAGCTTAGTATTTTAAATAGGTTTCCCTTATCCTTTCATTTGCTGCATAGTATTGTTGAGACGCACAATGGTGTGATGATCATTTTGGTTAGCAGCCCATCATAATGATCTCAAAACAGCTGGATCTACAATCACCAAGAAAACAATTGGTAACATATTTTGTTGATAGAAGTGGTACAAACATCCCTACAATAAAGCAGTGTTCATACTGGTCATCCACTCCTCTGCATCATAACAAGGTACTCTCTAATCTACTTCATAGCAATACTGATGTCCTTAAAATGTACATTTGCTTCCTTTTGAGTCAGCTTGACATTGGACTTGTCCAATTTTGATTCAGAGTTGCTGAAATGAGTCGTCATTAAATTAATCTTTTAGCTAGTACATCGCGACATACAAATGGTCTTTCACCACCAGAGTTCTTAAGCCCGGGAAACAGATATGCTAATTTACATCCGTACAATGCTGCATTTTGGAATATCGGGTAAAAATCTTTAGATGGAAACGCATACATTTTGAAAATGCGCAATCTACCTCATCTCCTTTGGAAACTCATTGATCAAGGATTTATTTTCACATTAATTCACTGCAGAGTTGTTGCTCTTCATAATCAACCAGTTTTTTTGTAAATTATTTCTCAAAGCTATTCATGCAAGCCTCCCAATTGGGGCACCACTTTAACCCGGAGAGACCCTTTAAACACATGATTCATCCTGATGTCGAGTGCCTACAAATACTTTGTTGTACCTCGTAGGATCCCTGCAAAGTTCCTGTGAAGGCATAGTTTGTGAAAAGAGTAGTGATTTATAGCCAAAAAGTTACATTACATTACATTTATCGACTGCTTTCTTTGCAAGCAATTTTTCAAGAGCAGCAGGGGTCCCCTAGTGGTACTGTTCTGCAAGACATTTTCTTTAGACTTACCCCTTTAGGCTTCCTTTTAAGGCCAGATCCTCTTTATCTGGCCTAGTTACACTATGAACACTCTCTATTGCTCATATAATCCTCATATATCTCCCTAGGAATGCAATATCCACCCAAACTGTCCCTTTGACCAGACACAGCAATAAACATTGAGGAAAGTTCTTGAGCGTCTTCCAATAGCTAGTAGCTTTGTGCTTTAAGGGGAAGATCACGAGGTGAAGAACTGTGAACGTAGCTAAGAATAGCATCACAATTGTCTATGACCAGTGGGAAATCTAAGTATCTGTCCATTTTTGGGATTCTACTCTAATCTTTTTTAATAGCTGTACATTCTTAAAGAGTATAACCCCTGCACTCGATATTTTATTAACAATTATTCTAATAGTTGATTAATCTAACATTCCACCATGGCCTTTCCCTTGAGTTAAGAGTAGTTATTAATAGAGTTCTGGGTGATCAGTTTCTATAACCGGTCGGATGATGCGGTTAAACCAGCTCTGATCAAATCTGAAGTCCTGCTTTAATCCGTGATATTTCACCTGTCAGTTGGGACCATCCCGGCCTCTTTGAAGCTCCAGCCATACTTCATGCTCTGCTCTGCTTGATGTCATGCATTGTCAGTTAGTGTGTCTCTCCATAAGTGACTTTTCGTCTTCTGCCAGGCACATATCCAGTCACAAGATATTATTTACATATTAGACACTAACACATGCTGATGCACCATTTAAAGAGTCTCTTTTGAGGATTTTGGAACAGTATCTTTCATGCAGTGTGTAACTTAAGTTTACATTTGAGGAATATGAAAAATGTTAAATAACTTTTTGTATGAAGATATTTCTCTAATAGAGTCTCTGAAAAGGGTTGGCAATAAATGAATCTTATAGCTAGTACTTTGTGACATACAAATGGACTGTGCTCCCATCCTTCCACCTGCATTCTTAAAGCCTGATTTGCTAAACAACTTCCATTCAAAGGTGAATAAGTTCCCAGAACGTCTTGTTCTCTATCACAACCAGTAAGTACAATGATAGCAGTTACTCAGCTACTGTTGTGATCTCTGTTTTTGACGCATAAAGGAAGGGTTTTGGCAAACTAGTCACAAAATTAACAATTTAATTGTCATTAGCTGCATTTCAATCCACCGCTTTAAATGAGCACTTTGGAATATTGCATGAAAAAACGTGTATGGAAATGAAAAGATGCTCAGGGGTTTTGAAATAACTGAGAAAGAAAGACCCTATAAGAAAAAAATGCACATAAACTACAATGAAAGCACATTTACAGATTAAATCCGCATCAAAAAGTTGTGGTTTTGGAACTGGGACGGCATTAATGGACGAACCAACAGATGCACGAAATGCTCATCAAAGGGGTTCGGGATCATCACCTCTCAGAGCTGTCTTGACCAACTGTATTCCCAGCAGCAGGAAATGGGAGAAAAAGATAAATCCAGCAATGTACAGAGGCAGACTGTTCTGTATTTAGAGCACTCTTTCTCTTAGATTTTGGATTTGAACAAGATGGTGACCTTAAACACATAATTTATCAAAGATGTGGCATAAGGACAGATCTGTGAATGACCACAGCCCTGAGTTTTTTGTTGACTTTTCAGAGATGTCTGAACACAGCTGACACTTTGAAAAGTACTGCAAAAGGAACTGGCAACACTGGGCAAAAATAAGGATTCAAAATGGTTTGCATCATATAAAAAAAAAGACTTGAAGCTTTTATTGCTTCCAAAGGTGCATTAACCAAATAATGATGAAAGACCTTTAAATATATTTACTTTTTATGTTTGTAAAAAAAAATTGTAATTAAGATATAAAATTAAAAAGGTGTGAGCTCTTGCATTTATGCTCAATAATAGGCAGTTGAACGTAAGGACCTTAAAATAGAAAAAAAAATTGGAAACTGATGGTTTTTTTTTGTTGTTGTTAATTACAAAAGTGTAGCAAATGAAGCCATTGTGCATGAAATCAATTTTCATAAAAGAGAAATGTGTGAATTTTTTTTTTCACTGACTGTGGTAATGTAATAAATCATAAAAAGGATCATTCATGCACACAGAGTGGCATCAATTAATCAGCTCCAGTAGCGAAGACTCCGTCTCAGCTGGATGGACACACCAGGATTTCTCAGAATTGCCTCTACTGTTCTAGTCATTAGGTCCGTCTCTGAGGTACAAGCCTCTATCGAACAGTCTGTGTGTGAGGAGGAAGACAGATGTGAGGAGCCGGCCAGTAAGAACATATCTCTGACTTATCGCTCCTGTTGACCTCTTGAGTGATGGTGGTGTTAATGTCAATAAAAAACCTAGAACTGGTCAAATTTATTGCCGTTAGATGCCTTTTTGATGAAAAACCAGTATTGATTTTAGGCGGCCGAAGCATTGTTTAAAACATAGGTGAAAGAATGCAAGAGATTTTATAGTGAAATTCTCCCAAGATTCAAGTATTGTAGAAAGTCCTTGATTTGCAGCATTTAAGGCATGCAGCTTCAGCCCCGCTTCATCATTAGCAACTCAATGTACAAAACAAGTGAAATATCTTGTCTTTCATAGATGTTGCCATCAAAGTGCCCATTAAAGCATATCTTTTAATCTCTATATTGTTGAGCAAGTCTTGTTTTCAGAGTTATAGTGTGACACTAAAGATTAATATTGTTTCTGAGAAACACAACAAAGCGATATGTGCAGGACACATTCACCCGGAGGGGGACATGAGTCCAAGTACCAAGCTTGGTGTCTGTGCCCGTACCACCTCTACCTCACTTCCTGTCTCTGCACACAATCCTCTCAGACTCAAGAATAAATTATATTTTTAGCCTGAAATATATTTAAAAGAAAGTTCATATTAATCTGTGTCATTTTAATGCCTTGTAAAAGCCAACACGTTGTTATTTGATGGTCATCAGTCTGTTCAAGAATATTGTGCAAAAGTATTTGAACTCTAGACAAGGTTAAATGTTTACCATTGACTTATAATGACCATTGAAAAAAAACCCAGTCAAAACTTTAAAATTTGTAAGACATCACTGTCAGCTTCTTAGCAACCAAACTTTTTACCTTAGCAACCACATTTTCTGAACTTTATCTCAGCTTTGGTAAACAATAGAGATTTGTGGGTTGGTTTATGTAACTTATAGTGACCAAGGAAACATTACATCATCACTGACTCCTCGCTAGCAACCATACTGTTAATTTGGGAGAACCATACGTCAGATTTGGGAAATCAAAGTCACTGGGGTTCATTTACCATAGCAACCAATTTGGTATACTTCTGTCTCAGCTTAGTAAAATCGTAGAGACTTGGGGATTGATGTATATAACTTTTAATGAAATGATAGATTGTCAGTGACAATTATGTCAGTGACTCCTCCATAGCAACCAGACTATATATAGTTTGATATATAAACACTTAATTGGCAACTTAACATTTGTATGCCATCACTGATCGCTTCCTAGCAACCAAACTGTTTACTATAGCAACCATATTTTCTTAACTTTATCTCAACTTTGGTAAATGATAGAGATATGGAGTTTCATTTACCATAGCAATCAATTTGGTATACTTTTATCTCAGCTTAGGAAGTAAATGAGAAAAATTCTATTATGTCAGTGACGCGTCCATAGCAACCAGATTGTAAATACTTTTTAATGGCACTTTTATAAGTGATGACTAACATAAAAATGTTAGTCATCTAGTTAGGATTAATGCTTTGTAATTGAAGGTTTCCTCAAAACGTATAATTTTGAGCACAATAGAATGCACATTAAAAAAGTTTAAAAATGACACACAAAAATGAAACCGTTTCCCTCGATTTCAGTGTAATGATGTGTACATGATGTGTCCAGCTGTGCTGTACACAGCTGAGAACCTTCAGATGTCACATGAACATCATCAAATGTGAAACTATTATTACATTTGCAGAAATCCTGCACACAATATCTGCTTTTTACAGTTCTTTGCAGTCAGTTGGTGTTGCTTTCTTCCAACACCAGTTTCTAACTATAGTGTGAGGATGAACAGTGACTAGTATTCATCCCCAGGAAGTCATCTTCTCTTTATGAAATGCTTAACAAAGACCAAATGTTAAATACTGACAAGCTTCTCTGCAACGTCCAGCAGACAAAAGGTCAGAGGCTGTAAGACGCATGCTCACAAAGGACTGTCCACCAATCAGAGCACTGATCTGACAGCATCATCACTACTGATGTGAGGTCATGGAGATCCTTCTCTGCTTTCAGATGAAATGAGGGTGATGGCACACTCTGAGAGAGAAGCCGACCTTATTTTAGCTCCTTATTTTCAGCTTTTCACAGCTGGCTGACAGGAAAGGTGCTTGTGTGTTTACTGGAGTACATCGGCACAACCCAGTTGGTGGTTAGGGCTCTGTGGGTGGAACTTCAGTGGTGCTTGACATTTGCGCTGATTTTTTGACAAAAATATGCATTGGGAGTGTGTTGCATTTTTGGAATGTTTTGTTGGCTTCATTCCAACTGTCACACCTCAATTAGTCACTTCAGGTTCCCATGGATTTGTTTGTGTATGATTTTCCCTAATTCCACAATAATATTCACCATTTAACATGGCTTCTTTTTTCAAATAGATTTTTTTGGGGAAATATTCCTTGTTCTGTGTGTTTCTGTTGTCATTCCACCTTTTTAAAGCCTTGTCCAAATGCAAGTTTTGAAGGGGATGTGAAGTGAGATTTTTTTGAAATTGAGATCTCACAGGTTTTGAACAAGTAATTATCATAATTTTTGCCCTTTATGAGGTTTGCCGAGAGGTCAGTCAATCCGGCTGTGTATTTCGACCAATTTGATTCAAATTGTATTTTTATGTTTTCGATTAGCTATTAATATTTCATTTAAAATGTTAGTTTTGCAGACATGGGATCCATATTTTGATAGAAATGCTGGTAACTAGTTAATTACTGAAATATACACCTACATTAACAATAGGGTGCACGCTGTTGTTTATTTTAAAAAACTTTTATTTAAACTAGAGGTGAATATTCATATCCTTTTATGTGAAGCGTGTGCATTAAGAAACAATTCAGTGATTTCTCGAATCAGTATTGTTGCATTAAACTGAAGAAATCTGAGAATTTATATTTTTTTTACCCAGTCCTACACAGTTGTATGCCCCAGTCATGTTGATGTCACATCACAGTAAAATCCTAAGAGTTAAATTAACTCTACTCGGAGTATATTTGGTCCCACTCTATATAGAGTTAAACCGACTCTGAGAAAGAGTAATTTAATAATCTATTTTCTTCATGTTTTTTTCAAATCTGCATGGAAAATGCAAACTAAATATTAACTATTCAGAGAGGGACCAAGTCCACTCCAGAAAGAGTAAAAACAGACAAAAATAGACTGTTTAGTTCAAATAGACGTATTTAAATAACTCTCCTTCAGAGTTGGTTTAACTCTATATAGAGTGGGACCAAATACACTTTGAGTAGAGTTAATTTAACTCTTATGATTTTACTGTGCACTCTCACTGCTGGTTCTGTTTGTATTTGGAGATATATTTTGAAACACATGTAGAGTTTACACACTTTAAGACCCTTGCATTGACTGTAGAGATGAGCTTGAGATCAGGGACATCCCACACTCTCTATGGTTGCTTAATAGCAAGTGACTGACCCTGCAGTTTATTGACTGGCCACTTGAGGCTAGTGTCAGAAGGGAGCCGTTTTCAAGTGCTAAACTTCACAGCAAACCAAGGTTTTAAGCATTGTACAAACAGATTTTACATCATATGCATTTATAATTTGAGACGTGAAAATCCTTCATCAGAAACCTATCATTGACATCACTGTTGAACAGTGTCCGATAATAGCCATATGAAACAAAAACATTTAGCAACCTTTCGGGTTTATTGATTGATCTGTCAGCTCATTTGTGTGATGAGATCAAGCTATTTTACTCTATCCTGGAGATTTTCCTGGTACTTCATCTTCCCCTCAATGATGGCTTGCTGACCAGACCCCGTTGCACCTTAATCATGTTTCCTCCACCATACTTCATGGTATTGGTGATGTTTTCGCGATGATATGCCTTAATGCTCTGGAGTAATACCTTGTAGAGTGTCAATATGCTCTTTTGCAAATCTCAGCCATGCACAAATGTTCTTTATAGTACGTAAAGGCTTGCTTCATGGAGACCAGCCATGGATCGGCTGTTTGTAAATTCAGGAACTGATGGTGACTTCAAATGGCTGCCATTTGGAATCGTTTCTTTACATCCTTTTTTAGTGTTCTTTGTGCTCATGTGTTATTTTGACTTTATTCAGAATTCTTCGTAGAGTTACAACAGCCTTAAAGTGTCTAAAAGTGCAATAGCAACTAGTTAAAAGAGATGGTGTAACTCTTTGATCAAGTTAAAAGAGATGGTGTAAATATTTACTTATTCCAATGCAAAAATCTCAGCTCTTTTAGTCCCTGTTAGAACCTTGCTATTGCTTTTAATCAACACTTTTTATTTTACAGCATTTTACAACATATTTTTTGCCTCTTTGTTTTTTATTTATTATTCCTTTTCTACCACATTATTCTTTTTACCTGTCAGCTCTTCCTTTCACCTTTCTTTGAACTAAAGTGGCTTTCAGAGCCGAGTGTGTGGGGGTGATCATTTGATATCAAAGTGCAGTATAACTAGACTCTTAAGGAGGCTTGTATGATCCATAATAATAAGAGCGGCCCACACACGTCCTACACTTCAAACGGTATGGGTGTCCTCAAAACAGCATTCTCTCGTCGAAGAGGTTTTTAAGTCTCCTGTAAGAAATAAATGCCTCTCTTTGATCCTTTGTGCAAACTTTCATAACAAAAATCTCAACTCCTAATTTCACAATCAATTTGCAATCAGCTGTGATGGAGCTCGGAGATTCTTACTGATCTGTGTGCCTCTATTTCAACAAAACAAACCATTCCAATGGTGGAGTTCCAGGAGAAAGATATAAAATCGAGATCTTGAAACCTAGTTGCCTTATGTTCTTATCATTTAGTGGACCCATACAAACTTGTCAACTTCTACTTAGTATTAGACAAAGCACACAATATAAGTGGAGTAGTATTGTAAATATGTGAAAAGCAATAGTTGGGAAGGATACAGAGATACTCTACAACTTCTAGAAAGATACTGAATGCATTTTTTTTCTCCTGTTCTCTTTTCTCTGGTTCTCTTTAACTCCTGGTGCTGGGAAAATTGTCATTACATACCGTCTTTTAACTATTGTTAAGTTTTATTTTTAATATCAATTTGGAGGAAATTAAAAACTCATGGTTAAATGACCAGTATTTTCTACAAAAATGGCCAGTTAACTTCACAAATGACTGTCAGAAAACATAATGCCTGGCCTAATAAGTCTTCAAGACATCAACCAAACACAGTTGAAAAAATAATTGAACTAGCAATCTTTACCCATGGAGATATTTTATGGGAAACAAATGAACCGATTTAACTTAGAAATTACGTTTTATGGTCCAGAGGTAGTATTTACTAAGTTTTCTTATAAGTTTTTAATACTTTCCTCCTCAGATGAGGAGAAATCCTGTTTTTTTAAGTCTATTGAGAAAGCTACATGACTTGCTTACTTCCATCTACATTGGAATATCATTTAAAGGTCAAAATAAAAATGTAAGGGCATGATGACGACAGCTTTTAATGAAAATGTTCTGAAGTAAAAATGTCCCTCTGCTCAGTCATGCATTATTCAACTGTTTGCTGCTGGGATGTTATGCATTCATCAATGAAATGTGCATAATATAAATAAATACATTTGAATCAAGGTCAAACTTTCTAACTCAATCACAAAGATTTTTAGACCATAAAAGATAACATAATGCTTTTCAAATGTCACATTATAATTAGCATTATTTGTGTTTTTGGTTAAAAGCGTGTGTTTGTCATTTTTAGGGGTTCACCATAATGCGAAAGGTGACCCCATTCACTCACTTTGAAACAGTATTTATCATATCATTACCACCACCAATGAATATTCTCCCCGAGACCAATTCCTCATGGGATTCACCTCCATTAGCGGCAGTGCATGCTGGGAAATATCTAGTGCTGTATCCTGCCACGTTGCTCACTCCACGTTGACTGTTTCTATGGAAACAAGTACTAGGCTCTGAAGGGAAGTAGATGAGGGGTGCGCAAAAAGGGAGGGAGGGAGGGAGAGAGAGAGAGAGAGAGACGTACGTAATGTGGAGCTTTGATAAAATAAATAAATTTTTAAAATATTGTTCAGTAGCTTAAAACATTTTTAATAGTTATTTATTTACCACACATCATGCAATTTATATGGTATCAGATTGATTCAGCTTGAGTATGCTCCTCTTAACATGCATTACCACTTAGATTATTTTCCCACATACTAATTAACACTGTGTGAATTAAGCCTCTACAAAAGAAAGCACCTCCCGCTTGGTTTCGACACAGAACAGAGGCTGGATTTCTGCTGTATGCGAGAAGCTTGTGATCTAAAAGTGTTGACGACGTGAATTTTGAGACCTGCTAATTCAGCTGCTGATTCAAGAAATGTAGTGGTATGTGTTGTCAAATTAAATGAATTACCTCATTTATTAAACTTTATTCTTGGTACATCAACAAAACTTTATGCTTTATTCATGGTACATCAACACTATCATCTCCATTGACACGTTATTTTCTATTGTACATATCCATTTTATATATGTGTTTATAATATTGATAATGTTCTCTTAATGTGATTTCTTTTGGTACCGTTTTAAATGAACTTTTGGGTTCACTTTTGGGTTCTTTTATTAAAAAAATTATGGTGTTTTTTTTTACTAAGATACATGAGAATCCCTTGTGATCTTGAAATGTAAAGTCTAAGTTGAGGTAAAGTCTGAATGCACATATTTCGATACTTTAATTGTGCCTTTATTTTTAATAAAAAGTCTGGGTGTCCATTAAGGGTGTCCACCAAGGCTCAGTTCTTGGTCCCCTTTGTTTCTCATTTTCAAACCATTTTTTTGACTTTTTTTTTTCACCCCATTATCATTATATAGCAAATATTAATATTGTTTGACATACCTTCTAGTATCATTAATGTAGCTGATAAGGGGTGCTTGTTTTGGCCCTCTCCAAATTTTACCAAGCCTTCTCCATGACTTAATGCTCTGTGGGGTTCTGGATGATTAGAACAAGAGATCTATGGCTGGATTAGGTTAAGCCTGGGTGGAGGAGGTGAGCCTGATACCTTGTGGATAGAAAGATTAAATCTTTTCAGCAGGTGCTAACCTTCATTATCAGCATCACCCCTTATCTCTTTATCAGACACAGTTATTAACCTTTGGAATCCATAGCTCATGGCTACAAGTATTTGCACTTTTTGGGGGAAGTTTGAGCTTCCGACTGCCATTTTTATCTTAGAAAGTAAGATGTAAACATTTTGTAGATGTAAAATAAAAATGTAGAATCTCACAGAGAAATGACAAAAAGTTTTTATTAAGTACCAAATGTTGGGGGACAATTCACTGAAAAGCATAGAATTGAGTTATGTTTTGGTTTTTGGTCTTACTGACACATTTCACAACAACAATGAAGAGAAGGAACTCAAAGTAGAAGCACAAGCCACATTTTTTTTTTAATTTAAGTATACTTTAGGGTTTTATACAACATTGACCCTCAGTTGAATAAATGCTGTTCAATTAAAATCAAGTAAAATGTACACCTTGCTCTTCATGCATTCACTAATAACAGGAATGCTATTACGGCTTTTCGTATATTACTGGTGAGTAAACAGAAACAGATAATAGATATTGATCTATAGTTTACTGATTTTTGTGAGCTCATGCTCTAAAGATAAATAAAAAATAAAATATGAGGCAGTCATGTTGTCAGTATGAGCATGCCCTTTAGTGTTTCTGTTTTGACTTTTGATTTAAATATGGAAACTGCAAACATATGCTGAATTAATTATAAGTGGCACCTGCAGATAAACTCTGTAGACTGTGTGAGTCTACTCAAAGTGAATCTGGAGAGCCTTCCAGCCAGAAGCTTCTATAAACTCATATAGATGCAAATGTTCTTAAGTATAATAAGGAAAATAAAGCAAATAGCCAAAATTCTTGCATACGAGGGGTGGTAGAATTTCAGGCTAAAATTTGGTTCAGCATTTAGCTGCCAATTTAAAATATTATACCTTGTTTTTGTATAATGTAGTGCTGTGCAATTGAATTTAGTTTTCAATCTCGATAAAATATTTATTTTTTACTGTCTTTTTGGTTGTTATTTTGGCCTGCCATAGTATTCTGGTATTCGTGGTACACTTACGCCCCATCTGAAGCCCAAACTTGCATGGTATTTGATCCTTTTTAAATATTAGTTTCCGTTAAAATGGCACAAAAAGGACAGGCACATAAGTATTTGGTCAGCAAGAATGGAAGAAACCTTTCTGTTTAGGAACAGTTTGGATTTGAAGAAGCAGACGTGGGTCAAAAACGCATGAGGTGAAAGATGTGCTACACGGTTGTCAGCACCACAGGGTAACACAACAAATCTAGTAACACCTGCTTGGAAAGACCGCCTTTTATGCTTGCAACCTGGGGAAATTTTAAAGTTCCAGCATCATCAGGGATCCCACACCACTGGCCTGGGAATCCACGTGTCAGCGGACTAAATTGGGTGAGGGCAACCCGGATTTACTTCCTTCGTATTCGGACACCACTCTCGCTCTCCCTCCAAACACCATGGCGCGCAGACTCTTTTGAATTCTATACATTTTATTAGAAATCTGTTGAAATTTGGTTTGAAATCTGTCCGTGTGGCCTTGTTTCTACCACCAACCTGTGAAAGTTTATATAAGCTTTGATGGCTCCTCCTGAAACTTGTTGATCAAATCTATTTTTGATGTTACTACCCTTTGTCTTCGTAGCAGCATCCGTTTTTATAGGTGTATTTGCATTTCTAGATTTAAATTCAGGATTTTCACACCTGTCTAATTTATTTGCACACTGCTGTAGATTCCTGTCTTTGTTTAATAGCAGGTGTTTTGGCAGAACACATAAAGCTATTCCTGGTGGTTTGCTTTATGTGATAATTGCATAAAAATGTTCTTTTGACTCATTTAGTCAGATTCCTAGATCACCAGAGACAAAGATATGTTTCTTTCTGGTGCTTCTTGTTCTTCTGCTGCTTATTTCAATGACCTAGATTTTCTGGCAGAGCATGATGGTATTTTGGCTCCAACAGCCGGCAAAGGTTGAGTTGAGTTCAAACAAGTGCAATCTGTAAAAGGGATGTCGTTAACATATGGTTGATGCATTACCTCAGGGACTTGTCATAAAACGGTTAAACTGTACGAAATGAGCTTGAAGAGTTTGAAGAAAGGATATCTTCTGGATATCACACTTTTTACGTTTCCTTAAAGTGTTTTCATATGAATCTACTCATTGTTCTCTCCTTTTCACATTTAGGAAGCACACGCCCTTCCTTCACATTGGCCGCTGTGGTCAAAACATTCTTCAGGGTGTCTCAGGGTGACTTCTTGCATAGTAGCAAGGACTAGTGAATTTTTTTTTCCCAACTCAGCTTCTCTCATAATTGACAGCGACTGTATGCTTGCATCCTGTGTTTGTGTTTTATCTGCTTTCCACCAGTGTGACTGCTGACTGATGTGATATAGCAGTAATTACAGCCAATCTAAACTGCTTAATACCCTCTTAACACAAGACTCATTTGGTGCCTGCTGTTAATTGTTCTGTAATTTGTTAAATGTGTGTTGTTTGTTTGTTACCTCGAAGCATATTTCAGTACAAATGTCACAGATGCCTTCTGGTTAGCTCTGTTCTTCTAAGTTTGCTGCAGTCGACTGGGACTGGGGATTCCCAAACCTCCTCTTCCTCTGCATTGCTTTGGAGTATGATTGATTTCGGTTACTGCCCCTCAGTCTCATGGGGTCATGAGATCTCTGCCTGCTTGGTCGCAGCACTGACAGGTCTTTTATAGGGAGCTTTACAGGCTCGCCGCTTTGGGATTTCAAGTACTGCAGTTTTAAACCTATGATCATTAGGATGAATTGACAGTTACTGGTTCACTTTATTTAACAAAACCTACCATTTTAAAATAGTTTTACCTTCAGTAAAAATAAAGCATTTCTATAAGACCTCTATATCAAAACTAATAATGTATATACATTTTACATACAATGTAATACAATAACGCCTTCACAAATTTTGTGCTCATAAGTTTACTTACAGAATTTTTTTGGTTATTTTTTGTTATCAGTGTCATTTGGAATGTTTCTGTTGTCATTATGATTTTAAAAGAGTAAACACAGTTGTTTGACAATAAATGGCTTCGACCACTAACTATAAATGTAATAAAGTTTGATAGATATCCCTGTTATTCTTCGGAACTCTGTGCCGGTTCCACGTCATATTCTGAATAAATGTAATCATTTTTATTGTATAGCAAAGAGCAAAACCAAAACTCTTAGTTTGCCATAGTCACACAAACTGTTATCACTCATTACATGATACCTGACTATTGAGCACAACTCTATGTAACTTGCACGTACATTGCTTTAAGAATTGTTCAAATTAAATAGATAAAGCAAATAAGTCATACATACAAGCACACTGAAGTCTTATTAAAGCATCTTTTATTGCATGTCATTGAGCTTAAACTAATGTGCATGATCTTGCTCTGTTCTTGAGTTATTCATAAACTCATGCGAAGGACCTGGCTACCTCTCGCATACCCTGTGCACTAACCCCCCTTTGTCATTTTATGTGGCTTGCCACGTCATAGTTAAGTTGTTGTCATTCCCATTAGCTTCTACTTTCTTGTATTTCCACTTACTGTTTGCAATCATTAAGTAGTAAAGAAATTCCATATCTGAGGTTGTTGCACCAGCTCCCTTTTTTTTTAAATTTGCAGCATGGAAGGGATAATACTATTACTGAACAAAATTATGCATGTACAAGCTAAAGATGTGGTTTAATAGTTTTACAAAAAGCCTGGGAAATGTACTAAAATGGAACATGTGTTATGTGTGCATGTTTCTTTTTAAATCAAAGGTTTTCAAGGTATTTTCACTCTCTTTAGAAGAAATGCATCAGTGGTCAGCTCAGGGTAGCTCCTGATTTCCCTCTAATCAGCATGAGCTTACAAAATATCTTCTACATCATTGGCTAGTGCATTTGAAGTGCACTGTGGGAATCATCTTATAGTTTTTACATTTATTTATAATTAATACCTGCTTTACATGAGAAATTACTTTCCAGAATTTCTAAGGATTGCTTCTCTCCCACCGCCTAATATTTAGGTCAACCATGGCCAATGAATGACAGAGGAAGTCTTACTGAAAAATATGATTTCACTGCATTTCACTTTATTTCAGAAGCATGAATAAGTTAAATGAATATGGCCCTGGGAATGTTGTGAATTGAGTTTAATGGAAAGAAAGGACTGGTAAAAAAGGAGACTTCCCATTAGATCAAGGCCTTCTGTAAATGTCCAAATAAACCAGATGTTTTCAAATTTCAATTGGTACAACACTAGGAGGGATTTCTGAAAACCAATCAAGCAAAAGCAGTGTACATGATGGAATCCAGTGGGATTTATTGGTTTTCAACAACAAAAAGTCTCGTTTGGCATTCACAGAGATGGTTTCTGTCTCACACTCTGAATCTTAATAACTGTGTCATTCCACTTTTGAATGATGCAACTGTTTGGTCACTTCCTGTATCTTTCCGCTCCCACATTCAAATGTAAACTCGTTTATTTTCAAACAGGAAGTTGGGGGGCAGTGAAATCACAGATGTTTTTCTCAAGTGAAACTAACACCACGCACACACACACGTCGAGAAGGACAAACGATCTTGCTTTCCTTTTCTTGGCCCCGTTGTCAGATGTTCGTGAAAAAGGATCCCAGCTGCTGCGACTGATGATTCACTGCTCCACATTTACTGACTCTAGCTTCAGAGTCAGAGAGTTCATTTTGTGCTTATAGGCACCTGGGGATTATAATTTTTAACACTTCCTGTGTGTCAAGAGGAACTAAAGGACTCACTGAAAGAGACTAAAAATAAATACGTAGTTATATTCTATGAATATAAATGAAAAATCAATTTGCCAGTTTATCCAATTACCTAATTTAGAGTTTTACAAAAAACACACAGATAATCATACACAAATCTTTACGCTATGAGTAAAACTGTCTAAGGACACCAAGGACAAAATTGTAAACCTGCTTATGGTAGACATGGGCCACATTAGGTGCACAGCTTGGTGAAAATGTATCAGATGTTGGTGCGATTACCAGAAAATGGAAGAAATTTAAACTGACTGGTTATTTACCTTGGACTTGGGCTCCTAAGCAAAAAAAAATCATTTGAGGGACCTAATAGAAATACACAGGAATATTTGCTTGTTAACCTGAAGAGAGCTAGGACCATAATTTCAATTCTACACTCCCATGGACATATGTTGCAGCATATACAAAGACCAGTAAGTAACCCATAGAAAGTTTGGCAACGACTATAGGGATGAACCAGCAGAAGCATGGTTTAAATACTTGCCTCAGTTGGAGCAAGATGAAGAATGCGTACAATCCTAAAACCCAGCCACTAAGCATGAGAGTGGAAACATCATGCTTTGGGGGGTGCTTTTCTGCAAAGAATGTAATTTTTATTCATCTTCTTTCTGTTGAGGTGTACAGGTCTCTCAATTCAATGAAAATTTGGCTGCATCAAATACTTATTTGCCACATTGTTTCTACGTGTTTAATATTATAAAAACAGTTTAAAAAACACCAATAAACAGTGAAGAACAAAAAGTCTTAAAAAGTCGGTTTTAAAATTATCCAGAAGTTCTTTTATTTTCAAAAATGTAGTATTTACAGAAACAAAATCATATCACTTTCAGTTGAGGTGAAGAAATGGTACAGAATTTAAGCTCCGAATTTAGAGACATTCAACAATTCTTAGATGAGGATAGAAAGAGTACAAACCGTGTACTTATTTACAGTATATTTCAATTAATGTCAACACATTTGAAATTGTCATGATCTCATGTAATAAAAAAAAATGTGTGCATTATTTTAACAATAATTTAGCGAAAGATATTAACAAGCAACAAAATTCCAGAACACAGGAGTGATATAAAGGGAAGTGCTGCTTCCAAGAAAATGTCTTCTAAATCTAAAACCACCAATCACATGAACTCTAAAGTTTCTCGTAATGGTTTGAGAAAGATGGATCTTAATGATCGCATATTCAAAAATTCAGAATGGTCTTTAAAGCCTAAAGCGTTTAATGAAATTATTTAATGAATTTAACATGGAAACTTTAGAGAAAAAAAATCCTCCTCCTCAGCTAAAGTCATTCCCCTGTTTTTTTTCCCCGCAGAGATCATGTGACCAAGCTCAGGAGACACTAAAAAAGTTAAAGGAATTGTCAATAGATGGTTGCCAGGAAACATTCAAAAAGGTAAGAATGGCTTTTATAATTATTATTATATTTCACTTGTAAAATTCCTCAAAATAATTTGGCTTCAGTAATCAAAAAGGTTTTTATTTCACCACATCAAATATGAGTAAGGTTTAGTTTTGATGATCAAATTAATCAAATTAAAGTTTTGAGTTTTCTAAAAAGGCACTCTGGGGAGCTAAAGAATGTACATTTACATGGGATTACTGTAATATAAAATATGTATGAGGTAAGAGGTAGCTGTGTTTGGTAGAGTGCGTATTGTCTGATTTATAAAAGGCTGGGTTTATAATATCTGACCTTTTTAGTCAGGCAATTAAAAAATTTGATAGTCTACGTCTTTACCAATGGCTAATTAGCGAATGAGCTTTACAGATTTGAATCACGTTTCCAAATATGTTTAGTAATCAAAGATTAAACCTCCATTCCTTGAGCACCACTCAACTGTATAGTGGAAGATGGCACACTTTTATTAGTTACTGCACGGCTCATGGTCAGACTTTGAATTATGCATTTTTGGGATTATCTAAAAAAAATCTCACTCAGCTCAAAATCTCACGTTGGGCAATGATAATTAATTCTGTCATGTAAACATAAATATATCTGTTCATCTATAAATTTATATATATTTAGTGGGGATTTGAAGTGTGAAAATTGGATAAGGGTTTGGACAGGGTAAAAACATTCAGTTTTGAATAAGAGAGACTGAGTTACAGTCTGGCTTTATCCCAAGTGACACGATTGAAGTATTCAGTTTCAATTATGTGTGCACCCCAGTAGACTGACATCTATTCAGAATAACAGATAATCTTCTTCACCTGAAGGTTATTATTGTTATAAAGATATGGATTTACCATGAACACAAAATGACCACATCTTTCATTCCAGAATACCAGAAAGTAAGTTATTTATGAAAGGTTGCTTCAAAATGCACAAAATTCAAGGTTTTTCGCCTATAATGTTCAGACACTGTACACAAAATACCTAAGCATACAAACATCTGCTATGCACTCTACAGCTACCAATGTGCTCTTCGTAGACGTCTTCAGACAGGAAAATTGTAAAAAGACTGAGACATAATGCAGTATGACCTCACAGAGTACAAGTAGAGTTTGTGTTGGCTTTTAAAGAATTTGAACTCAACATTGGATGAAATTGTTACAAAATATATTAAATGAAATGAATCAAAGGCTGGATATGGAATTAATTTTGTATTCCAGACAATGAGCACCCAAAAGAACCATTGGCCAGTTTCTCTTACTCAAGATCATTTTGAGGCTCTTTGTTTTTGTTTTTTTATTCTTCATGTTCCCTTTTTATCAAAATGACTTGATGTTCACTGTTTATTATACTACAGTTTAAGGAATGGTAGAGATTAAGGAGAGGTCAAAGTGGTTGGCTGTGGAATGGCTGAGTTGAAGTCTTTAAGGGCAGGACTGGCTGGTATCCTCATGACGTATATGTGAAATTAGGCAGGTTGGAGTTGAACGCTGGAGGTAAAACCTCTCTTCCTTGGCTTTAGGGTTTTCTGGTAATGCTGAGATTTTGATCCTCCAGATGCCATTGACGTAAGCATGATGTTTTGTTGATATAGATATGTGTTGGTGTGCATGTAAGTGGCAGGATTTTTGTGGCATTGTGTGCAGGGGTATGTACATGAAAGAGGCAGGACCCTCCTGATCCTCACTCGTTAGTAGTAGTATTGAGTCTTTCTTCAAGTCCCACTGATGGCTCTTGCAATCTGTGCTTGCAATGAGTGTGCCGGGTGGTGGACCGCGAGTGCCGAGCAAAACAGGTAGTGACGGTTTGTGAGTTGCAGTCACAAATTGAATCCTGTGAAGAAAAACAAAATGTGTGAAATGTGGTTCAAGGTTAATACCGTAGAGAAAGTGTCTGCTGTAGAGTAAGGGGATGTTCACATTTGTGGTTCAATAAAAAAAAAAAACATTGTTTGTGTCAAGGGTATTGACATATAAAAAGGAACCCAACCCTAATTAGTCTAGCATTTCGCAAAGCTGACATAGAGATGTTCAAATTTGGTTGCTAGGGTAACCACTATGGTTGTTTATGGAGGGGTCAGTGACATAATATAATGTTCCCAGTGTCATTATTAGTGAAACTCACCAACCCCCATATCTCTAGCATTTTACCAAGCTGAGATACATATGCCATTTGGGTTGCTATGGTAACCAGTATGTGTGCTATGGAGGGGTCAGTCACATAATATAATTTTCCGTATGTCACTTTCAGTAAAATAAACAAACCCTCATGACTCTAGCTTTTCCTTAAGCTGAAATTGGGTTGATATGGTAACAAATGACATACTACAATGTTCCTGGTGTCACTATGATTTAAACATTTAACATCTTTCCCATCTTTCTCGCATAATTGGGCAATCTTTCTAACATGATATTTCATGATTTCCTTAGTAAAACATGGGGAGTTGCAAGGAATTGTTCCGTCACAATCATCTCTTGACATCATTTCCTGTTTCTGGTCCAATTAGATATGTTTTGTGCTGGATTTCTACTACAATCAAACTACACCAGTGTTCGTATTAACTGCCTTGGTCCACTTGTTTGATTGATACCAATATTCTGGTGGCATCATTCACATTTACATAAACTAATGCCACAAACTGAGCAATCACACCAGGCTGTGTTGTAACTGAAACCAAAACGACAAGTGTGAACAGCTCTATTAAACATTTTTGGTAATTCAGTTTGTTTTAAATTGGCTCACCTCCACGGCACTGGCATTTGAGCTCATTGCGTCCTTTCCTACAGCTACTGATTCTTCTCGTGTTTTCATAAACCGTTTATTGACGATCTTTGTGATTTGATCTGTGGTAATCAAAGCTCCAGAAAGGCCTTCAGGCTTTGGTTCATCCATGGTTGTTCCTGGTACATTCCTGCCATAGACGTTATTCAGAAACTCCTGTACCATGCCATATTTCTGAGCTCCTGCTTCTCCCAGACCAATGCCTATGCTAGGGCAAGATGGTTTCCCAGCAGCTTGCCTCCCTGGACACGTATCTGCTTTCCATAATGATTCAACACTCCCAGATTGTTCGACCACACTGAAGAGGCTTGTCAAACCATCATTAAGGCCACTGAGCACTGGACTGTCACGGGTGGTGGTGGAACGTGCCCAGGCAGAACCATTTTGAGTTCCTGTGCGGCTCTGCAAATTCCATACACTGCGATCTCTTGAAGATGTTGAGGAGGTCTCGAGTTTGGATGAGGATGTCGAAACCCTCCGAGTGAGCTTGGGAGAGCCGTATTTGGGTGAGCAGCAAGGTCTGTCAATACGACTATGGACTTTATCCAAAGACGAAGAGATATGTCTGGACCTTGCTGATGCAAGTGAGGTGGATGGACGAGGAGACCACGCTTTTCCTTGAAAGCTTCTGCTTGGTGAAATGGGGATGTCCGTTTGCATGCCGATACTAACAAACTGTGCAGTTTGCGTTCCAGTGCTAGAAACGTTGACTGTTTGGCATCCAGTATCTTTGCTGCACTTCCTCTCCAGGGAACTGGAACGAATTGCCTGTCGGACACAGTTGGTCATCTCCTTCATGTCGTCACTAAGGTTGCCTGAAATCTCTAGTCCATGAAATGGTGCAGAACCTCCTGTTCGCCCTTCAAGTAGATCTCTGTGCTGCTGTGAAAGGGAACTCAACCACTGCTCATATGCAGATGAGGAACTGTTCAGTAATGTTCCAGAGGAAGCAATTTGACTCAATGACTCAATCGTTGTGGTATCCCTAGAAGGTAGGACTTCTGAATCCATCTGAGCCTTTTCTCTGATGGTCCTTCTCTCCATTCGCCTTATGGTCGGAGGGCTGTAGTAAATGCGAATACCAGTCTTATCTGGAGCTGTGTAGCTTCTTTGAATGTGTTCCTTGTTCAGCTCCAATCCAGGGAAGCTGCTGTTTGAATTGGTGCTTGGGCAGTCCCATGTCTTAAACTGGTCACCCTTCTCCAGTACAGCCAAATCAGAGGTCAGGTACTTCCAGTTCTTACTATTAAGATCACTTAGGTCAGTGCGAGCCAGAACAGACACTGGAGCTGTAGATTTGTTCTTTTCAAGTTCAAACTCTGGTACTTGGTTGAAACTTTTCAATTCGGTGAAGGTAGAAGGTGATTTGGTCCTGTCATGAGAGAATGTAGAGGTTCATAAAACAATTTTCAACAACCTTTAAGAGGTTCAACAACTACTGATGTCATTTTACCTCAGCAATGCTGAACTCTTTGGGACATCCTCCAAAGCTTCTTTCACCAAAGATTTGTCTTGTTGAGCCTGAAAAGAGAAAAACTACTTTAAACTCTTCCCACTCGCACATTGTAGAGGCAGCCAATCCTCGGGAGATGAGGTCATTCAAACTGCGGTTTTCCATAAACTATATGAATTTCCCATATTCTCTAAAGGAATTTCAGGGTGTTAGAGTATTATGTAAAAAGTAAATAAGGAGTCTGTAAAAAATGATTGATTACCAGGTCGGTGGGGGAAAGGTTGAGAAAATGAGTCTTTCCTGTTTATCCAACCTCATCACTAGATTGTTATTTATACAGACACTCTGTCTCAGGCATCTTTCCAATTGGTCTATAGCTGTGCAGAGCCTTGTGGATTCTCAGCAATTTCAGATAAACCGTGCAAAATACAGGGAGGGATTCTGTCTACAGTCTTTCTGTAGATAATGTTATATTGTCACCTATTTAGAGATGGGCGTGTAACAGAAAATACCCAAACTCACAAAAACAGCCAAACAAGATATAAACCAGGTATTACTCACGTAAATTTTAAAACACAATTACATTTATTTAGTGAAGCATAATTAATCCACCAAATATTGAATCTTCATTGAAATATCAGAATGCTATTCCATGTTCCATTTTTTATGTTTTATGTGAAGTGACAAGAAAATAAAGTACAACGAGCAATTCTCTAATAGTCTTACCAAGAGTTTGGGTAAACAAAGCCAGTCTATGTCCATACCTGTGCCCCTTTGCTCTGGGACTCCCGCACACGCTGCTCCCATTGACATTTTTCTTGGTTGAAGTGCTCCAGAAGTTCCATCCTCTCTCTGCTCCAGTTCTTCTCACTGATCTGTAGTTGTTTGGTGAGATCCATCACAGCTGCATAAGAGTCTGCCAGTAGATGTTGATGCTCTTCTCTCTCCTTCTTCAGGGCCTCCTTAAGGTCTGGAGAATCCTTGTCACCTCCAGACACTGGAGGTTTCCCTAATTTCCCCTCCAGCTGATGAATTAAAAAAGTGAAAGCATGAGTAACTATAGAATCGGATCAATAAATCAAAGTAATAATACACTTCAGATGCTGACAGCAGCACAGTCTAGAGTTCTAGAGTGCTCGCATTAAGGTAATGTATTCATAGCACAAAGCATTGTGGGTTTGACGTATTCAGTTAAAATTGCCACAATTATGTCTCTGAGTACTTCAGGGAGTTCCATTGACCTCATGATTCTAATGTGCTCTGAGCTGCAAGGTCTTATATAGAAGGGCGTATGGCTTCCCTATTCAAGTCCAATCAGTGAAATCAAATACAGCTGAACACGAAGTCTAGAACCATCTCAAGGATGCTCAAAAATGGGCAATTGAGTTAAATATTTGCCAGTGTCTAAATACTCAGGACCATGTGATATTTCAGTTTTTCATTAAGAGTGAAACCTAAAGGGGGTCTGAATACTTTTTGTACCCAGAGTATATATAGAAAGGCTTTTAAACATTTTTCTAAATATGTAAAAGAAAATCTGAAAGACAAGGTTAGGACAATGCTTAGAGTTTTGTGGCCCTGGGTCTAACTGGGAAAGTGTTTTTGGGGAAAGGCTAGCCAATATTCCTGCAAATATGATCTAAACAACACGATTAGCAATGTGCCATGGATGCTATAAGTTAGCGACCAGTAACAATAGTGCTTGTAGCACAGAAAAGCTGAAACAAATTGTATTTAGCGAACCCCTTTCTCTCCTCCACTATATCCAGAAGGTTATCCTTATGTCTGGTACCATTCCAGTTACTCCTTTATCAGCTCTTGTAGAGGTAAATGCAGTTGAGTTAATCAAATATATCGTCTTAGCAGTGCTCAGCAAGGTTGGTGCTGATAAACCAATTAGAGGACAGGGAAATGCTGACATTTTCCTAGAACCAAGTCTCTGGCCAGACTTGCATTTTTGGTGTCACCAAGTTCATTTAAATTGGTCTATTGCAATTAGAGGAATGTAGTCACTGGTTCCAAGCATTCCGGTGGACTTCCTGAGAGTTCTCACTGTGCTTACGTTGGTTTCCTCCAGGTACCCTGGTTTCCCCACACTAAAATCATGCTTCAGGTTAATAGAATTCTTATTCTAATTCTTCAGGTTTATACATTTCCACTTGGAGTTAATGTGTGTGTTGCCCTGACTGGCAACCTGTCCTGGATGTACCTAGCCTTTTGCCCAATGTTCCCAATGTGCACTAGCAGAACCCATTGACCCCTGAAAAGGATGAAGTGAGCATCCTTTTAATGTCTTAACTCAGTGCAATAATGACCTGTCTTGTTAATACAGAAATGTTGTACCTACTTGTAACTAGAGGTCAAAGCTTATGCTACTTTGAACTTGAGTCTTAGAGAAAAAAAAAGAGGAATGGGAGGGAACCAGCTATTATCAGTCTGTCAGAACATTTATGGTGAAAGAGGGGGTCTATTATCATTAGGCTCTCTGGGAACATTAGCTCTTTGCAATTTTTCTGTCCGCGCTATTTTTTGGAACGTAACCTTTTAAACAATGAAGGGAGGAGAGTGAGAGTAGCTGATTGCCGCTTTCTGCTCACTGATATACATCAATACAGTAAACACACTTGAGTTTTGCTGAAGTGTTTTGCTACTTTTACAGCACAGATTGACTAAAATAACGACTGGCTTCCCCTCATTCAAAAACACAGCGCTCAGCAGCATTTTAAGTGTTCCAAGTGCCTTCATGTTTACAGTTTTCATTAAAACCATCCAACATACACTACCTTTTTGAACAGAATTAACATTTTTTTTACATTAATGAAATACTGATCTCAATCTTTCCTTTATAATATGTCTAAACACGCAATTACAATTTTTTTCATCATCTGCTTCATCCGACTCATCCCATAATTGAGTTGTGTGTGTCCCAATACTCTGTCGGCTCGTTAATTAAATCATTAGGAAGACTAAAGACATGAATGCATTTCAAAGCAAAGGTATTAAACTCACTGTGAGATCAGGACAAAATCTCTCCTGATGAAATGCCACTATAGGTCCGCTATGTGCTGACCTATTATTATTTACCTCGTGCATGTCATTATCAAAACCAATCTACACAGAACATCATCCTGAGTCCCCAAGAGGAATTACTGTAATCTATAAGGGTTAAATCGATTTCAATGGTCTTGAAGGCAGTTGAATTGCCCAGTGAATTCAATGCTAAAGTAATTTCTAGTGTAAAGTACCTATAAAACAATTCACCTCTGTGGACTGCCATGCTATATGCTTCCCTTGTCTTTATACCCACTTACGGTACTTATACAAGACTTTCACTGTTATGGTTATGTATAGAATCCTATACTGGAGCAATTTAGGAAGTTGTTTTTTTACTGGTGCTAGGGTTCACAACCAGTGCACTGATTGGCTCTCCCACTTTACACTCCTGTGTTATCATGCTTTGGGGGTTTTCTTACATTTTGTTTTCCAGTCTTTTAAGACATTGCTAATTTTATTTTCTTGATTTCTTCCCTGCATAAACTCCCAGCATACTGTGGCGGTCATAATAAATCGTCTCTTTTTATATCTAGACTTGTATATCTTCTCAATGTTCACTCTACCATTCAATATGAGATTAGACCTAGCATACCCCCACCCCCAACCAGGGAAAGCTCTGTATAAACATTTCTGCTAATGAAAGAACTTTGTGCCTTGTAATTGGGTTAAAAACAGAAATGGCATCATAGAACCCAGAAGTTTCTCTCCCTCACTACCTCTCAACATCCCCCAGTCTCTCCCAGTGTTGCCAGCTTAGCAACATGTTTTCAGACCTCAGCAATGGCAGAATAGAACCCAGAGGTGTCTACCTCACTACGTCTCTTTTTCCCCTAGTCTCCCCCAGTCTCTTGCCAACTTAGCAACACAACCCCCCACCAAATGTAACAACTAATGTAAAATCGTGCAACCATTTCTTGCATTCCTGGAGGCTTTTAGAGACTTTTTGTCTTTCATGGAGCAGAAATAAATGTCTACGGGCACAAGGCCACATGCCACACCTCACACTCAGACTGACTCAAGCTGTGTCCCAACCTGCACATTATCCAAACTTTTTCACATGAGGTGATCTTGCATTATATTCTTTGGAGGTAGAGAACATGATTTTGGTATTGTGGTTTTTGATGATAAAAACAAGGAATACTGGAAACGTATTTTCACAAGTCTAGTAATTTGCGTTTTCTTAAATTCCTCCATGCCCTTTGTGGGCTAACAAAGACTCACCTGATTGATAATGCACTTGAGCTCCATTCTCTCGACCTCCCATGATGCTTTGGCACGGGCAAACTGCTGGGTTAGCTCCTGTGAACTCTGACGCTCTTCCTGCAGCTCTGAATTCAGATCATGTAGTGCCACCTTCATATCCGATAGAGCGCTATCAAATCCACTGAGAGTCTGATGAATAAAATCAAGGATTACATATAAAATGCTAGAGAAAAGGTGCTTTTCTAGTCTCTTTTTAAACCAACCTGTGAGCAACTTTCCCGTGCCAGGGAGCACTCTTTGGAAGCATGGTTACATGGTTGCTCCTCTGCAGTGGACATCTTGGTCTCTCCATAAAGAGAAGACAAACCATCTTCCTCAAGAAGAATATGGAGATCTTTGACACTGTTAACCTGGAAAAAAAATATAAAAGTTTATTAAGAGATTAAATATAATTAGTAATCTATCAGATTGTGATTGGTCAGAAAAAGAACCTGTTCTGTTTTTAAAGGGTGAGAAACCCGCAGCTTGCATGTAACAACACAATTCTGAGAAGCTTCAGTAAATACATGTATTTGCAATTCCTTATTTGTGAATTGCCCTCTCAGCTGCTTATTTATGTTGCCTCCATACCTCAAGGAAATCTTTGCTATCAGTGTCAAGTTTCTTGCCGCGTCTCCACTGTTTGAGGAGCCAGCGCAGCTTGAGGCTGATGAGTAGCAGGTTCTCTTTGAGTTGCTGTGACTCTTGCACTAGAAGATTTCTCTCCTCACTCCAAAGCTTCTGCTGCAGACGTGTCTGAAGGCTCAGACTCTGCAGCTGGAAGTCTCTGCAGAGCAGGGCTTTCTGGTGCTCTTCCTGAAGCTAAAGTAAGAGAGAAGGATGTCAACACATTGGTTATGCATGGGGTGATAATCCCACAGAAATGTATTGTTACCTGAGAGAGTTTATGTAGGTCAAGACAGTCTGGTTTCTCCAATGTTTCATGTGCTTCTTGAGTGTTCTCTTTGTGAGTGTCAGTGGCATCAGCCTGCTCTGAAAGCTGTAGAGTAACATGACGTTCCATGTAAAAATTGAAAATTCTACTAAACAAATATAGCCTAAATCAAGTATCGATCAAACAAAATTCGCAACAATGTCTCTGTTTCATCATACTATATAAGAATCTGCAAATTCGTGAAAATATATGTTTGTCGTATTCCAATAGATTGAAAATTTCCATTTTCAGAGGAAAATCCAATTCAGTGGAAATACTGAATGATTCATTGTTTGGGTGGAAAAACTAGCCGTCTGTTTCACTCGAATGCACCAAAGATTCTCAGCACAATATGGAAGACATAAAATCAAAGAATGTCTATGTTGGATAAAATAACTGAAAAATTAATACCGGTAGGTCTTACTTAGCACATTAGATTTGTAAACAACAAAAAAATTATCTATAATCATCTACATTTTTCTGGGTCAATTTTTCATTACTTCCCCTTTAAAGACACTACCGCGTGGTCACATGGAGTCATATTCCATTTAGTTAAATTATTTTAAAATCAAGTAATGCACCTTTGTCAGTGAACTATGAGGGTGACAATTAATGATACATTAAAAAACTGTCATTAACAGTAGTTAAAATTATCAATTAATCAAGATTTTGATTTTAGGCCAAATATTAGCCCTATATTTGTGTGTAAGTTTGTTTCCTCACCACATCTGTGTTGGTCTCTTTTATGTTCGATTCTTCATCTCTGTTGCTGTCTTTGTGTCTGCACTCCCTCTTGCTCATGTGAACTGTGACCTCACAGTCTGGCTGGTCTCTAGAGTCAGGCTGTTGCATGCATGCATGGGCAAGTTAATGAGGGAAAACAAAAAAACAACAATAAAGACGAGCGTGACAGAAGACAAACAAGATTGAGAGCAGTATGATCAGTGAAATAAAGGTTAAATATGTGAAGTGATGACGAATGACGAAAGAAAAGGGTGAAAATGGGAATGGCCCAATTGTATTCATACACTAGGAGCGAATGAAAACTCACAGAACAATAAACAGTATGTACAGGAAAAACAGTTTGGTCATTGTTGTATATGATAAAATGGCAAAAAGAAAGAAAACAACAAGGAGGGAAAGCATCATCTTTGGTTTAATGATTAAAGAAATGGATTGAGATGAATGTTTGAAGAACAAAAGAAGAAATGTAGCAGCAACCACAGATCATGGTGCCCATGCAGTGAGGAAAAAGAGGGAAAGAAGAAGGAGGAGGGAAAAGTCTAGATTGGATCGCAAAAGTTTGGGCCTCTAATGGAGCCAAAATGAATGTTTAATGTTTACATTTTTGTTTTTTATACATTTTCCATGTAATACCCTAATTTTCTTAAAGTAAAATCTAGATTTGCCTCTCAATGTTTTAAACAAATGCACACAATTTTTTTTAGATTTTACTAACCATGTTTAATTTTAATTAACTATGCATTAAATTGAATAATAATAGTTTTTATTTCTAATTAACTACTAACCATATTGGGGTTTGAATAAAAATGAATCCACTTATTTAGAGTGATCAGAAACAGCTACAACCCAACTTATCACCATATTCAATAACCCTCAGCTCAAGAGGTGGGTTTAGGTGACTTGAGGTGCCAAAGACAGTAGCTGCGTTTCCATCCACCTATTGTTATGCGCATTTTGGAATATTGCGTAAAAAAACTCTGGATGGAAACACCCAGATGAGCAAACACTTTTTTTTTGTCATTCAAAAATTCCTCAAACAAATTCTGTCATCAAAGAGGTTTCACCACTCAGAACTGTCTCGACCATTTGCGTTCCCAAAGTGCAGTTTCCCCCTCCAAATGACTGTGCATATTTCGTTTCGTCTATGTGTTCAAAGCCGCAAGTACGTTATTATAAACTTTTGTTTATTGGTCATTTATTTGCTGTCCCCTCCAAATGTAGGCGTGGAGGTGAGATAGCTTGAATAAAAATCATACAGATTTAATTTGAGCCTGCATACAAAATTATGATGAACAGAGGTGGAGCTAAAGTGATTAATATGCTAATCATGATAAGCTACCTACCAAATCTAGTTTGATAAACTTTATTTTCCTCATTGAAACTATCCATTGGATTTTTAAGAGAAATCTGGTCCCTTGGTGTTCAAAATTAACCTTTACTCCAAATGAAACAGTTAGCAACCATAACCAAGGTAGGGAAAGTATAAGAATAGGTCTTAAAAAGTCCAAAATGAATAAAATTTGTAAATAATAGAATAGAATCCATTTCAAATATACCAAATAATGAATATTGTTACTTTTCTCCATTAGAGGCCATCATACTATCCACTTAGAATGCAAACATGCTTCATTTTCGTGGTCTGAAAATCTCTCTACACAAAAGAGCATTGTATCAAACAAACACAGAAGAAAAAACAACTTCTGATTCAAAAGAAATAGAACCTCAAGCAAAAATGAAATAATAAAGATGCCAGGGAATTGACGATTTGATAATGCTACTTTACCTTCTGTTGGCTCGCGTTCTGGTTGGACTGAGCATCTGTTAGGCATGAGCAGTTTGCTGTGGTGTCTTCAGTCCCGGACGTCATGGGAATCATAGACATCTCATCCACATACTCTCTCTCTGGGAGCTGCTCAATGGCATCTACCCTTTCACTGAGTACCTTGAGTGCAGCCTGGAGCAAATGGAGTCTTCCATGCAGGGCCTCCACCAAGGGAAGAGTGGAGCTCTGGGTCTGGGTCTTCTCTAGTAGAACTGGCTCTGCAGAATCATTGGTTGTTATCTTACAGTACACTGAATCTGGGAATATGCAGGAGGAGTCCTGCGATGTCAGAAGCTGGATGGTTGAGGTAATGTGTTGAGCGTGGTCACGGATGGCAAGAAGGTCTTTTATAGAGAGGCACTGAGAAGAGTGAGTATGGTTTGTTCCTGAAATCTTTAGTTTGTGCTCCTCGAGACTTTCAATTTGCTCATCGCCCACTGGGCCTTCGCGCTGTGTCTGGCTTGGAATACACTCAGCTGAGTCTCCAGCTTCAGCATCTGTCTCTAGAGGTGGACGTGCAGAGCCTTGCTTGGAGGCGAGGTCGCATCTTTGAAGGTTGGACAAAAGCACACGATTCTCATACTGGAGCTTCTTTACTTTGCCGTTCAGCTCAGCAATTTGAAGCCTTGCACCAATAAGTTCTTTATGTGTTGATTCGTTTGGTCCTTCATCTTCAGATGCAACGGGAATGATTGAAGGTGAGGGAATGGTTGTAGACTCTATCTCGGTGACGGCTGGAAGCTCAGACTTGTAGTGGTTCAGCTCGTTCATCAAGAGCTTGTTTTGTTCTTCCATTTCAATTAGTGACCTTCGCAAAAGATCTGCCTCTTCTTCCACAAACTGTAAGTGTCGCTGTAGCTCCATCACATTCTCAGATGTGGAAAACACTAGGTGACTTCCAACTCCACCCGTGCCTCCGATGCCCCCCGGGGAATCCTGGATCTTCATGTCATCCATTTCAGCACGAAGCCCACGGTTCTCCACCTCCAGTTCTACTATCCGTCGGCTAAGCAAGTTTGCTTCCTCTTCCACCAGTTTCAAATGAACTTTGACCTCAGCTTCTCTGGTGTGAGGAGAGTCAGCAACCTCTTCAATAGTAAGCGAGGCATCTACCTCACCATATAGAGAGCGGTACTTTGCCAGTTCGTCTCTCATGGCCTCGTTGTCTTTCACCATCTTGGTGAGTTTCTTGCACATGAGAGCTGACTCCTCTTTGGCAAAGTGAAGCTGGCACTTCAGGTCTGAATTGTCTTCTGGAGGCTGGTAAAAGAACATTAGGAGAATGTTATATTTATGCCATACATCACTGGGGTCATTGTCTTTGACTCACCCAGTGTCTCTAGAATTTAAAAATAGTAAGTTTATTTCCTGTCCTCTCTTTACTTGCCAGTATTTCATTGGAGTTCTGAACTGTTGTCTATGGTACTAATTATATTCCTTTTATTTGGATGCCACACTCCTTTGCTTTTGCTATCGTTAAGCAAACATTGTTTGTCTAGTGTTTCTGTCTGGTCTTATTTGGATTATTAGTTTATTAGAAGATTCTGCTGACACTGACTGTGGTTACTGGAGGGGAGGATTCGCCAGTTGCTCTCTTTTTCTCTCTCTCTCTCTCTCTCTCTCTTTCACTCTCTTTGGCCTACCACATTGTTAGTTGTATTTTGTATTATTCTTAAGACCTGTCATGGATTAATTTTACTCAAGCTTTCTCTACCTAGTGACCCTTTAGTTTGGACAACTTGGGGTGTTATTAAAGAACAATTTTCTCCTGGGTTCCAAGTCTTCATTACATCCTAACAAAAATTATCGTCTGACGTTAATAAAGAGGATGCTTTGATCTTAGTTTTTCCTCTTCATCATAGAATTTGCTACTTTGGAGATTACACGTGTGGGTGAGAAAGAACTCAAAACCAAACTGTATTGGCAGTCTCTTTTAGACTAGGTTAATACAGTTTCCATCCAACGCACCACTGACACACGTAAGTGACAATTCACTAATGAATTTTGGTAGTCATAAGGGAATGACACGGATGCCTTTCATCTCCTCATTAACCCACGCTCGTTTAAACCCTAGCCAATCTCTCATTCATTAACTATGTTCTCCCCCCTTCCAACCTTCCGAATGTAGCTCTGTCTCTTGATGTATGTTCTGTCAGATCAGAATAAAGTGGCATATTACCTGAGGAGACGGTTTTTTATCGGTTTTGTTGTTTGGTCTGGCACTTCTTTTCTTCAAAGAGTTCTAGAAGACAAAAACAATGATAAATTAGTTAAAATGTGCATGAGCAAAATGTGAATAAGTAATTCTTGCCATCAGTGGTCCTGCTACATATTCATTCAATTACACCAAGTTTCAACTCTCCCTCTGTGATTTTATTTAGTCATAAATCATTTTTTGGCAGCAAAAAAGGATCAGATTACATTTTTCCGTAAAATAAAATCACACAGGAAATTAAGATGGGGGGGACGGACAATAAACTAAATGGTACTCGTCAGTCATAGATGATTATTCAATCTAAATTGCAACATATCTGTATACAATTAAATAAAGGCATATCTGCTTTTTTCTTTAATAAAAGACGCATTTGAGAAGTTGACAATTGTTAATCTAATGCAAGTTAAAGAATGGACCGTTAATCTGCTCAATGTGTCATTTCACTAATGGGTTGCTAATAACCTTCCTTCCAGAGTCTTCTGTGATGGGTTATGATTTATATGTTCAATAACAGCATCAACCCAATGTTCTTTCATTTTTTTTACATTTTTTTGTTATGTGCAGTATTCAAAAACATTATTAGCTTTCATATTTTGTTTTTAAACAAACACCACAAGAGTTATGACAAATAATTTGCACGGTGATTCAAATTAATCACAATCGTCTTGTAGTTTTATTTTACAAAGACTTTTAAGGGTGAAAATGATAAAAACAGATGTCAGAATCAGAATAGGCTCTGATTGTTGTTATAACCCTTGTTTTGTAGCTGTACAACATGGAATAGTCATTTTTTTTTTGTTAATTTCATGTTTATCTTAAAAAACTGATTTCACTTGGGTCTTTGCATCACTGGCTCTAAGTGTTTAATAAAACAAGAGTCCTGAAACTTTCACTGCAGCTTTAAAAAGATCCAGTAGTGTTTAATTTCTCAGTTCATGAACTTTTTAACAGTGATTTTTTTCTGTCTCCAAACATTTTCAAAATAAAGCCCTTTTCATTAAACATAACAGTGTGTATATTGCATATATGCAACCGAAAGTATACTGTACGTGCAAGTAATATAGGAAAATATGAAAGAAAAAAACAATCATGTACATAATCAGGGACTACAACATCCCCTTAGAAGATGAAATGATTAAATGAAATGCAAAGAAAGATGAAACCATAAGGAATCATCATCATTTCATAATTTCCATGTGCTCTTTGTCATCTGATCAGTGGTGATTGAATGTCAACCTCATGAAACTTGAAATCTGAGAACAAGGACGCGCACGTGTATAAAACTACCTCTATACAGCAATGCCCTGACCGTGTGCCTGCAAAATGTATTCTGAAGAAACACCCTCAGGCTCATACATGGGCTATAGGGTGCCATTTTACGGTAAAGGATGAAAAACTGTATTACACAACCATTTACATAAAGTGTATTACAAAACCATTTATGTATCTCTTGTTTCACTTGCTCATTAGACCGACTTATGAAGACTTGAGATAAAAGTGTGTGAAACACTGGCAGATCATGCCCCAGTTCCCTCACTTTGTCCATCCAAATTAATAGACAGTGATGAGCCGGACTGTTGCATAAGAGAGGCTCTATGACAAGATATTGGACTTATTTCTTAATGGAACTTTCTGTTTTGATGAGGGATATTTGGGGAATACCAGCAATAGATTGAGTCACCACACTGCTATATGTTTATATTATTATAAAAGAATCTGGGGTAAATAAGTTGTAGATAAAAATGAATCCCCTGTGTTTGCAGGAAATGTCAAAAGGCATCAGTCACTGCAACTGTTCTCATTCCTTCTGGGATCTCCAGAGGCTTTTCAATCTTACTGCATTCCAAAGGGAGTAACACGTTATTTCTATCCCAAAAATAGAAGATGACAAAACAAAGAAAGCTTAGAGTCTATATGTGCATCCATGTAATAAACAGAAATCACATTAGAAATAAAAAAAACTAACAAATCCAAGAGTGTAGTTTTAATTCCCAGAGAGAGCAAGAACAGATCAAATGTGAAAGTGTCTGGCAAATGGCAATATTAATTGATGTGATTGATAGTAGTTCTATACTTATAGTTCTCCTTTTAAAAGTTCCCAGTGTTACAGCTACATGTTCTTAATTCTTTGCAGCAATTATCGTCATGAAATGCGTTGTGAGGTGGTTTACATCCAGATTTACTAACAGTGAAATGAATGTAGGAAAGTGTGCCAGCGTTATCTCTGTCAAACATTATTGTCTGTCATTTGGACACTCCTATGGGAGATGAAGTGGAACAAATGGTACATAGTCTAATCGTCTGGTGTTTTAGTCCTCATTCACACCACACTCATCGCTCTGGTTGGCACTAGTTGAACATACAGCCATGTGACATCATACGGGTTATACTCATCGGTTATATACATCATTGTATGTGTCTCTTCAACTGCTTTTCGATTGGTTAGAATGAACGTACACCCTCCTTGGCTTGGTACGCCCTTGTGAACGGCGTTTTTTTTTTTTGGTTCCTCATTTGAATAACTCATGTATGTATTACCATTATTAGTTTCACGTTTGAAAAAGCAAATGTCATGGAACGAAACGCATGTCTGCGAGCAAATATCCAATCAATGAACTGCCCCTTTGTGTAAATATCCAATCTGCGAGTGCTAAAGTTAGAGGAAGGTTCAACGTTGTTTTTTTCACAGCCATAGCGGAACTGTCAGCGCTGAGGAGGCACCGTTAGCTGTTTAGCTGGCTTTGCAGAAGTACTGTACTTCCTATACTACCACTAATCCATCTGAGCTAGTCGTCGTACCATTTATCATGTGATAAATATTATGTTACTTTAAATTTGTCATATTCCCAATGTGAACCTTTAAATCTGACCACTTTTTCTGTCATGTCTGTGGTTTTCAGAATAAATAAATTGCATTTATTGCTTGATTTTTAAATGTTTGTAAATACATGATACAGGTTACATTTAGTCAAAAACTAACATTTTGGGCTCACTTTGTTCTGCGTTCTAAACATAGGGATCTCATTAGGGACCAGCCTCAGGTGGCCAATTGATGAATTACAGTTTCAGTCACTGGCGTACTGGTTTCCTGAAGGTCGCCTTTTGAAAGCAAGGATCTGCAGGTGGTCCTGGTGTCCCACTCACGTTGTTGTCGATCTGTATCTGATTAGAAAGTGAGATTTGCAGTCTCTTTGATCCATGGCATCAGAATGGGTATTAAATCGCAGCAGCAGGATGGCACTGAGAAACACTGTGTCTCACACAAAGAGCTGTGAAAATCTACAGCTCCTCCCAAATCCCCCATGAAGCCAATACATTTCCATTCTCCACCATCTCTCTCTCACACACACACACACACACACATACAAAGCACACTGTAGAATTTAGCTTTTAACCTTTGTCACCAGTGCGATCAAATGAGTCACTGGGGGTGCTTGGGTTCATTCATATAACCTGGGTTAATTTTTCTGGATAAAGGTTTTTCATGTTGCAGCTCTTGCCTTTAGCTTTTTCACGCTCATGAGGAGCACCATATGCTTCTGTCCACCCGTTAGCTCGACTGTTTTTTTAATTAAAGCTGGCAAACACTTTTAGCCTTTGAGGCCCATTGAGGATGTATGAGTGTTTGTGTGATGCATAATGGTTGGAAACAGTATGAAGGAACTTCAAAAATTACATCTTCAAAGATATTTTGTATTATTGTAATTAATTAACAAGATGTTTATTGTTTTTTTAAATAACGTTTGAAATGTCTGTCATTTCTGACGGATCGTATACATTTTTCCTTCAGTCTTAATTATGTGCTTTTGTTAGAGGTGAAGAGCACAAACAAGGAGTTTTAGGATGGAAAAATGTCAAATAAACTCGATATAAAATCCCAAAGCCTATGTAAATGCCTCCTCTGCTTTTCAAATTCTATTTGTGTTTGAGTTTAATCTAAGCTTCTTTTGTGCAAACTCTTGTAAAAACCTATTAGTGCCATTACAAATCTCCACTTTTCGCCCTAGTTTTCCTAAAGTTTTACCAGAATTATCCTATTTCCACTCTGCTGCTATTAAACATCAGAGTATTTCCCAGAATGCATCTCATGTATACAACAACATAAAGATCTGCATCAAAAGCAATATTGCAATTAGAGCCATTTGGTGAAGTTCAATGGGTTAATGACAGAGAAACAAGGAAAGGTAGGAAAGGTGATAAATCACACCTGTTTTGAGCATATGGTAATTGCTCCCAGGTGAGGCCCAATCAGATTTTACTAGAGGAGCCTGTTTCTCATTAACACCTCTTACGGAGCAGTAAAACCTCTTACAAAATGGTCTGATTGTATGTCCCACTGCACAAACACTCACTACCAACGACTGCAAACTCATTCTTATCTATGTGAATTTCACATTTTACACTTAAAGAAATGCTCAGCTTGAGTAAATGGGTGAGTTTACATACACATTACAAACTGTTTTTACCAATAATAACAAATCTCAAAAATAATTACAGGCTTTTTGGAATTTTACATGCAATTCAGTAACCCATCGTCAAAAAACCTTATGTTAAAAACCTTAAACCAAGGTTTCCTTTCATTGTTAACTGATCTAATCGGTTTTCTCATAGCCCGTTTTCAGATGTAAATTGAAAACAAAAACCCTTTTTCTGCATTTATTTTACAGGACTTAAATCGCTTACTGAGCATAACTGGGTTTCAACCCACAAAGTGCGTGTAAACAGATTCTTTCTCATTCTGTGATGCAGGGAGTTTGTCAAATGTGGTGAAATATACAAAGCAAACATTCATTGTTACAACTTTATTACAAAAACAACTGCATTGCATGCGGTCTCACACTGCAGAGATACTATATTCTGCGTGCCTTAAAGAAACATTTCTTAAATTCTCCACATCCTCCCGAGATACTAAATAGTGTTTTACTATTTGATACAATTTGGTAAAGATCTGAATCTTTCAGCTCTTTCAGCCTACCTTTGCATAAATCATTAATTACAACTAGACCGGTAGCTATTTTGTCTAAAATGATTAAATCGTCAATACCATATTTTGATTAGACAATAGCGAGGGGTATATAGCACCTAATAATGTCAGCCTACAAAATATCAAGTTTCTCTTTCCGCTAGAATTACAACACAGTGTAATACTAAAACTACAAATATAGAAGCTATGCCACGAGGGCGATTGCCAGAAATGGACAATGGTTTTTTAAAAGGTAAAACCATGCTTTTTTGGAGAATGAGCCAAAATGTTAAAAGTTGGAGTTTTCCTTTAAAATACTGTGTTTCCAGTTACTTTGCCTTCTATGGAAGCAAACCTTTACGGAAGGATAACCGGTTTCCCAAAACTGCTATTGAATAGGAATTTTTTACTTTAAATCGTCCCTTTCATGCATTTAGAGTTATATGAACATGCATAGAGTCAAACTGATTTGAAAGACTGGCTAAATCATTAAAGGTGTAGGATCCGCCTGAGAGAATCAGCTCCTACATCTTTTACCTGTCCTAGATACCACTACAGTCCGCATCAGTGTATCTGGCCTCCTTTTTTCGTGACGTACTGTTCTAATGGTACTAAGAACGTCCTAACAAGATGCATACACCCAGAGGAGCCACATAAAAAGCTCTTTGTGTCTGTATCCCACTCTCCCCCTTCTGCAGGATTCAATCAGGGAACCCATGAGCTTGTTAAACAGAATAGCTAGCACTTGATGCTCATTAGTGTGTCAGGTTAGGGGGCTGCCTTGTGTTCTTATGGATGAAAACACTCTAAACATTCCTTCAATGCCCACTTTGTTCCCTCATTTGTGCTAAGAAGGACATTTGGCATCCAAAGTTGGAGGCTGGATCTGGAGGAGGTTTTTGGAAGCTTCTGGAAGAGAGAAATGGTTCAAATGACAAGTTTACACTCGTAACAATTGATAGAAAAGTGTGTGTTGTTTGTTTTCAGACATCTAAATGTTCTTGTAATTCCTTTTATAGGACTCCTTGTCTTTGTGTGAACCGATTCCAAATTCAGTCTGAGCTGAATTATTAGTGGAAGAGCCAGTGAGTAGGAAAGAGATAGATTGTTATGAATCTATATACATTATATTGCCAGACGTATTTGTATATTTGAATTTCTATGCAAGAATTTATTGAAACCATTCTTAATCTGTAGAGGTAATAGACTTAAACTCACACTTTGCCACTACAACAGCTTCAACTCTTCTTACAATGCTTTCCAAAAGGTTTAAGTGTGTTTTAAGTGAGAGCTTATGACAATACTTGCAAGAAATTCCACCCTAAAGCTGGATAGATTAGGACTCTGGGCAGACAAACAATTTCTTCCACACCAAACTAGCTTATCCATCGATGTTTTTTTTTTTGGCCTAGCTCAGTGTAATGAACTTTTTGAGCATTTAATGACTTCACTGCCATAGTACATAAACCAGCAGCACCCTTAGTTCAATGGCATGAGTAGTTAAGATTTTCCATGAAAAATCCTGTGCTCACTTCATTTACAAGTAATTTGCATGAACACGGCTGGGTCAAGTTACACGTACTTGGTTTTTCCAGCCACATTTCTATAATCTTAAAAGACACACTTGACTGACTCGTCTTATCTGATTGCACGTCATTTCAAAAGCAAAGAAATGTATTTAACAAACATAATTTTGCTGTCTCGATGCCAGACAGAAAGAAGATAGTTTGACGTTGCAGGGATTTCAACCTTGAAAAAAATCATCGTTACAGGGCTTTATCTGTCTTCTGGGCATTTCATCTCAAGTTTTTTGTCTATACCTGTGACAATGTGCATAGGCCCATTGTCCCATTTTGTCGTTTTAAATAATCTGCACACACAGAGTATCTTTGTGTATGAATTTTAATATTGGTGCAGTAGAAGCTGGTGTAAGCCATGTGGTGACAGAGTGTCTGTGTTGATGTGTCCTGTCCTGATTGGATGAGCCCGGGATGATCCATTCTGGAAGAGAAGAGAGGGGACACATTTAAGTATTAAGCTTAAAACATGGTCTGTATATTGTGGGATATTCGTTTTGACGATTTATTTGATTGTTATCATTTGTTTTGTTGATGTCTTAAGATGATTAAACCTTATGATGTATTATTTTGTAAGTTAAACATTCTTTTGAGAGAATATGAGAGGTGGACTTACCTGCTGATGGTTGGACCCAATTGGAATGCTGGGAAACCAGCCGTATTTAAGGGCCTGCTGTCAGTGCTCAAAAGGGACTCACTGAGGGAAGGAGAAAGACGAGCTGCGGGCGCTATACAGAAAGAATAATTGTATCCTGGCATCCTAAACCTACTCTTTTGAGAGAGGAGTTCACCCGTCTGCCTTTAGTTAGTTTATTTTTGAATCCCTCACAGTTTAAGTTAACTAGGTTTTGCTGTTCAGCATTTGTTTATTTGTGTTTTGAGCTCAAGTGTTTTGTTTGTAGACCTTTTTTGTTTATTTGCTGTTTATGTCGGTTTTGTTTGATCACGGGTGGCACAATAAAGACCTGGTTTGTGGAAGAAACCTTGTGTACCGGCCTCTCTCTGCTAACAGATCAACCCTTGGAAAACCACATTTACGACAATACCGATTACTTAGCAAAGGTGGTCCGGTCACTAGGCTGCAGTAATAAAACTATTTAGCTAAAGAGAGTTGCTGGAAGACTGTGATTAAATGATCAATCTCTCTTTGCAAGCCATTCTTTTTGAAATACAAACTCCATTTACAATCAACCCAAAGGAAAATGTAAGTTTTGACTCGTGATTTATATGATTCTCAATCAAGCACAAGATCCCTTGACCAGGCTAATATAGTAATGAGAGAAAAGTCTTGCGCAGTGGTATGGAAGTGAAGACTCTTGTCATACTCTAGATAAATCAATGCACACTGTGGCGTGCCGTTACTGAAAGATTGCTGGTTGACCCAGATGAAGTTCACAGAGCGCAGAGTTCCCAAGAGTGTGAGCAGACATGTCTTATATAAGATCTGCCTCATAGACAAAATCAAAGCAATGGATCTGGTTACATCGGGAATGTGGAAGATCTGAGCTCTAACCAATTAGCTTCACCTATAAGAGAGCATTAAATTCGATCGCAGAGCAGGGGGTGCCGCACTACAATCTGGAGGAGCTATGTAATGAGGTTAAGGCCAGAAATGTTTGTGTGTAAATCATTTGAACTGAAAAAAAAGCCCTGTAGTATAGCAGTCGCTGCACCAGACACATACGTGCGCGGTTAAGTCACAAACCTGTAATCTCCCCCCGCCCATCTCTACCACATCTCTTACTGTCGTATCCTTTCCAAATAAAGGCAAAAATGGCCCAAAAATAATCTTTAAAAGAATAAATGTGTTTTAGATTTGATTTGTCAAAACTAGTTAATTTCAGTTTCACTGGAAGTTTCAGTGGTTTTGGTGGTCTTGATTTTGAACCTAGTATTTTTGTCGTCCCCCAACTCGTCTCTTTGCATGGTTAATATTTTCACAGTTTACATTGTCAAAATTATTGTGACATACATTATTAATATCATTTGATATATTACCAAGCCCTAATTTTAGTATTTGCTGGTTTAAATTGTAATTATAACATTTTGCCGTTCTCTAAACCATGTCACAGGTGTTTGTTATGCAACTAATACACGGTTACATTTCTCTTCCATCTGGAATGACTACTTCAAACCAAAATTAAGTCATGCGACATCTACATTGATTATTGGTCAGATGCAGCAATTAATCATGTTGCATAACAGCTGCTCTTTTCACACCATCGTACCAAAATGGAAAATGAATTTCAGAGCAATTCAACAAAACCCTAGGAAAAACACAGGTGCAAAAACACTGAGAGACCAAAATAAAATCTCCTTGTAGAAGGATGCAAACATATTAAATAAAGCGACCAACAATGATACTGCAATTATCTATTATTTCTAAATAATACATTGATGTTTTTACATCTGCATAAAGACATCTTAGAATTGTTTTGTTAAAGTACATGTTAAATTCCGGTCATTGTGACTAGTGTATACTGGATAAACAACACTATTTTAGAAAAAAGCATATTTTATAAAGTTACTAGGAAAACGTCACATAATTTCGATCAAAATCTGAGGGGAAAAGAATACAAAGAGATAAATATAATACACTTACAGATAATCACAGTGATGTCCATAAAGCTAACTGTAGATCTTATCTGCCAGCCTAAACTTCTTTCAAACAGCTGATGTCAGCTGGTTTCTACAGACACAGTCTTAATGCATGCCATGCTGCTCATCTAACACGGTTTGTATCCAGGAGACGACACAATAACATTACCATTAAAGCAGAAATAGAACAGCCAGTTGCTTGTACAAGGTACGTGATTGAGAGTGCATAGCTCTATCAATGACCTAGATGTGCCGCAGCATTGTCACTACCAAATCTAATAACCTGTAGTGTCTGACTGCAATGTGTCAAATTTGAAAGGCCTAGACTTCAGTCAAAAATGTTGTTTTTGTTCACCAGTTCTCTGCAGGAGCATTCGTAAAAAGAGCTTGCTCCCTCCGAGCATCCTCTCAGTGTTTAGTGCAGTTGTTCTATCCGAAATGGGATTTTCTCTATCAGGGTGATGTGATAAAGACACACAGACGCAGCAGGAGACAAGGGCAGTTAATGGACTTTAGAGAGCAGCCTCAATTACACATCAGGGACTGTGATGTAAGGACTTAAATGCTTTTAAAACGCTCAGTTTCCAGACCCACACATTACAATGGCTCGAGTGATTGATTTGGCATTCAAAAAGAGATTGTAAAAAACACAATAATCACCCATTTCTTTTGTTTATGGAACATAACTAGAATCTTGTTGTCTTAGAATACGAATAACTTCAAAGTAAATATCCTAAAAAGTGTAACCTATCCTCTGCAATCTGTGCTGATGTTCATCAATTTGCCTGCTGCAGTCTTGAGTGCATGGCAACGTACATTTCATTTTTCATGCAGACTTTACTGGAGCATGAAATCCCCTCTCGATCTCTGTGGAAAGAACATGTACAGTATCTATTGATCTGTGTCACAGTATACCAGGCGTTCCTGTATGCCTTAAACAACTCAAAATATTGAAAATATGGTTAATAACTGGTTGCTGTTTTACTAATATTTTATTAATGTGATTTAAAAACAAGAGCACTAGTGGAGTGGTACAGATTGTTTTAAATATATAATAAGTAATGAGTACTTTCCCTAACAGTTGTTTGTGTGGAGTTTTACTTTTAAAGATTTCTTTTGTGGCAGATGCATTTGAAGAAGGACAGGAGGCAAAGTGAGAGAGAGTGAGTGAGGGATGGAAAAGATATAGGGATCTGGACTAAACGGCAGGTACATGTTGGTTATCCACCACAGGTTTTACTTTTAACTGTTTATGTAAAAAAAAAAAAACTACAAGAAAGTGCTTTTTTGTGGAGTACGGTCATTCTAATGGCTTCTCAAGCATTGATTACTCCATAAGTAATCCATAAGTCAATGAATTAATTCCATGGTCTGGTGAATACTTGGCTGGAAGATGTTACTTTAAACTAATATAACTGTACAGGTATAGAATAAAATCACTGTACACTGTACACACCAATGCTGTATTGATTTTTAAAAACTTTAAAATCTGGTCATTTAAATTAATACAATTGAGTATTTTTTAATTGTTTTAATTGAGTATACTTTACAAGTAATTAAGTAACAATGTTTCACTTTTAATTAACACAAAATTATTTTGTTAAAGTTCTTTGTCCAGTCTAGCCATTGTGTGTGATGTCACTCAAGAGCTCTTTCACGCTGTGCGCTAAATCCTCATTTTACAAATCCTTGTAAGCTTAAAGACTTATTGTAACCTATATGTTCTAATAATTGATAGAAGGTAATGATGTAAAGCCCTGATCAGAACCTGTAAGATGTTTGCGTTGCAGGAAAACATTCAGCTGCACAAAGTTTCCTGAAGTTAATGTTAGCGATTTTCCATCCATTTTGAACTTTTCTAGCACTTTGAACTCAAAACTCAGTGTTTCCACTTACGGTACTTAAAAATATCAAATTTAAGAACTTCAAAAAAATGTATGCAACTGATTACCTGCCGTCTTATGCCAACTTATTCTGGTTTACACTGTAGGTAGGCACTCTTGTGTAGTAGGAATCTACTCGTGCATGTAATGATTGTGTGTAATGTTTTTTCACTATTAGATCGATTCCAAAAATGGCACCAACACATTCACAGACACCAAACAAGTTTTTTTTTAATCTACATTTTAATAGGTGATCCTTTGTAAACACTGGTTTAAATACATTACTGTATTTTTTTTTTTTATCCAGGTCAGAAATGTTTTTCCATTAGTCTTTATTCTTCCAAATCAGGTCAAAAACTCCCAGTGCCATATGCTTTGATGGTATTTGCTTTACAGGTCAAACAAAACCACCCAGACAAACACAGCTGCTAGACAGGCTCAAGAATTCAACAACCGGGCTATTGTGCCTTCATTTACTTTTGTGTTATTTTGAGATTTGCAAATTGTATACAATGCAAACTGGACTTGCTAAACTTGTTTTCATTGATCATTGAGCTTTATCATGACTGTGTCTGTTGTGTTTCCAAGCATCTAGCTTGTTGGCGATGGATAGAAGTGGTTAGTTTGAAATACCACATTAAAATTCTAATTTAGTTATTAGGCAAAGCCAGAAAAGTCTACTAGTTAATCACTTATTTAATGAACTACTAATAACTGCATGTGACCATTTCTAATAATAGTCCAGGACCACCCAGTAATTAGGAGTTTATTAGTGGAACTCAACCGCAAGTGTCTGTTACTGTTGTGCTTACGTTTTGCTGTGTTGCATTGCGTTCCTTGCAAGGGTACCATGTCTGATTGGCTGGCCATCAACAATCCACATACCAAATCTATATGCAGAGCAAGCATTTTTCTCTGGACCTAGAGAATGGTGAACGTCAGCCTTGCTCATCAATGCATTTGAGGTAATGCAGTACCAAGCATTGCTGCGTACAAAATGAAACTTTATTTAACCACCATTTACACTTTTCTTTAGTATCCATGCTATTTTATGTCTGTACAGTTTGTTTTATGCAACTTTTCCCCAGCAGAATACTCTGCATGCATGTTGTCTGATCCAAATTGGACAAATCCAATGCTTTTGTAAGTGCTTTAAAGTTTAAAACCCTTGTACACATGCCTTGTGATACTCTCTTCCTCATCGGTCATTCTTTCCATCCAAGCAACTGACGCCAGTTTAATAAAGGCAGCCCCACTGACCCTGAACTTCCTTCCTTTCTCAGGGTTTCCCCTCACAGCAAAACAAAGATAGCAGCTTCCTGAATCACATAAATAAAGATGCTGTCATCCTCGTTGGACTGTTCCCTTTAAACAGGGCTATGTTGTTTTTGAGAAAGTTTTCAGCAAAGTTTATGTGGAGAAAATTAATGTCTTGTCCTAATCAGCAAATATTTAATCGAGGTCTAAGAAACTCCTGTAAATTATGCCCCTCCTCATAGAGACTGTGATGCGAATGCTAAAAGAAGGGAGTCAAAGAAGTGTTTGGGTAAGTCCCCAAACACTTCTTTGACTCCCGCCAGCAAACAGACATGTAAACCGAATCACCCCTGAGACTTCACAGCAGCTGCACTACTGATCAATACTCACTCTGTGTCAAATCAAGGGCTGATAGAGCGTTTGTGAAAGAGGGCTGAAGGGATTGGGAGAAGAATGAGAATTAAGAGTTTGGAGGGTGGGAGAAAATGGAGGATTTTTGGAGGAGCATGGATTTATCTAGGTCACATTCAGAAAGGTTTCGTTTTAGTTGGTTATTTATTTGTGTCTGGCAGAGAGCTCCTTGATGGGATATCAGATAACATCGATGTAAACATGCCTTCCTTGTCAAACTACTCTATTGTCTATTGTGTTGGTCTGTTAATACTACACTAAGTTGTTACTGGCTTCAGTTGTACCTCAGATATGGCTTGGCATTTATCTCAAATGAACCCGTCAAATTATAGAAAGCCTTGTTTTGCAAGACTGTAAAGTATTGTAAATGATAAAATATTATAAATGCATTAATGATATAATGTTCCGAATACAATATGTATCAAAATATCAATCGGAAAATGTAAAAAGAAACTGAAATGAAAACATAGGCTTTACCAACTGTTTTATTACGAGCAACTGAAATAGTCAACATTTAAGACCTTTAACCAACAGGCATTTTAATGTGCATTTTAATGAGAAAACAGTAATATATTTCAAAACAATACTTATTACTGACCCCTTTTACATCAGAGACGTAATTTCACGTAAATTTTAATTTTAATTTGTTTCAGATGTAAATAACGCAATAAACTAAGTTTTGATGTACAATTATGTCAACGTTTGATTACGAAGGTTTAAAAACCGCACACAGTGCATCTGAATCCGCATCAGTTCTAGAATTCACCTGTAGAGGTCATACATATTTGTATAACTGATATTATTATAGATACTTGAAAAACTTTGCTAAGGAAGGGAGCATTCTTGTTGCGCCTCATTTTAAGCTTGTGCATTAATGTAGGAAATATTCACTTTTCCGTATCGTTAAATCGTATCATTCTCAATGTGTCAAGGCCTTTAAACTTCTGAACTATTTGAAATATCAAAAAAGTCACAAAGCTAAGTACACCCGCGCCTAGTTTGATATGTTGTTTTGATATGTGTAGTATCATCCAGCCTATAGGGGGCAGCAAAAAATATTGTACATGAAACCAGGTATCAAAATATGAAGAGTTCTTGTAAAAATTTAGTTTAAATTATTTTATTTAATAAAAGTTTCTTGTCATGTGCCCTTTTCAACACTTGGCGTAAATGGTACCTGGTAGAATGTCCAGAAATTGTTTAGAAAGCCTAGGAAAAATATGTGACATCTTCCAAAAAAATGTACGTTATACAGTTTGCCAAAACCCTTAATTAAGATTTTATGCTTTATAAAAAATGAGTAGCAAAAGCAAGCACACTAAACGCAATATGACTAAATTTACTCAAATCAACAGAACGAACAAGCAGGAACAAGTCAATACACACTATGACATCTGACCATAACGAACCAGAGCTTGGTTCAGGTATAGAAGACTAACCAGAGCCCAAAACCCCTTTCCAAGTCTTTATTTAATTATAAAGGCTTAGATTTCGCTGTAAAATTTTCAATTATACAGTTCGGCCATATTTATGTGTTTTACTGCAGAATCAATTGTTCCATTTGCTAAGTCTTTGTCATTTTTATCCTATGACTTCTGAGTAAATATGTTTGTCGTCGTGTTCAACCAGATCTTGTCATCCATTCATGATGATCCATTATCTCTAGTCCGGCTGTTGTCTGAAAGGCACAACTGGCTCCGTTCCATGAGTTTAGAACTCTCAGTGTACTACAGTGGCCATTCTGCCAAGAATTCAGGCATCAACAATAAAGACTGGAACATATTCTGCCCCATATTTTCCACCAGTAAGACTTCATAGTCACAACATATATACAAGCGAATCAGAAAACATAACATAACAGTGATTCGGTCATGCTGGAAAAACTGAGCCAGACGACAAGGAAATGTTAATTACCAAGACTACTGTAATCACCAAACACAAGGAGCATGCTTTGTGTCACTCCTAGCTTTCAGTAGAGCAGATCTAATGCAGAGATCTTGTGCCCCCTGCCCCCTTCTACCCCTCATTCCCACCCACTCAAGCTGACATTTACACAGAAAGATTCAGCAGAAACAAACAAGGAGCTTTGTTCCTCAAGTTAAACCAAGCAGTCCACAGTAAGATTTCCAGCCAACACTATAAACCAAAGACGTTCGCAGTACTGAAAATGTTTGTGGAAACTAAATGCCTCAAAATGTTTGAGTTCACTGACCTCACTTTTAAAGTAAACAGTATTCAATGCTTGCATTTCAAAATTAAATTAGTAGGGTGGTGGAATAGCGGGTGGTGAGTGTGAGGTTGTTTCTCTCCAAAGGTCAATGGCAAAATGTAAACCTATTATCATTTTTGAACACTGTTTACATACAAAGTGGGGTTTGTCGACTCAAATGTTTGGGGGAATCGGTTTCCAAAAAATGTTTTGAGTACTATGAATGTTTCGGGTGTGCTGTACCTCAAGTACATCTAGATCAACAATGGTTATAGCTTAAGATTTGAAAATTAGATTTTGCTCTAAATGACTAACATTAATGGCCACACGCAAGCTAGAAATAATTCAAAACTTCATCAAATTCTAGATGAGCATGTACTGGGCTGTTTAGGTTTAATATGAAGCGATCAAGACCGCTTCTATTATCATTTTGATCCAGCATTTAAAAGCAAACTGTTTTATTCTCACCTCTCTGGCCTTCTCCATCTCAGCTTGGAGGACCTGCTTTGCCACCTCCAAATCCTGTAGCTTGACCCTCAGTTCCTCATTTTCTTGCTCCAGACGCGATCTCTTCTTCTCCACTGCATCCAGTTCATTGTGCAGACGAATGGACACATCTTTTGATACCTAAAACAACGACCGTAGATTTTATCAGAACATTTCAGTACTAGTGGAATTTATTAGATATTTTCACAAGCCACCATTGAGAATTTCAAGGAGAACATTGAAATCTGAGTGTAAGAGTAATGCAACAAACTAACTGATAATCCAGGCTAGGGGTGTTACAGATCACAGACTACTTTATTGATGATCTATACAAACGGATTCCCATAGATCATTGTGCAGCAGACCTACAGATCATTTTTATTAGCTAGTTACTGAACAGAGGTGTCGTCTCGACTCCTATGAAATGGACTTATTAATTTGGTTTCTTGAGATTATGGCAAAAGACTTGTGACTCGACCTAGTCTTGAACCACAATGACTCACGACTTGACCCCTTTGACTCTTAAAGACTTAAATCATAACCATTTCTCATTTCGCAAAAGAGAAAGACCATGAGCAAACAGCCAATAAATCTAAAGTTCAGACAAAAAAAATCGAAGGTCATCTATTGGTTGCTGGCAGTATTGCTGACGTGTGATTGTTCAACACAATAAGCATCAGAGTTCAATTACCGAGAAATTTCTGCATTTTAGATATTTATATCCCTGTCCTTTTCATCAACATTTAAATCTCCGGGTTAAGTAAACCAAATTTTTTTTGCTAGATTTAATGATCAAGGTTTTGGCATTTTAGGGTTAATTTATGTTTATGCAGTTAGCTGACAAACCACAGGCACGATATCTATTATTGCTTTGTTTTTATACATGACTTGAAATTAAAATTTTGCGACTTTTTACTTGACTTGGACTCACCCTGCATTGACTTGGGACTGGTCTAAAAAAAAAAAAAAACAGATTTTTTTAGACCTGACTTCTTTGTTGTTATATTCTTCTAATAAAGAGTAAAGAAACTGACTTTGCTGACTAAAAACTATTTGTCCGTGGCTCAAAAAAGCACAATTTAAACTGATTTACAGCAATACATTGTGTTAAATGACGAAACTAAATCTTGATTCCATGTAAGGGCCAAACATTTTAATAGTTTAGAACCTTTTCCACTTTGCAAAGGATGTCTGGACCCATTCTTGTGTGCAGGAATAAAAGCTATATAACCTTTGCCAGACTCAGGCCATGTTTGGCCACCATACTGTATACCAATGCTATATGAAGTCCAGACGTGGCAACATTTTTGCAGACCATTAAACGCTTCTTTTATGTTTTGTAATAGCATAGCCATTTCTACCCAGGTTCTAAAAGCAGGGTAAGTTGGGCCAATGTTGTGCTTTTCTCTGATTGAAGAAAAGGTGGCAAAACATGCAGTCGATCACTGACTGATCAGTTGTTGAGCTCACTGATTTTCCAGAAAGAACCATAACTATATTACATCATTACTGTGTGCTACACAAAAGAGCATTACAACCACAAAGCTTCACCATGGATAAATAAGGAATAGTGACATTTGTTTCAACAAACAGGGCCATGTTTGACCAAATCAGTGCGCAATTTCCTTATACAAAAGAAAGATGTGATATTGTGAGAGAGGACTGAAAAAGAAACGGCAACGGTCAGAGAAAAGGGTAAACCGGACCCCTGAGTGGCAGGAGGAGGTTCACAGTCCCCTGTTTGTGTGTTGTGCAATGAGAGAGAGGCTTTTTTCTTTACTCGATGCCTGAACCACAGCCAAGGTGCAGCTGGGTACCCACAATGCTCCTCTGTACCAACACCACGCTTGAATTCATGTCGGATCCCAATCTCTCATTCTTTCCCTGTATTGAGTCACATCAACAGCCTCTCTGGCTTGTTTAGTCAGCCTTTCCTTCAGTTGCTTTTAGTCAGAAGCTGTTAACCTCTTTGCTTATTCATCAGTCATGTGGAGAGCTCAATACTCCAGTGACAGTGCTGTCTTTACACTTTCAGCAGTGTTACAGTAGTGCTATTGTTAATGTTTAACTGTTGAGGTTTTTTGGCCATGCCGTTATCTAGGACAGCATTGGGAATCCAGTAAAAAATAACAACCATTCATTATTGTTTTTATTATGTTCACAAATGATAGGCTTAGATTTGTAGAATGTCAGTTGGTCTCAGATTATATGCATTCCCTCCTCCCTTCATTGTGTCTGATTGCCGCCCATTCCTTTTGTTCCTTCGATATCATGGGCAGTTGTCAATTTTACATAGTCGCCTCTTGACCTAAAGTAATATATACTCTGGGTGGTTTGGATGCTTTGTTGTCTACTATCAGCAAGCTGCGATGTCTGTATGTAAACTGTTCAATCATCCAGTTGATTCGGACCCCTTAACACCTTAAGACGGTTTGGGGTTTTAGTTTTAAATTAAAGCCCTAAGTAAATGGAGTGGTAAAATCCTTTTCTTCCTCCTCACGACAACACTACTATTCATGATTTTGTCACATCTAGGCTGGATTACTGAAATGCACTTGTTGAAGCACACAATGAGGGGAATAGAACACCTTTCCTGCAATCCCTTTGTTGGTTGTTTGTGTTTTTTAAAGCAAGTTTTAAGATTTTTTTCTTAGTTTTTAATGGCCCACATGTTGCTCACATTTTGTTCAGCACACTTTGTTCAGTGATGGCATGCATTGATGATATCAGTGATCTGCAGGTCTCTAAACGTGATTCTTTAAGACCTCTACACACTGATCCAAATTTTTTACCCAAAGGTATGCACGACAACAACCTCAACCAAATGCCAATGGGAGCTTACACTTCAGACCAAACATGTGGTGTCAACAATTAAAAGAAATCAATATTTCCTCAACCCAAACAAAGAGCAGCCTACGGAGAAGCCATCGAAGACTTGCGCAAATTTTAATTCGGATCAGTGTTTAGAGGCCAATCAGTGAGCTCAACAACTAACCAATCAGCGATCAGCAAGATGTTGTGTCACCTTTTCATTCCAATCAGAGAAAAATCACTTAGGCCCTGCTACTTGTATAACCTCATCCACACGGTTAAGAAAAAAGTACAGCTAAATGGTACAGAAAGCAGTGGAAAAGCCCCCAAAAACACACCAACATTACAACATATGTACATGGGAATGCACCATTAGAGGAGCTAGGGCCTTTGGTGTTGTTGCACCTGAACTCTAGGATGCTCTAACTTTCAAAATTTGGCAGGCCACCTCTCAATTTAAGGCAATTTTTTCCTGATGGGACCACATAGGACGTATGAAACAATGTGGAAAGAAAAGGGGAATGGGATCAGGGAAGGAGCACAAGCTTTGGGTGATGTATTCATGTCTGCTCATTCTATGGATGATTCGAGGATAGAGGGAAGTGGTTTGAGGCATTAATTACTAGAGGATGACTGTGTTCCCTCTATAATCTTCAGGATATTGCTGCTAAACTGATGTCATCAGAAGAGGCCTCAACTGACCACAGTGGGTTTTTTTCCAGCTGAATGAATATTATTTTATTCTAACCAGCAAACGATTTATCGACTGCATATTCAGTGTAGTACATGGAAATGTGGACGTTGTCTTTCAATATTTAGGACATATTCAGATATCTTGTGTTGCTTCAGTACAGCACCATGCAAGTTGAATTAGCAGCTTAGTGATTGTTAAAATCTCACATGGTGTCACATTTAACACTTGGACTGGTGCAGTGTTGATTTAACACTGTGATACACCTTGAATGGATCAAAATGCAACAAATAATTTGTAAATATTATCTAAAATATATTTTGTATTTGGGCAGCATGGTGGCACAGTGGGTAGCACTGTGGCCTTCCAGTTAGAAGGTTATCGGTTCGAGGCTCACAGGTCCATCGCAGGGCAACATTCACTCACACATTCACACCCTAAGGGGAATTTTTAGATTATTCAATTAACCTGACGCATGTTTTTGGGATAAGTTTGGGCAGTTTGCATGTTCTCCCTGTGCTTGCGTGGGTTTCCTCCGGGTACTCCGGTTTCCCCCACAATCCCAAAAACATGCGTCAGGTTAATTGAATAATCTAAAAATTCCCCTTAGGGTGTGAATGTGTGAGTGAATGTTGCCCTGTGATGAACTGGCGACCTGTCCAGGGTGTACCCCTGCCTCTCGCCCAATGTGTGCTGGAGATAGGCACCGGCAGACCCCCGTGACCCCGAAAGGGAAGAAGCGGGTATGAAAATGAATGAATGAATATTTTGTATTTATTTGAAACAATGTATTTTAAATGGTTTTTTTTTTTATTATGTACTATTTACTGGTGAAAGAGCAGTCATGTTTCAAAGTAATGGCACCCTTAAATACAGCCATCACAATTTCTTGATATTTAAAAACTTGACATAATAACAGCAACCATTTGCCTTCCATGACCATGAACAAGTTTCTTACAACTATATTTGCATCAATTTTCTCTGGCAAAAAAATCCAGCTCTTTCAAACAGCCATTTTGAGATCTCTCCAAGGAAGGAGAATCCACAGCCTCAACTTACCGGTAAGTCTGAGCTTAAGAAACGTCTCTGTTCACCACAGTTGCTTTGAATAAAGGAACCTGTTTTATCATGGTATACCAACTTAATTTATAGACGTTACACATTTGTGTGTTGCTAACTCCGTCTTTCCCTCATTCGCATTTCTTTCAGGATAAAGAGAAGATTGCTTCTCCCCCTGTTTTGTGGAAAGTGCATCACTTCCGGGGAAGGGAAATCAGGCCTTTTATGTCCAGCCGTAACATTAGACTTGTGTGCCACAAATAAAGCTAGTTTTTAAAAGAAACTCATTTTTGTGTTCGGGAATGTCAATGTTTCAATCTACTTTTATAAATCACTTCAAAAACCACTAAAAGGCTCAACATGTCATGACCCCTTTAAAATACAAAATTTTATCATAGTACAAAACTGCATACTACATTTCCCCAAATTCTGAGCATAGCATCAAATTACTTGTACCACAATACCATGGACCTGAGGCTGTTTTCATATTATTTATGTTAATTATTGTTCAATCTTCTTTCTCAGTTGTTGTTTGGAAAGTGCACATGTCAGATGGATGACAAAGAGAATGAAAGGAAGTTTCAGGGTTTCTCCAAACTCAATGAAATGAACAGGAGCAGCTGATGCAAAGGAATGGAGCAGTTTTTTGTCCTTCCCTTGACAGATCTGGGAGATGTTGATCCCATTGGATGAGAAATGAGGCCAGTGCTTCAGAGAGCAGGAAATGGTGCAGGGATCCTACAAACAGAGTCTCCTTCAGCCCTTTAAACCCTACCCCATTTCCAGACCATGACACCATTCCCTCCTCCATCCCAAGACAACCAAGCAAAAGTGAAGGAAGAACATGGGAAAGTCTTGTGTGACTGTAAAGCCCAATTTAAACGTGTGTATTTATATTTACTTTATAAATAAAGTCCTAGCATTTCAAAAACAGTAACTTTTCTCAGAGGAAGTAACATTGAGAGAGTCATTATTACTGATGCTATAATTCAGTATATTAATATTCTTTGATTTGAGCTGTACATAAAAATAAACCAAGGGCAATACTCAGTTGGAAACCACTTTTGTCTTCTCTAACATTCCTGCCAAGCACAGGAAGTCGTGACATTTAAAATAACAGTAGAATATAAAACACAATTTAGATTAATTACTTCATTTTACAAATGGAATTAAAACAAAACTTTTACTTTTTTATAGGTGGAGCCTTTAGTTCTCTCACTTATGCCTACACCTGCTCCTTAGCCCTTCCGCTACATCAACCATGGAACTTCATATATATGTAAGTGTAAGTCGAGCCTTCCCTAGGAGCTCCTTTCCCTACTCACCACTTCGTCATAGCCCTTCCCCTTCATTCTAAAGAGAATTGGGACACCCCTATGAATGTCCCAAACAGAGGTTAAAGGGATAATGATGAGTAAAATTGGAAACTTAGGCTACCGTCTCACTAAGAGGCATCTGATGATTGAACAGCAACACACCTTCCTGCATGACAATAGATCGGGAGGAGGTGTCTTCATATTGGGTTCAGTGGCCATTTTGTTTGTAATTTTAGATTCCACCAGGAGGCACACATGAATTTTTACGGGGCTATATATTTACGAAATACTAAACATACAAAAAAAACATTGCTCATTTAAAAAACTATGGGAACGGTGGCCTCACGCTACACATGCGATGATGTCACTCCTCCCGCACTGTAATGTTTTCATCAATATGTTTGTGATTAAAAAACAAATCAATCATTAAAAAAATGAATAAACTGATTGTTTAATGTCCTAAATAATCTTTGCAGAACTCTATAAAAAACGTATGCTAGTATGTAGAGCAGCAAATATCTTTCATTGAATTTAGCAACTTGCATTGTCCTTTTACTTTAAAGCATAACAAGGCTGCCAGAGGGTATTCAATGGAGTACTTCAACCATGCACAAGCACTTCAGAGATCATGTAATTGGACCCGGTTGTGCCGGTAGCACAAGGAGACAACCAAGCCAGTGTTAGGAGACTCCTGTCAGCAGTTAAAGAATTCAGCACCCCTCCTTTAGCTCCTCGTTACTTCACTGTGAGTGTTACAGTCTCTGATGTTTGCCAGCTGCGCCAAGAGGTAAAACATTTTACACAACATTGCTTTTTAAAAGCTGACATTGTCTCTGTGGCCCAAACATCCAGAGCATTTGGCTGGAAGAGGAAACCAAACTCCCCTGTTTTTTCTCTCTTTTGCAGGCTACAAATCGTTCAGCCACTGCTGACGGGAATGACATCATGTTATTTAGTCTCTCACTGACAAACCACAGAAGGAAGTATTGAGGCCAGAGCCATGTGACACAGTTGCCTTTGTAGAGCATGACATGCAGGCTAAAGCATGATCTTACAGTCAGCATTACTGGAAATAATAAACAGCTCCCTTTTTAAATTCAAAGGCTATCTAGATTTTTCCAAATGATTTGTTCAGTGACTGGTTTTACCTTAACATCTTGCTCCAGGGTGCGAATAAGCTCTCCATCCACTTGTCCAGTCTGGGCCACACGGATGCTGCGTCTCTCTGCCTTCTTGAGGCGATACTGTAGAATGCGGCACGTCTTGTTAGCCTGATCCAGCTGCTGCCTGAGCTCCTGCAACTGGTAAACATCTTCCTCCAAGTACATGTCTCTCATCTCCAGCATTTCTGAGCGGAGCTCCTCCATTTCATCCTAATAAACACAAATTATGGCATCCTTCAGAAATAATGCATTTTGCAATGGTTTCAAATTGTTTTATGAAAAAAAAACGTAGAATGTGACGCTGCCTTACTGAAAGGGACTGAAAAGGACCCCCTATGCTTTAAAGAACATAGCCTATAGTGTCGTAAACATCGACGTATCTCTGATTTGCCTACATATGATAGACATGATGATGATTCAGAAGGGGAGGCAGCGGTAAACGATGGGATAGACCTAATAAGCTCTTTATTATGATTTTTTTTAATTCTATTTATTGAGGTTTGCTCAGTACTCATATGTTTGGCCCTTTTGTCTTCAAATATGAATGATAACCCAGAAACTTTTTCACCCTCATAGTAAGCGGTTGGGTGAATCTATTTTTTTATGAAACAACTGTGTCTACTCTTTTTAAATCATGATGACAACCAAAACTTTTCAAATGTACCTGATCAAATACCGGTAATCGGATATTATTTGCAGTCTAATCACATTTACACTGCACAATCGCCGACTGCTCCAGATATTTAGCACACCAATAACCTTGGAGCGCATCTTAGTAGCTCACACTGTGCGATTGTCACTTGTGAGATGGAATGTTGACTCATTTTAGTTTTGCTTATGAGTCAACCACATATTACATTTAGTAACAAATTATTTAAATAGAGCTATTAATAATGTAATTGCAAGATGCTTACAGCAGTGAACGTTTGGATACGGTACAAAGTATAAAGCATTATTTAAACTTGAAATTATTATATTTTATTTACGTTAACTTATGCAACACTTAAATGTAATTTCTTTTCAACTGTTTAATATACTGAAGTGTCTGGTGCTTGGTAATCCAAAATGTAAGAATATTTTGTTACATTTTTTATTTATACCATCCTGAACTTGGCTTTTTTTTGTGCATTTAGGAAAATTGTGTGTTGGGCACCTCTTCGGAGGCACTACAGTACATTTCAGCTGAGTGCACCCATTTGGCCAGCATCTGCCCTGACCTTCTCCCAATGTCCTTTATTGTGTTTGTTGAGTTCCAAACTTGTCCAATTCCATTACAAATCGGACTCTTTGTGGAGATTTATTGTTATTTTACTTGTTTAATTTTAAGTGTTTTTCTTATCGCCAAGCTCCCTATTATTCGCTTAAATTGTCAAAAAAGACTCCCCTTAAACCTTAATTTCTCTCAGCTGAACAATAACAACCCTCGTGGTGCCTTAAACGAGCTAATACGTCACAATAGGTCTGACCACGATGTGCTTCAGTATTCATGGTGGTTTTCCACGAGGCCATTTTACTACAGTTTACATAGTAGCGCCATGTTTAGAAAGCACATTGCTCAAAGCCCTTATCAACTATTTATACCCTGAACGACTACAATTCATCCTGCGGCTTCACCAACAGATAGAAGTGGTGGGCAACCGCGTGCTGTCACACATTTTCAGCGAATATGGGTCAACTGCTGCAGCGCGAGTCACGTGCTCTTCCCGCGGTAAACAATAGAGTGAAGAGTGGGCGCGGACCCCGTGGATGCTGCAGCAGCATCCTTGCAAACAGCTCCAACAGCATGACAAGGACGCAACGAGGGTTTTGTTTCGTAGTCTTCTAGTGGTTTATAACAAACAAGACTGTAACAACATAATGACGTGTTTATAAGCTATTATTATGGAACCCTTACATTATAGTTACAGGATAAGTCATTTCAGGTGCTCATTAAAAATGTAGCCAATCACTGATCAGTATCAGATTCAATAGCCTACTACTTATGTGATCTTGCATTGAACTATGTGATCCATTTTAAACTTTAATTTAAAAGCATTTATTTTTACCTTTAAATAATCATTCTCAGACCTGAGCTCCTCTATCTCTCTTAAAAACTCTTCGTGCATGCCGTCCATGAGCTCCTCGGTCAGGTCTGAGAAAGCCAGGGAAGTGCTAGCGGGCATCCTGCTGTCCAGCGAGGCGAGCGAGCGCTCTTCCCCGGGAGACACGCTGCCCTCTGCGGGCTCCAGTACCAGAGAGAGGCGGTCTTTTGCTTGTGCGCTCTGGTTCCTCCCCAGAAGTCCATGCTCAGCTGCCGGCTTCTCTCCCTCGGTGTCGCTGCTTAGCGCGTCCGTGGAGATTTTGTTCCCCTCGGAGGCGCAGTCGGAGAGCTCGGAGCTGCTGTCGGTGGGGGAGAGTTTCCCCGGTGCGCAGCCGGAGTCCTTGCTCAAATCATCCGATCCGATGCTGGCGTCTGAAACTTTTCTCCGACCGCTTTTACTGGACTTCACGCTGCTCTTCTGAGCGCTGGTCACGGAGAGTTTACCACTCGGTCTGTTTTTCTCTGTTTTTGCTTCTTTCCCTGGAACTGGACTCCGTCTGGACACGCGGCCGCCTAGATATATAGCTCCCGGTTTAACGCTCAGCGTCGGTGTGCCGATGCCGCCGCGGATTTTAGTGAGGGACCAGCCGGGCACATCTTTGGGGCGCGCAGGAGACGGCGCCCGGTGGATTTTCTTTTTCTCGGTGACTTGTAGCTGCGGCGCAGGAGGAAGTATCTGCTGTTGGGGTTCTTGTTCGTTCTCCATTTTCTGCTTTTGCCTCTTCTCCTTCGACGAGGCAAAGTGCGTCGGGGAACCGGCTTCAACCTTTGTCTTGGTCATTCATTCCGTTTTCAAGACACAGATGAAACTGAATTATTCCTCCTTCTCCTCGGATACAGAAGCTGAACGGGTTTACCGAGAAACCTACATCAAATACGCGGGAAAATCCTTGTAAAAGAAGGTTTTTTTTTTCAAAGAAGGATTTGCGTTTTCCTATTAGCGGCAAGTCTTCAGAATACGCATCAGTTCTGAAACGAAACAGCCTCTTTCTCTTGTGCTGAGTATTTGGATGGAAAGAGAGAGGAAGAGTGTGCTGGGTTTCTCCCCGCCCAGACCACAGCGCTGAACGAATGGAGACCAGAGACAGAACTCTACTGCCACCAAGACACGCCACAGCAACTTCATCCTAAAATAAGGACTTGGAAGTCATGCCACACAAAGAAAATGCGTGTATTGTAGATTTATAATTGGGGTTAAATAAACAGAAAATTGTTTTGCAAATTGTTAGCGCTACATTTCTGCACTTTTGTGGATTTTTACTGGAACCAGTGTGTTTAACATGCTCGAAAACAAAATGTTTACCAAAACCAAGGCTTTATGCAGACTGTCAAAATAATAGTAAAAATCTTTTTATAGTTTACCTTTTTATTGTGATCTTAGACGCTCATGAGTTTTCCGGTCCTTAATACACTCAAACATCTCCATAGCATTGTACTACCACCACAATGTTTCACTGTGGGAACAAGAAAATAAAGCTATTGCCCTTCTTTCTCCAAACATAGCCAACATTTACCGGTATATGTGTAAAAAGCTCTAGATTTGTCTCATCTTGCCAAAGAACACAAGTATTTATCACTTCCCCTAGCAAACAGGTGTTTTTGTTTCTTAATTGTTTCTTAATCTGGAACCTGCACAGTGTGTTCCTGTGCAGTGCTGTAGTGACTGTCTTCACCGAGACAGTGAGTTTTGTTTGACAGCACACCTTGGGTAGGATGTAAAAGAGCTGCTCAGTGGCACTCATCTTTCATAGAGACTTTGTTTACAGGATATTGGTGTCACAAATCCTCTTTTTCTCCACATTTTAGTCAAACAGGTCCCCGTGATCAGCCATCAACAGTATAAACCGTTCAACATCCATCTTTTGATTTTTTAGACAATCTGTCATTGTCTTCTTCTTTCCTGTTTCCCTGTGTAGTGCGGAGTGCATCTGTTGTACCCCAAACGCCATCTTCAAGCAAGGAACATCATTGCATCAATATTTTCTCAACCAAGACCCTTCTGATAAGCCATCCAAAGATTTGTGCTAATCTCAATTTGGATCAGAGTGTAGAGGCCTTAAATCTTTCACTGTCTTGGCAGTTGTTCTTGGGGATTTTTACTAGTTCATTCACTTGCCTCTGCCTGTCATCTCCACTATGTTGGTCTCTTTAAACATCCTGATAATGCTTCTCACGGTAGTTCTCGACACTTTAAACCACATAGATCTTATACAAGGCATTCAAAATCCTTTCTCAAGCCCACACCAATCCCTTTTGTCTTTGGCATTATTAATCCTCAGCTTATAGCACAATTTAAACATTTAACTAGGTTATACGTTTTAATTTAAGATTTAATCAGCCAAATTTCATTAGACTAGTAGCCCAATCAAAGTAATAATTTCTATTTAATATAATAAAATTTAGTAATAATTGTTTTAAAGGAAAGCAAAGTAATAATTTCTTAAGGGGGGGGGGGGGGGCTAATATTATTGCCCCGTTATTATGATTCATTTATTTTTTATTTCTTTAACCAAGAAATGAAACAAATGTGCAATTACTCTTCTAATTTTGTCTGTCCTTGACGTTATCACATTGTAAATAGCTTTCAGAAAATCAGCAAACCAAATGGATGGTGACTAAAATCTGTGTAAGGACAGTAATTGGTCCAATATTGAATTTATTTAGTCATGAAAATTGAGAAAACATAAAAAATACCATTAGAGTTTACAGAACACATAGCATAACTGTTTTTTGACATTCCAACAAATAAAATTAAATCCTTCTTTTTTGTGCCTGGTTTTATAGTTTCTGTGCTGCTAGTCCTTGTCTGAACCCAGCCTGAATGTCTGCAGTAAAGCAGTGGGAAGCCTGATGATGCGGAAGGAATGTGAGCATGGGTCACTTGCACCATAATTAGCCTATAATGATTTCTTTATACAGAGACTGTTCTCCAGCCACTATGGGACCGTCACACACAGGTGGTGCTCCTTGAACTTCACTCAGGCACAGAGTTAATGGGTTTATTCACATGAAGACCCTGTTGGAGAGAGCCAAGGACTGAGTTATCTGTAGGTTTTCTCAATGGCGTTTGAGATTTTTCCAGATCCTCCAGAGACTCTGAGACAGATCAATGAGAGGCTTCATTTAATCCCTTATTGAATTTGTAAAGATGAACGAACCTTTAATTTTGTCAGCGGTTGGTGCATTCCTGCAGTGTTTTATTTGAAGCATAAATTGCTTGGCAAAAAAATGGTAATTGATGCCAAGGGTGTCATTTGTACAGCACTGTTAAGGAATAGATTTTTAATATAATTTTAAATGGGGAATTGTGTGGAACGTTCTGTAATAAGGCTATTGCCTGTGCAGTGTTGATAGTTTTAGGCGTTCGTTACTGTTATGACTGTAAAGGCTGTCAGCAGTCTTGCCACACTGAGGAATGTAAAACCCCTTGGGAGGAAGAGAATACCCCCTCAGTGCTGCCGTGGATCACATATTCCATCTAATGGTGGGCTGAATAGATGGACAAGAGTATTTTAGTGTCCTGCTGTTCTGCATAGCTGGTCCAAATAACTGTTTTAATGACAGCAATGAGACGTCTGCTGTTGTGTCTGTGGAGGGAAAGAGTTCTGGGATCCCACTGGCCTTTGGTTTCCATGTGATGGTTGTGGTGGCAACAGAAAGAGAGTTAAAAACAATCACGTATGCTGAGAAAATGGTGCCTTTTTCACTTGAAGATAATTTAGTATTAACTAAACAAATTAAAACTTGGATTTTGCACAAACAATCCTAAAACGGCTAAATTAGTAGTTGTAGATGTGAATAAAATAAACATCTGCTGGTAAATTTGATTGAATAAAGACTAACTGGATGAAGAAATAATTAAACAAAAACATTTTAAATAGGTTATCAACCAGTTGCTTTCATAAAAATTACCCAATACATCATGGATTTTTGTACAGTGGCTTTTATCAAGTCCACATTTAACACAACTGTCTGCGGGGAAATTTTAGAGCACTTTATGCTTTAATAGCCATGAAAAATCAGTGAGAGTCTGCCCACTTGCCTGACTCCTATATTTGCAATCGTCAAGTGGAAGATGAAGAACAGAATCTGTTCAGAAACACCACCTTGATGCTGTAATTACTGTTTAAGGAGCCAAACAAAGTACCCAAGACTTAATACGGTACAGTAACGCACACTCAGAAGGCCAATGTGTGTTGCTTTTATTGGTCACATAAAATATTTACATTTTTAAACACTGTTTTTGTCTTTAATCCATAATACAAAAAAATCTATCTCAAATGTTTAGCCTGTAGTTAGCCCGAAATACCAAATCCTATATAAAACTCAATACCGTTAGCTGCTGGTTTGTCTTTATTTGTAACCCCTGGCGCCACCTAACGGACACAATAGCACAACAACGGTCATTGCTTTGTGGTTCCTATGATACCATAGGGAAAGACGTGTTCTATAGTCAATGGAAAAGACTGACAAATGACAGGAAACGTTAACCAATATATAATTAAATGCTTTTATTTTGACAGATATGTTTCACATTACACCTAGATTTTGTGAGACTTATTGATTGTGATTCAAAGATAAATTTGATCTCAAATGGGTTGATCCCAAAACCCCTGAGTCGGTGGCAATGAGGAGAGGGCAGAATTCCTTCCATTGGCACAGGAACAAGCATTTGTGGAGGGTCAGTGGGTGTAATTGGCGTGTGTAATTCTGAATGAAAGATTCCTTTTTACTGAAACTATGCTCAAATCCCAATCTTTGAGGAAGCATCCAATCTCTGGTCATCATTTAAACAGAAAATGTTGTATTTGGATCAGCAGCAAACTGGAAATACACCACACTGACCTCTGGCTGGCTTTAATTTACTGGATGTCTGTTGGCACTATTATGTCTGTTCATTTGAAGTCAGATCCTTCTGTCCTTAATCACAACAATGGGCGTCTCAGGCACTGCCCTGGACTTGCAGTGAGTTTTATGTCACTGCAAAATCCTTCAGAGTCGACAGGTCGGAAGACGTGTCCAAGATGCAGCAGCTGTACACAGGAGTTCCACAGGGTTCAGTTCTTGGTCTACTGTACTTCTCATTACCGACCTCTGAGTTTTCTTTTCTTTTCGCTGAAACATGCTGGGAATGAATTTTCCTGAAAATACATATTTCATTTTGACTTGTACGGAGTAATATATAATCCACATTTGAAATAACACAGTAGGTTTCAGGGATTCTGTGTACCCCGAAGAGACACTGCCAGCAATGAATATCCCTCCCTTGAATCCACCTGCAGACAGCTATTCCAATGAATCACTTATCAAATCCATCTCCATCAAATAAGTCTCTCAAAAAGTAGGTGTAATGTGAAACATATCTGTCAACATAAATACATTTTATTAAATATTAGTTAATGTTTCTGATCTTTTATCAATCGTTTCCAAAATTTCCAGTCACTCTCTTTTTGGTTCACACAATTCTGGGATCAGAGGAGGTCATCTGTGTTGTACTCATCTGTTGTGGAAACAGCAGAGTAACTGTTCGGTCTAAGAGACTGCTATCTTGATTATTAATGAAAGACATAAATTGTTCAGATTTGTATTAATTATGCACAAGTTTTTTAATATAACTTTTTATTGATTCAGTCACAGAGATTGTTGCACACAAAGGCGGTTAAACCATTTCACATGTGACTGTAATCACTGCCGGACATTATATGAAGTTTTTCTTTGAATACTTTTTAAAATAAAAGTTGGATTGAACTGAGGTACACAGAAGAGACTTTAACATATGATTGAGCTAAGTTGATCTTCTTGTTTAAACATCATGACATCCAGATAACGGGTAATAAATAACTGGACATGGGAGCTAGAGCTGGATGTTATTTGAACAAGAGAAAATTCATATGTAGTCATATATAATCATATATAGTGTTGTGGAAAAGTTTATTCAAGTTTGAGAAACTGCTGTAAATAAAGAATGCATTCAGAAATACAAATAATGCAAAGAAATCAAAGAAAATGTAAAATAAATCAATATTTGGTGTTACTACCTTTTGCCTTTCAGACCATAATCTGAGGTATATGATTGGCTCCAGATTCTGCAGCAGGACAATGACCAAAATATACAGCCAACGTAATTAAGAACTATTTTCAGCAGAACTGTTTAAAGATAAAGAGGTACTGGAAGCGATGACCCCAACAGAGCCAGAGTGTGCTATTTTTGAAGACAAAGTGTAATAACATGCAAATATTGATTTGATTTAGATTTCTTTGTTCAATTGTTGCATTTTGTTAATTGGTAAAAATAACTGAATAAATATTCAATTTATAAAAACACCCTTTTTTATAGCATTTTCCCCACTAAAACTTGTGCATGATACTGAATATTCTGGTAAAGTTTAAAAAGAAGGCTTGTTAAATTTTACAAGCAAAACAGTAACTAAACAGAACGTGTGAGCGAAACATGATATATATACTTTTATAAATTGCAAACCGTTTTTGCATTATGAATTAAATCACTAAGTGTAGACAAATGTTTTCAAGCGCAACACTTTTTAACGTGCTAAACCAATTAACCATGTCATTTAATTACATCTTTGAGTGATGTCTTATTAAGTTTAGAAATTCAAAAGCGGTATCAAAAAGCATTGTGCAACTCTAATGCAAATTGCCTAGTCTGACGTATTCTGTCAGGCGACGAAATTCCTGCAATATAACTGGACAAGACTAATGTCAGTCAAGCGCTCCACTACAGTCACTTCCGGGAGGCAGAGGATCAGCCCTTCACAGCTGCGGTAGCAGTAGAAGTAACAGCGGTGTCGGTATCAGTACAACACTACACTGTGCGCAGGTGTAACAGTCATCACAGGTATTTAAATATACTTAAATTAAGATTTGGTCTTTTTGTACATTCATTTGATTTCAGCAATCGTACATCCTATTAGTCTGGAAGCTGTCAGCGGTTTGACGTTTAGCTCGTTAGCATCTGTCTATCTCTGCGGCAGAATAGCCATATATTTCATTTATTTTGACATAATCTAACGTTCTTTACAAAAAAGTACGCGTATGACCCAGAATTCCTCAAACTGTGACCGATATAGGTCGTAGCTCGTTGCATTTAAAGAAGAAGCTATTATTTTTAAGCTGCTCTGGGTGTATTTGTAAACATTTACTTATTTTCAGAAAATAATTGTTTTTAATGTACCGTTATAGAACCGTGTCGTGTTCAGTATTTTAGTGCCCCCCCCCCCCCCATTAATTAGTACACTGTTAACTTTTTATTTGTGTACTTTAAATAATGTTTAAATAAACTGTGCCTTGTGGTCTAGCCCAATTGACTATTTGTTGTCTGTTTAAATAACATTAAAACATACTTGTTAATGGTATTGTAAACACTATTGTTTGAGAGTTAATTTATATATATTAGTTTTGTTTAAATTATTGTTTGTTAGCTGTATATCATCAGTGCTTTTTTTTATGCAGCCTAAAATAGTTCAATATCAATTCATCTCTGTCGTTCATGCTGTTGGTACTCCTGTACAGTTACCTGAGTATTTCAATTCCTCAGGTGCTGTGTGTTGTGTTGTAGCTCGAGGCAGGTTAGATATCGACAGATGTAGATGATATCAGAGTACATGTCCCATCTTCATAAGCGTATTTACTGTATACAGATTCTTCAATTGCTCTGTGCCTCTCCCGAGTACACTGCATTCCAAGAGTTTCACAGAAACTCTTAGTTATGCAAGAGTTAGTGATTCACTCAGCTTCTAAAGGTTTGTGTATGTTTACCCTCAGGCACTCATGACCTTTCTGAGGCTTCTTTGGTACCTTTTTAAAGTACTTAATCATTCATTTTTTAATGTAAAAATATTTACAGGAACTATTATTATCATGTATTTTATTTTAATGCTGTAGACAGTGTACAGCACTTACTAACATTGGCTTCCAATTATACAATCAGTTAATAATTTTACATTTATAATCCTTACTTCAAACATTCGAAAGCAGGGACTGTTCATACGTTGGGCAGAACCAATCCCTCTTTCCACTGTCCGGTTGAGTTGTTGAGGGCAGATTTATTTGACGCAATGTGCAAAATAAATATTGCAGTACGACTTTTAAACTGAGCCTTTGGTTTGAGTGTATTAAATCAGTATAAAGTGCTCGTTCTTATTTATTTCTTTTGATTTTCTGTTGGTTTTTATGGTGGAGTTGTCCATTTTTGTCATAATTCTCAATTGTCACCAAGGGAAACTAGTCATGATCTTCAGTGACATATAAAACCTGGTCAGAGCGGGTTCAGTGACATATAAAAGCCCGGTCAGAGCGGATAGTGGAATACAAAGGCGATTTGGCGAGTGGAACAGAGCCACTCCAAGCAAGATGACATGACTGCGCATTTTGCGTTTCATCTGCGTTATGTTAAGTTATTATATCGGAAAAAGGCCTTACAACGCAACTTCCATTTTCCGTTTGATATTTGGCAAATCAATTTTTCAAACCTGCAGCTAAAGCAGGTGGAGGACATGTAGATAGAGTTGAGAATTGTAAAGAAATATAAAGCTCTAAATATAAATCTGTTAACTATCCTCACAGATGTGAAAAGTTACACATGCCTTCAGAATATACCGCCAAGCGGAAGCATATACATTCTAAAACACAGTGGGCTCAGAACTGAACCCTGCAGAACACCAGACTGTAACATAACTGTAGATTGACCTCTGGCTGATGCTTTTTTGAAATCTGTTTATTGCCACAATTGATGCTTTCAGAGTAGCTGTCTTCAAGAAATACAAAAATAATCAAAGCTCATAGGGGCAAAATGAGCCTTGGCCTCCAGAAGGATATGGACCATGTGACTGCAACCACACTAACAAATGCTTGTTTTAGAGTTTTGCAATTGGGTTCATTCATTTTTTTAATCCCCACACTCTCTGAATGTCTCTACAAATCAAGCTTGGGGAATGCATAGTTATATACAAAACTTTTCTTTTTTTCCCACTGGTTGAAAGTAAGGGGACACTTTGGGCAATGTAGAGCAAGTAATTCAATAGAAAAAAACAAACATTTATGAGTAGAACATACAAACAGGCTTTTGAACCTCTGTGCCACCATGCTGCTAGATACCAATTCTCAGTGCACCCAATAGTTGCCGGTCCAAAAAATCAAAACCACATCCAAGATTCCGATCATAAACTAGTTTTCATTTCAATAATTCATTTCAATGTCATTATTACATAAATCAAATAATTTACATTAACGAATTTCAATACATCTACTTTAGATTCACAAAACAGACTGTATTATTGATTAGAACATAGAGCTCTGCATTAAAAGGGGCTAAGGTTAAATATATTCCCATTTACTGTAATCAATCTGAGCAGAGTTTATTTCCTCAGAGACCACTACATTATGCAGATCTAATAATGTGTATGCTGATTGGTCGCCATGTTCATTCATCGCTTGTTAAGTTGCAAAATACTGACATGCAGTTCTTTGTACTCTGAAGCTCCCCTCTTCACTATTTAGTTGGGTTAACATTGCAACAAAGTTTGGTTTGGTTATTGCCCCTTTGTGCGTCATCTGCTTATCCCTTGTGACTTCCTGTTTGTACCAGAGCGTTAAACCCTGATCTAATGTCTGTTAAACCCCCAGCTCAAATTAACTCAATAATCTTATGATTTGGACAGGGTCTCTAAAGTGGTTGGAAACAACCGTCACATGTTTCAAATAACATTAATTAGTTGATAAAATGTTTATATGCCATAAGAGTTACTGAAAATAATTAAAAATACTTGAATTTGGGACTGTGAATATAAAAATATGATGTGCTAGCGTGACCCTCATGGGGTGATGTGTAAGAAATATGTAATGGTGTGGGAGTGCTAAAAGGGATATTGCTTTATTCCTAAACAGGACACATAGACAAGCTACAATCTTTCACTGATAATTTGATTATTTTAATTTCTGCAGTTCTGATCTGATCATAAACGAACTGCCCTGACTTCTTGCGCAGCTAGCGTCTGCCCGCAAAAAAAAAAAAAAAAAAGGAAATAGATGCAGCTTCTCCCTTGAACATCTATTGACCAATGTTGAGGATGACTTTTTTTAGTTTTTTTTTTTTTAACCATCACATGCAAAACAAAAAATAGGAATGCAGAATCTCTGTGTACATTTCTTGCTTGTGTTGCATTTTCAAATGTTTGTTTTTTTTTTCATGCGGTTGGGGTCATCAGAATCCAAAAAAACCTCACAAAACGTTGTCTATGAGGCAGTGTGAATTAAAGTTCTGCAGGCATGGAAAAACTATGGAAAAGATAAGGCCTTTGTGTGTGTGCGTCACAGTACAGGTCTATCTGCTTGACAGGTTACGCTCTTTCGGAGGAACAGGTACAAAGTTCAGATGGATGTGAGATGCTGGGTGCCACAGCTCCACCTCTCACTTCGATAGGTTCAGCCAAACGTGAATGCTAACAAAATATGAATATGGGTTCATTTTGTTTGCCTGACAAACCTAATTTTGAAAAAGTTGTAAGACTAACCTTGATGTTCTTGTGTTTTTACAGGTAAAGCTATTTCGATGTGGTTGGTTAAGCCTTCAAAAACAAATGACAGTCTGAGACTATGTGTTAGATACCTCACACTGGAAATCCACTCTCAACAATGAACAATGAAGATGAGTTCTATGATGCCGTCACAGGTGAGAGGTTTTTAAATGTCGCGTTATGTTTGTAATAAAGTTGTCAGAGCTATTTTTTTATTTAAATATTCTCTTGCATTTCCTGAAAGACGTATAAACATGCTGGTCGCTGCAGCTGTTGCATGCTACATACACCGTTTATAATTTTGAGAATAGATGTAAACATGTGGCTTTCTGATTCCTCATAAAAGCCTCATTTTTGTACTTTGTAGAACTAAATCGAATTGTTAACCTAGCAAATGTAACAAATACGTTTTCACATTACAGCGAGTCTCTCACTCATGAAGCTGAGTCTGAGACAGAATTCTGTCTGGGGTTGTCACAACACTGTGTGCCATCAGAGAACTGTCTAACTCGTCCCCTACTGGGAGTGTTGACTCTATGGCGCTCGACTCTATGATTGTTAGGACTGAGCATCCAGGATGGTGTGCACTGAGCTGGTGTCAATTTACCCCCTGTCTATTAATTCCTTTATTAGCTTGGATTACATTCAGATATGGCTTTGAGTAGATGGTGAAAATAATGTGATGAATAAATAAAAAGGGATACATTTATTTTGGTGTCAATCTGCTGGGCACCTGATATCTACTGAACCACTCAGATCATGTGACTTGAGAGAGCAAAGAAAATGCATTGTACACTTTAAAGGAGATGCTCTTTTAATGCATGATTATGCATCTGAAGTTCACATTTTAAATCCCGTTTTAAATTACTTTTAATATTCCTGCATTGCATTTAAATAAACACTTTAAAAAAGGCTCATTCTCTATCTCCCCTGACCGAAAGCATTTTTGTTTGACCATGTTTTAAATCTATTCAGCCATTCCTTGTTTATTTAGCTGTTTGTGTAGCTGTGTGTATTGTTTCTGAACAATGTGCACCTACTATATTTTTATATACATAACTAAATTAGTTTTAGTTTTAAATATTTAAATATTAGTAAATTTAGTTTTAAATATGAAAGATCTCAAAATTGTATGGAAATATTTGATCACTTTAAACCATTTATCTTTTTAGAGGCATCAACAGATAGAGATATGGTAAAAATAAGGTAAAACATTATTGAATAGCACATATAAAATACAGGAGTGTTGCAAAAGTAGCATTCCTTGAATATTTATATAATTTACTTTTTATCATTGTCTTATTTTTTTGACAGATTACTTACAGTTAATTTGGGGGCAGTGGTATATTTATTAAGGGCTATTATAATAGACCAGTAAAAAGATCATTGCACCATTTTAAGTTTTAATTACGGTAGTTTTAATTTATACATTTTGTTATGATCCTTAGTTACTACATTTTATTGCATGCTATTTATTTTTTTATTGGTAAGTTCTATTTTATGAATTTGCCAGAGATGACATTTAAGGGTTTAAGGCAGAGACAGGAGTTACTGATAATCAAACAAACCAAGCCGTAACCTCTAGGGGTGTAATGATGCGCTCCACTCTCGATATGATGCATACCTCGGTTTTATGTCTTCAATAAGCACAATGTTTACAACACTATTTTTACAAACAATAGAAACTATTAATGTAACAGTAGTAATTGAAAAGGTTCTGAGACCACAAAGTTAAAAAGGCTAAGGTCTACTTGATTTGTATGAGTGCATTTGATACCATCCATCCACTTGGGGGCATTGATTGCATTAAGACATAATTTGTTTTAATCTTTCTTGTTTAAAATGTGGGTAACGGATAATTGTCTCCTACTAAATGTTTCATAAAACAAGAAGAAATGGTAAAGAAGTTTCAGAAGTGACTAGAATCACACACTTCAGCTAAGAGTAGCTCTACGATGTGTGCCATATACATTTTGTTTTGCAATATTGTTCCATTATATGTTGTTACACCCCTAGTAATCTCTGGTAACCTTTGTTGCTTTTTCTCTATAAAATGATTCCATTAAGAACACTTTCAAAAACACCGGTGACCATTTGCAAACAATGGTGTATTTGTGTCTTGCAGGCTTGGACTCTGACGAGTCATGTGAAGGCACATCAGAAGCTAGTTTTAAAGATGCTCTAGTGTCTGATGGTGCTCAGAAGAACAATGGTGCTGTTCCTCAAGAAAATGGAATTAAGAAGCGCAGGTACAGTGAGATTCCGGAGCCCTTATCTCTTGCGCTGTTTTCTTGGCATTTAATCTTTTGATGTCTAGATTCTTATGTACTGTACATTCCTTTTTTGTTTGGAGTTATTCAGTCTAACATCATAATAAATTTTAGACATTGCGTATTTGTGTAGTTGAAAACTATTTTTTCTGCTCTTAAAGGTCATGTCTTCCTGCACCAATGTTCTCCAAAAATGATTTTAGTGTTTGGAGCATACTGAAGAAGTGTATTGGGCTGGTAAGTCTGAAATGCTTCTGATTTTGATTATGCAATATAGACTTCCTTTCTCCACCCAAAATGGATGCTTGGTTCCGGTTTTTTTTTTTTGTTGTTGTTTTTTTGTTTAGTTTCAAATTCTTGAATACTTTTTCTCTGAAATTATAATTCATGTTATTTTTTTTCACCACTACTTTGAAATAAATCTGCAGATAACAAGGAAAATGTTCAAACCAACCTTTAACTGTATTTTCAGTTCTAATAAAACCCATTTTATTAGAGTTTGTAATATAAAGTTTTTTTTTTTTTTTACAATACTATTGTCTGAGACAGACCATGAAGTTACATCACAACAGGAATGTAAAAGTTTCTTCGGTAAGGCAACACAACTAGGCTCTGTTTCTTTTTTCCTCTGGAGACCTTGAAACACCCAACTCTCTGGGCCTTCCCCTAATCCGAGCCCTTTTGTTCTCAATGCAGCATGGTTTTTAGCGTTTAGCGTCTACACTGTATAATCTAAATCTAAAAAAGCTGTGTTTTCTTTTTTTTAGCTTCTTAAACTTTGCTTCCAGAGTCTTCTGTAATTGGTATGATAAGTATTTCAATAACAGGCTAAAGTGCAATCAGTAAAAAGCCAAAAATCCATTGACCTTTTGCATTGTAAACAATGACTAAAATTCAGAAATTTGGTTTATTCTTAATTATGAATCTTTCAAAATATTTTCAATAAATTCTCTTAAACCTTATGACAATAGTAAAAAATTACTCGAGAACTGTATTGATACTAATTTCCTTGTGTTCTATTAATATTCACATGAATCACCACAAAAAAAAAAAACATTTTTGTTTTGTAAAAATCACGGCATGTGACTTTTTTTTTTTTCATGTTTGGATCAAAAATCCAATTAGAAATCTTAATATTCACACAACACCCTGCTAGCTGCCATTTTTGTGTTCATATTCCATGGAAGCTCAGAGGATGGTAGAGAACCACACTACACATTCAAGATCATTCATAAAGTCAGTTTGTTTGCCCAGCCCTACCCTGTATCTTTTGGTTAATGGCATCTCATAGTACAGATGGTATAAGTTCCACTTTAAGCACGTAATGTTCTCCAGCTGTTTTTCCATCTAGGAATGCCATGGGCTCCCTTTTTGAACATGTCTGAACTGAACATCAAATATCCTTCAAGCTGTGTAGTTTGCTCAGCCTGTAAAATGAATGTCGCTTTTTTTTTTTACATAGGAACTGTCCAAAATCACCATGCCCATTGCATTCAATGAGCCTCTCAGCTTCCTCCAGAGAATAACTGAGTACATGGAGCACACATACCTCATCCAGAAAGCCTGCTCACAGAGCGACCCCATAGAAAGGATGCAGGTGAGACTGTGATAGATTATCATCAGACAAATTTAAAAAGCATGATTATAGAATAAAGCTTTGCACCTCGGATCCACAAGTTATTCTGTGTTGTCTCCTAGACGGTAGCGGCCTTTGCTGTGTCTGCTGTTGCTTCTCAATGGGACCGAACTGGAAAACCTTTCAACCCACTTTTAGGAGAAACCTACGAACTCACGCGGTAAAAGCTCATTCATTGACATGTTTGAGGATGTGGTGGTTTGTTGGTTTGATTGTTGCTTCCTCTTAACACATACTTCCTCTGCTTTTGGCTTGGCTCGACTCAGAGAGGACCAGGGTTTCAGACTTATCTCAGAACAGGTGAGTCATCATCCACCCATCAGCGCCTTCCATGCCGAGAGTCTGGATGGAGACTTTGTGTTCCATGGCTCCATCTATCCTAAACTCAAGTTCTGGGGTAAAAGTGTAGAGGCGGAACCCAAAGGGACCATTACGCTAGAGCTTCTCAAGTGAGTTTGCATTGTTCACATCCTTAATGTTTTCTCCCCAGTGTTTTCTCACAAGTGACTTAATGAAAATGTCAGTAATGCCCCCTAGTGGGTTGATATTGCATCCTCCAATACAGATCAAACTAGACAGTAGCCTTAGCTTTGCACTCTCTTAATGTTTTTTCTAATTACAGGTTGGACATAAATAGTTTTTTTTGTTTGTTTTGCATATAATCTGGATATGTATGAGAGAAGTAAGACAGCAGTGAGATGTGCTGTAGGTCAGACAAAGGAGTTCAAAGTGGAGGTGGGGCTACATCAAGGATCAGCTTTGAGTCCCTTCTTATTTGCTATGGTGATGGACAGGTTGACAGATGAGGTCAGACAGGAATCTCCATGGACAATGATGTTTGCAGATGACATTGTGATTTGTAGTGAGAGCAGAGAGCAGGTGGAGGAAAACCTGGAAAGTTGGAGGTCAGCTCTAGAAAGAAGAGGAATGAAAGTCAGTCGCAGCAAGACAGAATACATGTGTTTGAACGAGAGGGAGGGAAATAGAACAGTGAGATTACAGGGGGCTGAGGTCAAGAAGGTGCAGGAGTTTAGGTATTTGGGGTCAACAGTCCAGTGTGACAGGGAGTGTGGAAAAGAGGTGGAGAGACGAGTGCAGGGAGGTTGGAGTGGGTGGAGAAAGGTGTCAGGGGTGTTGTGTGACAAAAGAGTGTCAGCAAGAATCAAAGGAAAGGTGTACAGAACAGTAGTGAGACCAGCTATGATGTATGGGTTGGAGACTGTGGCAGTGAGGAAGAGACAAGAGGCAGAGATGGAAGTAGCAGAGATGAGGATGTTGAGGTTCAGTTTAGGAGTGACGAGGATGGACAAGATTAGGAACGAGCACATCAGAGGGACAGCTCAGGTTGGTTGTTTTGGAGACAAAGTCAGAGAGGCCAGGTTGAGATGGTTTGGACATGTGCAGAGGAGGGATAGTGGTTATATTGGTAGAAGGATGTTGGAGATGGAGATGCCAGGCAAGAGGTCAAGAGGAAGACCAAAGACGAGATATATGGATGTGCTGAAAGAGGACATGAAGATAGTTGGTGCAAGAGTAGAGGATACTGAGGACAGAGTTAGGTGGAAAAGGATGATTCGCTGTGGCGACCCCTAAACTGGGAACAGCCGAAAGGAAAAGAAGAAGATATAATCTTGTGCTGTGTGCATGTTGCGCTCATACCTAACCTGTACTTTGTAAGAGTGGATTAAAGTGGTGTAAAGATTTATTTTTGTGGCATTTACTGATTTTTTTTTTTTTTTTTTTTTTAAATTTTGTGATTGGATAGGCGAGAGGAGGGAGGAGGCATGGGAAAGATGCAATATGTGTTTAACACACTGTTATATTTATAGAGGGTTTGCACATGGCATCACAGTACCCGGAAGTTACTGAGTGAGTGGCAAAAAGTGCGTAATCATCAGAATAACTCACTGATCAACACAGACCCATGTTTTGCCACTCAGTTTCAGTGAATGGGTGTGGCCTATTGGGGAAGTGATTATGATGCGTACCGTAATTTCTCCAAAAAAAGTGCTTTAAATCTGCATGAAACCCTGTGTGTGTTATTGACAGGCATAAAGAGGCATACACATGGACAAACCCTTTCTGCTGCGTCCATAATGTAATCCTGGGTAAACTGTGGATTGAACAGTACGGCAATGTAGAGATTCTCAACCACAGGTAAAGCCAGACATTTAAGCTTTTCAGAAGTGATGTGGAAAGGTTTGATCGATCACTGTGACGTTTGATTATTTAGCACTGGAGAAAAGTGTGTGCTGAACTTTAAGCCCTGTGGGATGTTTGGAAAGGAGCTGCACAGAGTTGAAGGCTACATTCAGGATAAGAGGTGAGACCATGCTCCAAACTGTCGTTACTCTTTCAACATCATCCAAAGTGGTGAAACCTACTGTTTGCTGGTACATATACCCCCAGTCAACACCAGTACCATTTCCAGCAGTGAAATACCTTATTCATGAGCTTTTCCATCAAACAGAATCACTGTCCAATAAAAATGTACTAGTTTTTATACTATTCAACTATGAACAAACAAAAATTCACCAAAAAGGTCTAAGTAAATGCACTTTTATGGTTTTTTTGGTTTTATGTCCAAAGAAAAAAAAAACGTTTAAACTTTTATAAGCCGTATAAGACGCACCCAATTTTAAATGAGGAAGATCTAGAAAAAAAAGGTTCTGAACCAAATACTGTAGTAAAATATTTTATATCAACTGTGTAAAAGTTAACAGCAGTTTAAGAACAATTATATGATATAATTATATGTAACATGAACAGTCAGTAAAGTCACCGTTCAGATGACTACACAACTACAAATATGGCCGACGGCTCCGGAGCTAGGCCGAAGCCGCTGCCTCTCCTACGGCCGTGACCGCCCTCCGCTCCGCGGCGCTCTGCATTCGCCGTATAAGACTCAGTTTTGGGGAAGAAAAAGTGCGTCTTATACTGCGAAAAATATGGTAGTTACCCATTTATCAGACGCAGCTTGCTCAATCTTCAGCAAGTTAAGGTTAATGACCCACTTTAGTCTGCCTTTAGTTTAATTCCCTTGATTTTAGTCTTATGAGCAGCATTTTGCATAATTATTTAGCAGCTTCGGGGTCATAACACTTACATTAACGCACCTAGCTATTGCTATCAAAGAAGTAAATAAAAAACACATGATGGAGCTTTGACGCCACATTGTGAAACCCCAGTTGGCTTTGAAATATTTGGTAGAGACCTGTGTAGTGTAACTACCTGGCGTCTTGTTGCTTTGTTCAATCTTGCCATGATCATGTCTCTCAACTTCATCTTTTAAGGCTATTTTAGCTGTTCCTCACCCAGTTGTAAGCCTCCTACACGGCTGCTTCTGTCTCGGTTTATGATTTATACTTTTCTTTATCATTAAATATCTTTTGTTTATGTTTCTGAAAGCATTGTTTACTTTTTTCACACCTGCCCAAATTGAATAAATTCATTCTCCATATAATTTGTCTGCATGGGCTTCGTAAATATTTCAATTTCACGAATACTCTCGTTCCTCTGTTATTGTGGCGTGCAGTAAGAAGAAACGCTGTGTGATCTACGGGAAATGGACGGAGTGTATGTGGAGTGTTGATCCACAGCTGTACGAGTCCCAACGAAAGATTGAGAAGAAAGGCACAACAGACACTAAAAAACAGAAACCGGTTCGTAAGTCTTCTCAGAAGTTGTCTCCTGGTGGTAATACTTTGATTAACTGAAGTCTCCTCTTTCTTAATCTAAAAGCAGATGTACCTTCTGTTTGCAACAAGGTAAAGGAGAGACATAGATTAGTGTGAATAGTCGATGTGTGGAGACAAATCTTAGACTTCCTTCAGTGATTCATGTAGAAAATAACTGGCTCTTGTTTTATGGTCAATGAACTGTTTGTATGGCTGTGTGCTTTGTAATTTAAATCTCTGGTAATGAATGTGGAAAAGTGGGTGTAGAAAGGGGTAGGGGTGTTTGAATAGTCGTAATGACTCAGACCTTTGCTTCTGGAATGGTTGTCAGTTTGTTTGTTTTATTTGAAAGCGTGCTTCATTTCAAGCTGGCACACCCACTTCATGAATGTAGCAGACATCCCGTCTCTGGATGTGTGGGAGTGTTTAAGTGTTTTTTGAATGAACATTTTAGAGTAATAAAGTTGGAAAATTCCATTTAGGAAATGACACAACATTGAAACCAGTTAGACCAGTAGCATTTACTATGAAATGAACAGAGTTTCCATATTAATGCCATCTTTTTTTGAGATGCCAGATGAAACATTGAGAAACTGTTGTCATAGAAATAACAAAAATTTTGTCATCACTGACAACCTCCTACAAAGAAAACCATTGACCCTAGCAACCAATTTTACATATCTCTATCTCAGCTTAGAAAAATCATAGTTACATGGGTATTGCATTTAAAGTTAAATGAGAACGTAAGATGATATCACTGACCCCTCCATAGCAACTGGACTGTTTTCCTTAGCAACCAAATTTCCATATCTTTATCTTAGCTTAGGAAAACCATATAGACTATTTTTTTAATACTTTGAAACATCACTTTTAGAAGCCAACTTCAACATTTGTGTACAAACTTTAGGTGTCTAGGTTAATATTTAATACCAACATATATATTTGAACTACGCTCCATTCTAGTGAAGCAATAAAAGAATTAAATGTTTACATGTTTTTATTAATACATTATATTGAAAAAGCTAAACTATCCTTTATCTGGTTAGTTTTTTTTCTTTATTTGTAGCTTTTTGCCATGTATCTTTCTATTGTAAATGACTGTCGTGCAGTGATGATGCAATGGTTTCAGGAGGAGCTTGAGGCTGTTAATGAGGATGCGGATGAAATGCCTGAAGTCCAGGAGACTGTGGCTGTGATTCCTGGGAGTACATTATTATGGAGAATATCATCACGACCGCCTCATTCAGCAGAGGTACCTAATCAATTTAACATTTGTAATTGACTAAAAATGGTTTTAATCTTTATAAATATTTTTATGGATGGATGGATTCATGTTTTTTGACTAGCACCCAATGAAAAGCTTCATTAGATTTGATCTTGGTCTTTATATTTTATAGTTCGGTCTTGTATTAGTTCAGTTTCCATTCCCCTGTGGATCAAAACAATCCAACAAGTGCCTAAATGGAATTTTAGAATTACAAAGAGAACATGATAAAGGTGTTTGAGGATCCCAATTAACTGGTAATGTTTTATTGAGAGCGAATTGTTAAAGTTAGCATATACACTTTATATTAATGCTAGACATCAAATGTAATATACATTATATAAACACTTTTGTATTTTGTCTAGATGTACAACTTCACTAATTTTGCCATGGCACTAAATGAACTGGAGCCTGGCATGGAAGGAGTACTGGGACCAACAGATTGCCGCTTACGCCCCGATATCAGAGCCATGGAGAATGGCAATATAGGTAATGAAGACAAGTCTTTGAATTTCAAAACAATAAAAATGGCCCTTTTAGTAGGGAAATAAACAGTACTATTGTTTTATTTTGGCATGTTTTATCACATGTGCAGATGAAGCCAGCAAAGAAAAAGAACGACTGGAAGAGAAACAGAGAGCAGCTCGGAAGGAGAGAGCAAAAAACGATGAGGAATGGTCAACCAGGTTAATGTTACTGTATTCAAGCTTATGCTCTTTACTCGGCACTGCTCTTATATATTAATAATATTGAATTTAACTGAAAGCAGGCCACACATGGACCATAGACTAAAGCTTTCAAAAGTTACGAACAACTTTAAAATGTATGCATTGAAACTTTTTGAGTAACCTTTGGGCATACAGACATTTCAACTTTTGTAAAGATATGTTAATGCATTTCCAAAAAAGTAGCATTTCTTTTGAATAAACTATCATATCTCCTGACCACTTGCGGGCATTTTGCTGAAACTGTAAGTAACCTCTGCTTGTGGTTATATCAATATTCACCAAGTCATGTCAATACACTAGAGTTTTGGAGATTTGGTGTTATGGCCTTTTAATAATGTGCATTACAGTATGATTGAAGGAAACAATTTGACAAATGAAAATTGGTTTTAAAATGTTTGCTCCGCATGGTCAGAAAATGTTCTGGAATAAATTTCAGGCAAATCAGATGGACCATACAGGATGAGTTGCCAGTAATTTGTATATTGGAAAGTTATCATGACCCATTGGAATTGGCATGAGTCAAAGAATCAGATGAAAAGGAATGTTGTTTGTAGACCATACAGTTTAATAGTTAATATAACACAAACAAAAGTGAAACTTTTAGAAAACACTATAGAGTTTGAGGGTTAATGGGACTGCTGTTGATCCCAATGGTGTGAGCAGATTGTTAACGAATACAAATGGTGCTTTTGCTGTTTTGGTGCTTTGCCCCATGATAGTAATAATGATAATAATAATAATAATAATAATAATAATAGTACATTTTTTAAATTTAAGGCAGTGAGAAATGTCACAAGAATTAAGTCTTTGATTTGTTTTAAAATAAGTGAACAGTTTCTGATTCAGTCTGGGAGTTTGTTTCACTAGAAGCCCTCCCAACGACTGTATTTTGACTTGATGCAATATAATTAACGGGTTCTTCCATATTCTTCTTTTTAATTCTGATCTCTTGCTGTTTTAGGTGGTTTCAGACAGGAACTAACCCTTACACAGGATCCCAGGACTGGCTATACAGCGGTGGCTACTTTGATAGGAAATACACAGACTGTCCTGATATCTACTGAAATGGCACAAAACCACATTATGCCATTGTTTAAAGCACTTATGTTGATGCCCATCAACCCTGTAGATTTTACCAATGGAGAGAACCGCTACAGAGAGTCCACGTTCCATTCTCAAAGCTCAACGTAGATGTTTAGACGTACGGTAACTTCACTGGAGCTCATCAATACAATGCTCTCTGCCCATCGTCCATGTACAGTAGACCTTTAAAATGCTTAAACTGTGTCCTGTTTGTGTTTGGGCTAACACTGAGCCAGCTGAATGTGACTGAACATTAATGAAATAATGACTGTAATAATGTTTAGTGAATGAGGATGTTAATGGATGCAAACTGAGAGCTGCGTTTGTCTGCACTTTTGTTAATTTGTATGAAAAGCCATAGGTTTTGTTTTAATTGGTACAATATTTTTGTTGGTTTCACATTTAAACTAGCATACAATGACCTCGTCATGCAGCATTAAGGTTGAGGGGTTTTTATGAATGGTTCAGGGGATCTAAAATAATCTGTACTTATGTTGTACTTAATTAATTCCTGCTGCTAGTACAATGTAAGGATGTCGTCTGTTTCTCAAACACTTTTTTGCTTTTCTTTTAAGAAATGGAAGGCGTTAAGGTTTTCTTTTAAATGATCCACTTGCATCTGGCCTCAGACATGAATGTGTACATTTACTAAACTGTTTATCTGAGAGAATGGACATCTATGCAAACAAAGGCTCCCAAAATGTTAGAATGGCACCTCATTTACATGCAAATGTATCATGCATATTGATATTGCTGTAAGACCTGAAAGGAATTCACAATCATTCAAAACTAAACTTTAATTTCAGAAATCATTCCACTTTTGGCTCCATTCACACAATTTTTTTTCTACCCCTCAGTGCCTGATTTTCTAATGTTTTATTTTTGTTGTCTAAATTCTTAGATTTTATTTTAAATTGGAGTATGTGAAAAGTTGAGTTACTGTCTTCTTCCTAATCATAACATTAGCGTAAACATCAACACTGTTCATTTGACAGATTCAATTATCATTCCATCATACACTACTTGTTTGTTACCTGTAATGTACCTTTTCCTTCAGTAACTGTTCAAATAATTGTTTAAAATAGAATTATTGAAGTAATATCCCACAATTAAAATATAGATTTAATGTTTATAGGACTTAGTGTCTTTTTTTTCTTTTTCATTGCGCAAATAGAGTACATGTACAAGTTCCTTTTTCAGTGTCCCATGCACAAATGTTTCATATTTGCCAATGGTCTTTTTTTTATTTTTAATTATTAAACATATAGTGTGTGTAATGGTAAAACCAATCCCAGTTAATCAACTTTACTTTGAATATGTTGATGGTTTTGGTGTAATACAGACTGATATAACTACATAGTGTAGTTATATAATGGACGCGTTTAATGGAAACTATATCAATTTTACTGTATTCAGTCACTTCCTATGAAGTTTGCCTGATTCATACAAGGAAATAATGGAATGTAGTGTAAAATTCATAATTGTGTACATTGTTTTACAACCAAATCTCCAGTACAAAATTCCTTGTACTGGAGATGTACACGTTTAATACATTTGTTGTGGGCTTTTCGGTTACATTTTGGGGTATTTTGTCCTGTTTAAAATCTTAATTGCAATGTTAATATTTGATATCTTTTAAACGATGTATTTCGCTGTGATCAGTAAAGCAGGCGTTTGGAGGAGTGTTTAAAATACATAAATCAAGTATTGAGGCATCGGAACGTCAAATATTTACAGACGTGCTCTATTTGTAACCAATGCACAAAGCTGTTGTTTTAGAGCCAATCAAATGCTTCCATACGCGAAAACGTAGCCAATAGGCGTGAGCCTTGTAGAGTACCGGAAATAATTTGCCACATTTCTCTTCTCCATCCGCTAGAGCTGCAACTTTTCAAACAAACGTATCTTCAAGAAAAACCTTTCGCTGTATTCAACAAACGATCCGACTTGCTGGTTGGTATGCTTAATCTTTAGGACATTTTGTTGTTGGTTGACTTAAAGTGGCGTTTTATGTAAAGGAACGTCTTTGCAGCGAATTGCGCAGTCATTGTGTTTGAAATGTTTGAATAGCTGCTAATGCTAACATTATTATTTTAAGTGCCCGTACGTTGACAATAAAAATTGTTTCTTATTCTCGACTATGAAAAAATGCATTGATATGGTTCTAAATTCGACATTTGACACATTATAAAATACAAATTATCAACTTGTATCGTAATTCGTAATTGGCTAGTAAATAATTCTGCTGAGTAACGGTAGCTGTATGTTTTAAAGATTTGTATTACACGATTGTCTGGAAGTAATGTATTTATTATCTGTGTGCTTTGTCCTGGAACAGTGAAGATGTCATCTGGAGCTTTGTTCCCCAGCCTGGTCTCTGGGTCTCGCAGTTCCTCCAGTAAATACCTGGTGGAGTTCAGGGCTGGCAAGATGAGCCTGAAGGGCAGCACCGTGACCCCGGATAAACGCAAGGGCACCGTTTACATCCAGCAGACAGACGACTCCCTCATTCATTTCTGCTGGAAGGACAGGACCTCTGGGAATGTGGAAGATGTAAGAATTCTTTAACGTCAGATCATTGACTTATCAGTGATTGATTCTAAATAACTTACTTTCCATCAAGGGACCATTTTTTTAGATTTTTTTTGCGCTTTTGCTCCACCTGTGGGAAGTAAAACCTCTCATGGCAGCTAAAGTGTCAACTGGCACAAAATAAGTGGCACTAAAACAGTGGCAGCCTGCTGTACCTAAATTATTCTAGTGCTGCTCAATACACAGTGTCTGGGAGGAGGAACTACTTGCAACATCGGAGGGGAGGGGCTAGAGGTCAATGGAGGGGAGGAGCTACAGAACATCACAAATTAAGGAGTGAATGTGCTCGATGCAGGGCGTCAGAGACAAGCTTCAAAGAATAGAAGCCCCTCATTGGGTAGAGGCTATTGACCAACTGATGATCTCTAGCCCTCCCCTCTGATGTTGCGAGTAGCTCTTCTTTCTAAACACTCTGCATCGAGCACTGCTAGGTTAAGGATGGAGTAAGGGGTAGAATAGGCTTAGCTCCTGCCCTTTTATTGGTCCCCACTGGCGTTCTCTCTGACGCTCTGCTTTGAGCACCTTCTCCAAAGTACGAATAATTCTTCTTTTATTCTATTAGTTTGAGAAATGCATGTATCCCTTGGTGATGTTTTCCTCGTTTTTGTGATGCCATTTTAGCTACCACACAATTTTACTCCTGCCATCAAGGGACCTTTTGAGTTTCTTTAGCCCTTTTAAATTTATGGTTGAACCACTGTATATTAAGTAGTGTACATACACAATACCTCCTTTGAAGGAGTACATACTCATTACATCCTATATACTTGATTATTGATCTATTTCATGTTGTATACAGTTAATATCAGAATGAGGTGAGCTTTGTTTCATAATGTGCCTAAACCAAATATATTCTAGGGGGTTGACCATGTTGAGTCCAGAATCTGCTGACCTTCTCATGAGGAAAAAGACATAACATTTAGAACTGTGCTCATGTTGCAGGATCTGATCATCTTCCCTGATGACTGTGAGTTCAAGAGGGTGAACCAGTGTACCACTGGCCGGGTGTATGTGCTGAAGTTCAAGGCTGGCTCTAAAAGGCTCTTCTTTTGGATGCAGGTATGTGTTTACAAAATAACAATTTCTATTTAATAATGTTTCTATCCTTACAGCTGTGTTATGGTGTCTATTTTTTTTGTTTTTTTGTTTAAAGGAGCCCAAAACTGATAAAGATGATGAGCACTGCCGCAAAGTCAATGAGTATCTGAATAATCCACCCATTCCTGGTGCTCTGGGCAGTGGAGGTGGCAGCGGCCATGAGCTGTCTGCTCTCGGTGGTGAGTGATTGAAGCATATACATCTGAGCATGTGCCGGTAGAAGAATTTGTGATCTTTACAATTTGATACAGAATGAGTGATGCTCAGGAATGATCTGATATGGATAGTCACCAACTTGACTAATGTCAGAATAAATGGATCTCTAAATATCTGACCGTCAGATTCCATAGGCCCCCACTGGTTCATTATCAACCCTCTGTCGTTGGCAGTAAAAAGCATTCTGCTAGCATTTAGCATCAGTGTAGTTGTGTCTTCTAAAGTCTCTGTGCTGTTTTCTGGTGAGATATGAGCAGTTGTGCATCTCTTTACTTCGACTGAACTGTTGAGGAAGCTATGGGCTTAGTTAACTAGATAGTGTTTAATTTTTTTAGCCGATTAAAATAAGAATTAAATTATGTCTTACTGCGCTTTATTCTCAAAGCCTAACAGACTCTTATCTGTTTGAGATTCCTGTTGCCATTTGATGTCTGGGAAAGTAATGCGGGATTAGTAGCCTCATTCCCATTTAAAGGCATAGATTGACCAATCTCAACCAAAGTTATTATTGATGAGGTCCAAATAATATTTTATTCAATACCATTTGCTTTATGCATTCCTTTCATAAATACATGAAACAATCATATCATCTGATGTCAGCTTTAAGAATATTTTTAATAGTCAACAGTTCCAAAATCGAAGAATACAATGGTTTAGAAAAGAGGATTTTTTTTGGTACATTGGATTAAACAGATTATTGTTTAATGGTTCTTCTGAAACTTGATGAGTGCCTTTTCCAAACAAAACAATCAGAAAGATTTAGATGGTCGACAGGATGATTGATGCTTTTTGGGTTTTATTTTGGGTTGCACCCAAATATATTTATATAGCGTTGTTCTGGCAAATTCCCCGCTGCAAGGAAGCTTATTTAAAAAAAATTCTTATGGCTGTGTGCATATCAATTTAAGTATAATTGTAAATATAAGTGAAAAAGAATGTAATTGCCAAATACAAGATGCTTACAGCAATGGATATTTGAGTAATCGACGAGTAAACAGCATTATACAAACTTTACTGTATATTTTTTTTGTGTTAGACTGCATATTCAGTCGAATAATTAATATGTAATGTAAAAAGAACGATATACTACAGTATAAATTCATTGATATAAGGGATTTTTATTAATCGAAAGAACCTACAGTGGAGAAAATGCATGGCATTGACTGGCAATTATGAAGCTGACCTGAGCTCTTCCAACCATTATGAAATTGTTCTAAAAATCTGATTTGGGTTCAACAAGAAGTCTGAATGTGGCCTAAATGATTTTTCGTGGTTTAAACCATGTAAAACTGGAACAAATGGCCGATATTATAGCAGTGTGTTCTTCATTGTGTATTTGATAAAACCCAAAATCAGGTGCTGGCTCTGGATAGCAAGTTTATTGGCAGAGTTTTGTACTCAACTACTGTAAAAATGGAGAAATGTTCTTTTTTTTTCCCTAATTGTCACTTTGTTCAAGGAGAAGGTGGCCTGCAAAGCCTTCTGGGTAATATGAGTCACAACCAACTCATGCAGCTGATTGGACCAACAGGACTGGGTGGACTTGGTGAGTGGCTCCTTCTTTATGAACTGAAAATGTTTGGATTGGATAATAAATCATGTTTTGTTATTGAAGGTGCTCTGGCTGGTCCAGGATTGGCCAGTCTGCTGGGGAGTGGTGGTCCAGCAACAAGCAGCTCAACTTCAAGGTTTGTTTCATGTTTTTCTTTGTTAATTTTGAGCTTTGGTTATGCACTCATCTAATTGGCTCAATTCCTCATCAGCTCTCGCAGCCAATCAGCAGCAGCCACTCCATCCTCTGGATCTGCTCCTCGTCTCAGTTCCACACAGGCTCCTACCACCCCGGTGACTCCTGCTGCCACCTCCACTGGCTCGCCCACAGTCACCCCCTCCACCCCTGCTGCACAGACGCCTTCTCAACCTGCTGCAGGCCCCCCATCCTCAAGCACACAGCCCATCCAGCTGAGCGACCTGCAGAGCATCCTGGCCACCATGAATGTGCCCACTATTGCTGCAGAGGGGGCTGGAGGTGAGACTATGTTTGTTTTTAAAATACATTCACATTATTTATTAGTTTTTTTTTCCTCCATTGTTCGTGGACTGATGTATCTGAGCTTTAAAGAAAGGTATATCTTTTATTAATTGCATGACTGTGATGTAGCTGTTGAACACTTAGTATTAAGCTCTTTAGTTGTAAATGTTTAAGTGCTACAGCTTTGCACACGACAACGTGGTAATTATTTGGTGTTTAACATAAAAGGTTAACTAAGGAATGCGCTAGAGGACAAAACCACCTTTGGAACTTTGTGCATGTTTCCACAGCAACAGAACCTTTAATGACGTAATCAACGTGGATTAAAGAGTAACAGGCATATGAATGCTAAGTTTTTTTTTTTACAAGGCTCCAAATAAACTACATTAGTTTCATTAGCATTCTTGTGACCTCCTCATTCAAAGTAGTCATATGGTTCTGGCTATTTTTTTGAAACTAAAGCTTACAGGAATTGGATATTTCTGGAAGAACATTGTAGTAAACTGTGTGTAAGAATTTCTGATGTCCTGTCTCTGCAGTGGACCTGGCGACTGTGCTGACTCCTGATGTGATGGCACCCATCCTGTCAAACCCAGAGGTGCAGCAGAGGCTCCTGCCATATCTGCCATCAGGAGAATCACTTCCTCAAAGCGCAGAGGAGATCCAGAATACACTCACCTCGCCACAGTTTCAGCAGGTACTATATGTCTTTTATATGTAAATGTCTTTACTTTATTCATCAGTGTGTGATTGAGTGCTTTGCTAAGAGTTGATAACTCTTGTTTAGGCGATGAGCATGTTCAGCAGCGCTCTGGCTTCAGGACAACTCGGGCCTCTCCTGAACCAGTTTGGTTTACCATCTGCAGCAGTAGATGCAGCGAATAAAGGAGGTGAGTCCTGTGATGTGTATGAATCTATAAATGGAGTGCTGTGATTTTGCTTTCAGAATCCAAAATGTTGCAGTGCTCAGATTCACTGCAGGTTTCGTAATTTTTTGAGGACATTAGTATATTACATTAGTATATTTTTTGAGGATATTAGTATATTAGTATATAGTATATTAGTATATTAATAATATATATTAATTATATGAGAAGGTGTAATGCCAATTAGAAAGAGCAGGGTTGTGATGTTTACAAAAAAACTATTAAATGGGTAAATGTTTTATTGAAGATATGATTTCAGTTGTATTTAAATAGTTGTAACAGGAGATTTTTAAGTTCTATTTGTTACCATTGTGAAAAGGCTTTAAATGCACATTGTAAGTAATGCTGAGTTTGTTCACAACAACATGTATTGTAGACTATGAATGGGCGTTATGACCTGAACATGTTTATTCATTGTCTTTATATAGTTTTTGATTTATTATTATTGCAGTGTTGTGGGAGCACAGCCTTGGTTTGAGTATAGAATATTCATTTTGAATCCAATGTTTTAAAAAGAAACATTTCCTAAAGACACATTGGAGATTTTGGAGACTGTCTTGCAGGTTTTAGTTCCAACATAATGTTTCTAAACATTTAAATTCTACAAGTATGCATTAGTATATAAAGCACACATTTACAATTTACTGTGGTGGATATTTAAATACTAACCCCCCCTTGAGGTAATGCCTGTACTAATTCCTTGGGTTTTTTTTTTTCTTCTCACTTAGATGTGGAAGCGTTTGCTAAAGCCATGGAGAGCACTGACACCAAAACAGAAGCTGGAGATTCGAAAGACAAGAAGGATGATGATGAGGATATGAGTCTGGATTAGATCACAAAGTGGAGCTAAGACGTGCTGCGTCATGCTTGTCTGGTGATGTTGCCATTTATTTCCCTTTCTCTCTGTTCAGTGCTGCACAAATAAATAGCTGACCCAAGTAAAGTGAAGAAGTTTTATTGCCAAAATACATTTAGGGGATCATGGTGTAATAATAATAATAGTAGTTTAACCTTTATCATTTTAAATTCTCAAACAGTAAAACCATATCAAGGCATTTCATATTGCTCTGGTCCCTGTGGGTCTAAGAACAGAATTTACGGAACAGTGCTTTCTATTTTTCGACACATAGGCGTATTGAACGTGAGCATAAATAGAAGTTTAAGTTAAGGATGAGTGCACCCATCACCTGTTGAGTTCTAGACAGCTGGACAACCTTGTGTGGCCACGGCTCCAAACACTGACAAGGGTTTAGAGAGCACCACAGGCCTGTGATTCAGAACAACCTTCCTCACACAGCCATGGAGAGAGGGGAGGGATGGGGGCCAACCCACCACAGACACGGTATCTGCACAGAACAGAAGCACATTTTACTCACTTTCAATGAAATTTTTATTTTTTTTTAAATGTGTCGTGTGCGTGATACCTGGTACACCACCCAAATACACAATCTCTTTGCCCCCATTAGATCGGCTCTGTTTGGGACCTACGCCATGTTCACTCTTTGCATCTACGTGTAGCTGAATAACGTTGCTCTTCTTCACAACTGTAATTTAGAACATACAACAAATTACACTTTTTTTTTTTTTTTTACAAAAAAACCCCAGAGATACGAAAGGTCCCTTGCTTTGAGATACAAACATTTCTTCTCTATTTTCCACTTGTTTGTTGCGCTGCGCTTGTGCGTGCTCGAAGGGGCTGATACGCCTTGAAACACTTTTAAATCAGTTTTAAATCGAGCGAAACATTATGTATAGATTACCAATAATGTATTATAACAAATGTTAGTCAAGGTGTCGTAAAAAATGACATTTATAACATGGAAAGTCCTGTTCTGTAGCGCAAGTTAGACGCGTTCTCCATCCCTTCTCATACGCTCAGTATTCTCTCCGCTTGTGCTTGAAACCGTTTTGGTGTCTAAAAAGTTACAACTTTCACACGAGGTGCTGTTAATGTTTTCTGCCATCCCTTCCACCTCCGACACAGCGCTTCACTCTCAAGTTAAGGTTTCATATTACGCATTTTTCTTGTGTTTTGTCTTTTATTACATTACTAATGTGTAGATTTAAGGATTGAAGAAAAGTTACTTGATTTTTCTCTGGTTTTCTTTTCTTTTCTTTTTTTTTAATCTACTTTTACTGTGTCTGAGAGCCATTGCATGAATTAGGCGTTTTACATGTAAAACTTGCTTTGAGACCCGAATGTCACCCTGGAATGGATTAGTTTTGCATCTGGGGGTACCACTGTATTTCTACTGTGGAATGCTGCCATCACAGTCAGGAGTTCCATTAACCAGTTATGTTGCTTCTAGAGCTGGGCGATTAATCGATTCTAAGTTAATAGGCCGAAAATTTTGTCTCCTGTTACTATAGCAAGTGCAGCCCACCTTGTGCCCCTCGCTTTTACCATATGTTAAGATACACAAACAATGGCAACGAACGGCAGCAGCAGTTTTAACAGAGCCACTCGACATGTTCTCCAACACGTGTAGGTTTCACTACTCTGTTACATTTACCTGCCCAACACTAACATATGTTTGCGATGAAATCACTGTAATAAATGTCAAAATCTAACATACACAGTGGTACACCGAGATACAAATGTAATCCATACCAGGGCGATGTTCGCATCTCGAAGCAAATTTTACATGTAAAACGCCTAATCCGTGCAACAGCTCTCAGAAACAATCGTATAAGGTGATAAAAAAATGGAAAATGAGAGAAAAATCGAGTAATGTTTCTTCAATCCTTAAATCTACACATTGTTAATGTAATAAATGATAAAACACACAAAATATGTAATATGTACACAGATGTGAAACCTTACCTTGAGAGTGAAGAGGTGTGTCGGAACGGATGGCAGAAAACATTAACAGCACCTCGTATGAAAGACTTTCTCAAGACATTTCCTGCGCCACCTTTCGTATCTCGGTGTATCTCGTAGGTTTAAATGTTAATACAAGCCTTGAATGTAAAGGAAATTAATAAATCTACTAATTTAAAGAGAGTTGACAAAGATATTTCTGTGCAGTCATCTGTAAATTCAGTATTATTAATTAAATTTAATGACGAATAAAATAATAATACAGTGCCAATATTATCAAAGTTATTGTTTGTTTTGAACAGTTTCTTTATTATCTCCACACTGATTATGAATAGGAATGAAAAAATAGGCCACATTGTCTAGTTTATATATATATATATATATATATATATATATATACACACACTAGGGGACCGTCTAAAATGAGCTTGGCCTATCAATCAGAATACTTAATCAGGGGTTTTGCGGGGTTCTAAAAAAGTCTTTGTTTCTGTTTCCCAGTATCTACTATGAAAACCAGCACATTTGACGGTTTAACAAATGGTTGCTGAAGTATTTTGTGATTTACAAGTTTTTAAATTTTGAAAATTATTTTGGTAATTTTCATTTTGAAATTAAATCATTAAAAGCAAAATTGTAAGTTTCACATGATGCACTATCGTTAGTCTTATGGGACAGTAGGTTTGCACACAAAACATGTTTTTATAAAACAACATTTTTAAAAGTTGCACAATTAAGAAAGCCATTGTTTCATGTCATAATGCTTATACACATTTTGCTAAACCATCAGAACCAAACCGAAAACTGTGGCTAAAAACCGAAGAACCTACTGAATGATGAGCTTTGTGTACTGTTGCATCCCTTCTGTTTATGTTAAAAAAATTATAAACGATTTGCTAATCCTTCAAAACCGATAAATTGGTCATTTGAAATTCTTTTCCTCTTATAATAACTGATGCAATTTCAGAAAACAAAATGTTCACGTGTCAAATGTATTCTGCTCCTTTATCGGTTACTGGAACTTTTTTTTATCTTTATCTAAGAAAGTTGGTGGAGAAATTGTAGTTTTTTTCAAGCCGCAGGTATTTTACATTTTTTTTTTTATATTGACTGAATTGTATTTTATAAAATTGATTATGGCAGTTTGATATAGGTCTTAGATTTGGTTCATTATAATAAGGTCTTAAAACTAATAATACTAATAAAGTCAAAATAAAATATGCATAACTTTCATGTACTTGTGTGCTATTATACAAACTCCATTACGAGACATTCAAGTACAAAAAAATCCACAACTCTGAGCTTTTGTAAAAACAAAGTGTTGTGTCTGTAAACAGGAAATGCACTGTGAAAGACATTATCATGCTATGCGAGGGAAAATTCATTGATTCCAGTCATGTGTGCTGGCACCAGCAGTGCAACATCTATATATTTCCTCTATATTACTCTTATAAGGCAAGCTGTGAGGTTAGGGGAACTTCCCCTCTCATTAGAAGATTTTGGTGACTAGATGGCAGATCTACAACTTAATCACTGATATAATTATGAATTTGGCAAAGGTTAGCCAGTGATTACGTGTGTATATTTATATATCCTTTCGTAAAAGTGATGTATCAATGCTTGAACATCTTTATCATAAAAATACTGTCTAATCATTGCGATACGACAAATTTGTAATTATGCGTAAAAATTGTAAAAGCTTACATGGGACGAGGTCCTCACAGCTTGCTTTATGAGATTAATTTAGCGTAAATAAATATTTCTTACACTACTGGAACAGTCCTTACTGCCGGCGTCTGCATACTCGAACAGAATCAATGAATCTTGCCTCGCACAGTAATGCCTGTGAGCATGATGACGTACTGCAGACAGTTCTTTCACAGTGCATTTCCTGTTTGTAAATTTTGAACACGGTCAAGTAGATAATTCGTATAATAGCACAGAAATACATTTAAAATACGCATATTAGTTACATACTAATTAATTACACACAAGTTTTTTTACCATAGCTATCAGACACCTTTTGTTGTGCTGACTAGCTAGCGGTAAAGTTATTTATGCACAACAATATGTTGTGTTAAATTAGTTTCCGCGAGTTTAGTACAGTTGTTAAACATAATTATGCTTAATCCACACACATGAATAAGTTTTGACCCAGATCCATCCACTCAGTTTTCCACCAGAGACCTCCTTTAAGTGATTATAAACTAGATGCTTGAGTAATAGCAGATTTACTCACTTGCGAGTGTATGCCAGCCTCCATCACAGAGTGACTCTTCTGGGGTGAGACTGACTGAAAACTCTCCACCTCCGCTGTTCACCAGCACAGTAACCTATAAAAACACGTACCAGATATGAACTCGTCTATCCCCACATTTCAACATGAGACGTTTAGGGAATCTGGTTTATGTTTCTTAATGTTCTCACCTGGCCCTGGTTCACATAGAGACTGAGCTGCAAGGTCTTTTTGGCTCCGGTGTGCAGTAACAGTCCAGAGTCCGCGAGTAGACGAACCTCGAGTGTGATCTCCAAGTCTCGACCCACAACCAGAGACTCATCTGCACACACAAAATAGTATTATGTTACTTCAATTGTATTTTTTTTTTGTGTGTGTGTGAACAATCTCATTAAATCCATAAAGAAGTTTGAATCTGTCTTGTCTTCAATCACTTGTGGAAGGAGGTCAAAAACTAAGGATCTATTTTATCAAAACTATGCTCATTATGAGTTCATTTATATTCTGATGAAAGTGATAATCACATATGGGGCTTTTCCACCAGATTTTAGTTACGGCATGGCTTCGATTGGTTTACCTCCACTCCACATGGTTTCTTTCATTACATGGACTTCCTGTACTGGTATTCCTCTGAAAAATCTATTTTAGATCTGAAGATGCGTCACTTTGGGAAGTCATTCTAGTTCCACTTGGACACATCATAGCGAATGCGACAGAAATGCCAAGTTTAACTGTGCCATTACAAAATAGGTTTGCAGCAATACGTGGGGGATGGGTCTTTACAGTGTAACGCATGCTGACTCAATGGTTTAGAGACTCACCAATGGTAAGGAACCCCCCTTGACTCGAGAAGTAAACCCCAGGTTGCAGGGGCTGTTGGGAGCAAGGTGTCACCCCAACACTATGAGACGGAGTCTGCAAACGCTCCTCGTTCACTTTCAGGTCCTTCACACAGCCAGTGAAACCAGCCTGCACAAAGAAAAGTCAACATCACAATCTGACAAATAACAAAAAAAAAACCAAAAAACACTAGATCCTTAAGTGTACAGGTCAATCGTACAAAACGATATGCTTTAGAGTCATTAAATCGTCTTTTTATTTTTTTCAATGATTAAAGTTTTTCCAAAGGGTCAGATTGGATGATGTTGGGGGAGGACGAGTATGTTTTGAACCTTTGAAAAGCAGTCACAACTTGGCTACAATCCACTTGTCATTGAAACAAGAATACAAGATATTTGTGAGCCAATTCCTTGTGTTTCATTAACAGAGAGCGTTTGTTGTATTTTAAATGGGACAAAGGGGAGACACAGAAACTAAATTCCCATGGAGAGATTAAGTCTGGAAACAGCAGATGACAGAATTAAATTAGAAGTGTCAGTGTTAAGATGGGAAAGACATCTAGGATAAACACGTTGAACACCACAGGTTCAGATTTACTATGTTAAAGCCATCAGTAAATAAACAGCCTCTAATGCAGGGGTGTCAAACACCTGGAGGGCCACACGCTGTTTGTAAGCTTCAGGTGTGGGTCTCTCAGAGCAGGAAGTGAGCTCTGCAGAGTTTGACACGACTGCTCTAATGTTAGCGTTGGCTTGTTTAAGCAACATATTAGCGATTTGATCATAAATGAATGACAAATACTTACACTCTTATTGAACTCCCATGCATTTAATCAATTATGGACCACCAGACCACTCCTAAAATGTGATATTTATATCACGAACACAACTAAATTAACTGCTAAGCCTGAGCAAATTGCCTATTGGTATTTAAAGTACCCTGTGGTCAGGATCTCATGAGGCAGGGCTAAGTGAAAACACAATGACATCCCATGTGTGAGAAGGAATACTGTTTCTCTGAATACTAACGTAAATACAAAAGGCTGAAAACGACCAAATTGGTAAATACTCTGGTTGCTATGGATGGGTCAGTGACACAATGTTATGTTCACCATATGAGTAAAATTAAGAAACTTTGTCTATGAAGAATAAGATAATAATAAGTTGAAACACAATATGTTTGCTTTGACAAGCTATGTGTGTGTGTGTGTGTGTGTGGTTACCGTAGCTGCACTGTGGTTCGCAGGAAGTCCACCGATGTACAGAGGAGCTCCAAACGCACTCTTGGCTGCGGCTGCTGCTCTTTTGCTGTGTGTGTCAATGCCATCCACAGTCAGAGATGCCCGCTCGCCCTCAACTTTCACAAACACCTGGCACATCACATCATTTACATCTTTAAAAGAAAGAACGATCAGAATCTTGTAGACTAAAATGAAGCGGTATGGCGAGTCGAACCGTGTGCCAGAGGTCGTCGTTGTATTTCTTCCTGCTACGAATGCTACTCTTCCTCTTTCCTCCATTTAGCATCAGAACAAAATGACCATCGGAGACAGAGAGCATCATGGTCCTCTGGCTCTTACCTCCAGCTGCGTGGAAGATGAGACCGTTGGAGGAGTTCACACGGAGACCGATGGAGACGTGCGGCCTGATGATAAAAATCATTCACAGTGTGCATGTTATTTAGTTTTCAATGCTATGTGTAATATATAGTCACAGATTTCATTAAAAATAAGAAGTTACAGTCAAGTCCCCCTGACAACGGCACATTATTTTCCCCAAAGAAATTTATAAATGTATGTATTTCCTGCAGTTCTCAACACATCTCAAGGAGGTCTTCTCATTCCTCCTGAGTGGAACAATTCTCCAGACTACTTTGGGCTTTGTGCAGGTCTGTTAGGTTCACTCATTTGGAGGTATTTCTTCACCAGATGTTTTGGACAACCGAAAGCGTCTTTTCTTGTAGACCATCTGACGTTATCTTTCAAAATCTTCCTTTAGTGTTCATTTTTTTTTAGGTTCCCTTCCACCCTGATCAGATTCCCAGTACCTGAACCATCCCAGTATGTGTACTCCCTCATCCCAACCCTAATCCTAATGTATGGTAGGGGCGTCATGATTTAACATTTAGTGGGTGGGGCTTATCCCGTCTACAGTCAAAGGTACTTGCTTATGTTCAGCTTTTATTTTTACTACAGCTAGGGGTCACCGTTGAGCCAAGTTCCTTTAATGAAGCTTTGTGTGATTTTCAGCATTTGAGAGGACTTCAATAAAGTGGCATGTGAACACATTATTATTAATTTACAATATGTAAATAGGAAAAACACTTTTGATGAGTTCCAAAGGAGACACTCACACTTTGCTAAATGCTTGAGGTAGTGAATCAAATCTCAGCTGGCTGTGGGTGGAGCCACTGAAGTGATTGGCGTCAACCTCCAAGTCAGCAATCTCACCCTGGCAGGAACCACTGAGAGGAAGTGGCCCTTTGCTTCTGGAACTCCCTGGAGGCTTCTTCTGTACATTCACAAATACAATCAGTCTCTCTTGCTAAAACCAAACCAATTAATGAGAAATATACTCATGTTTGCATTTAATGGAAACTCTGTTGACCCAAGAGATATTACCCACTAAACCTAGCTTTAATATATTGATATAGCTTAATATCTCAACTGTAATACATGTATTCACTTTATATTTCATTTGTATCTTTGGGTACTTTTTTTTTTGTTTGTTTTTTTACAATGAACAAAGAGCTAAATTACCTTTGGTCGAGGTGTATCTAAAATCTCAAGTGGAGCTGAAGCATCTGGGCAAACGAATGAGTAGTTCCGGCCCTCCTGAACTTTTTTCAGATCTACTACAAGCTGGGGTACAATCGTCCTAGAATAGAAATACAGACACAAATTTAGAGTTGAGAAAGATGGTTTTACAAAGATACCATCTTGTTTGAATACACTAGGAGTCACGCTTCGCTTTGTATGCATCTTGTCTTCTAAACATAATGCTAAGTATTCCTTTTTAAAACAATTATTTACTTTACATATTCATACTTAGCATATATTATGCGTTTAAAACAACTACATTGGAAAGGATTACATATGTAGGCGTTAAAAGATGTGTATAGGATATATATGGGTAGGAGTCGCTGTTTAACAAGTAACCATGGCAACGGTGGCGTCACAATGATGTCACTCCTCTGGTTCTACACAAACCTCTTGATGAAAAAGTTACTGAGGCAGCCTGTGAGGTTCCCAAGGCCATTTGGTTCAGGAGTGCCCCCCAGATAGGAGATGTCAGGCTTCAGTGCTGCCCTGCCAGTCCCCACACTCCCAGTGTCTCCAGTGGACTCAAGTACATCATCAATATAAAGTCGCAAACTGCACACAAAGTCAACGTTGATTAGAAGCACCCAAACTCATAAATAAATTTGTATTTGTGATGATGTCATACCCAGTTTCCCTGTACAATGCAACATAATGACTGTTGTCATCGTTGTACGTCTTCCGAGACTTTATCTGATTGCCCTCAGTACTGACCACAACATGTCCGCCATCTAAGAGCACCTGACACACTTTATTCTGTGGAGAGCAACACAGACACTCATTTCTCTAAATCTGAGCATGTTTGGAAACGTAGCGCAGCAGACTGGGTAACTACCTCATTTTGATAGTGGAACAAAAGACCATTCTGTTGATCGGTTCTGAACCCAATGCCACCATAGAAGTTGGTCAGATCCACACTGCCCATCAGTACACCCAGGTATCCATCCCCACTAAAATGAGCCTCACGAGTGAACTAAGAAACAAGGAGACAAAGGTCATAACTCGATCGAGGAAGAAAGCGGTAATAATAAGGGAAACAATTTTGGGATATTCGTTAAGACACATCTTTAAATCATCAAACATATCAAGGATATTGTGTAACTCGTTTATTAGTTATTAAATAACAGTTGTAGACATATTTACAGTAATTGAAATTCTAAACTGATTTATAACTAGTACAAATGCAGTTGAATATACCTCTAAATATACTTCCACTAGGCTGAAATTTAATTAGACAATTAAAGTAAAGGTAGAAGCAGTCAAAATAGTTGCATCCAGTATGGAAAGAGTCCCGTATAGGGCTCTGCTGCTTTCTTCCAACTGCAATTGGAAGTGCATCTGGGGGCCTTCCTGAGAGGAGTTTGCATGTTCTCAGGGGTTTCCTCCAATCCTCTTGTGTGTTGAAAATTTGAACCACATTTCTATCATCCTTGAAACCCAAAATATCTTCGGACAAGTGTCTAGTGCAGTTAGGTCCCACTAAACAGTTACTAAAGGTTTAGCATGTGTGTTGGTGAAAATGTTAAGTAAAATATTAGTCATGCAATTGAGTACTGCAGCATTGTAACCCATGGCAGTGTAGTGTGCTACTGATCGCAAAAAGCTCTCTTTAGGTAATCAAGCAGATCTTTCAGTGTATTTTAGTTTATGTGGTTCACTAAAAATCCACGAGGTGAGATCTTGCATGGAGCACCAGTCCATCTGGAATTTCACCTATTTACTAATATTGATCTACAGTTTTGTCCCTGGTGTCCTTAGTGCTGCAAGTTTACTGGATTGTTCTACAGGTGTCTTTTGTGCAAGTAAAGTGGAAACGTGTGGCCATACAATATGAACTCACCAGCAGGTCATCTGGACAGCCAAAGCTGATGCCCGAGCTCCTCATGGTCTTCATCTGAACGAAGCTTCTCATGACCTTGATGCTCCTGAAGCAGCCTCTTATGGAGCCACTCTTTTGAAATGTGCTCTTCAAACTGAAAACAAAATCACAGAAAGTTACTCCTACATATCGATGTAAATAAAAACACTTTTCACACTCACCCTTTAGGCATCTCATCCTCTGGCACCCCACCCAGGAAATATCTCCCAGTGAAGTTGAGCTCTGTGCTAGAGAGCGTATAAACTATGGTACGATCCACCCTCACGAGCATTTCATTTTTGGACGAGAGAAGGAAATGAATGTCCAACTGAAATCACAGAAACAATAGTAAATAACTGAAACGAGGAAAAATCTTAAAGTCGCACATCACAAATGCTAACTAGAAAGTGATCTTAACCGAGTGAATCTCACTCACTGCTCCTGATTAAAAAGAGAAAGTGCAGCAAGACCCTCATTGGGTGAGGATGAAAATTTTACATGTGTTTTTAGTGCAAGCGAGCTTTCCTGTGGCTCAGTTAGTAGAGCATTGTACTAACAACGTAAAGGTCATGGGTACAAATGCCAGATGTTCATTCATTCAAATCTAAGTCGCTTTGGATAAAAGCGTCAGTCAAATGCATAAATGTAAAGTGAAGTGCAAACAATTGAAACCAATCCAATCCTAGGTGGTACAATTCCTGGTTGTTCTTAGAGTATTCAGGGTCTTAAAGATGAGTTGAACCAGTTGAGATCTCTCCATTCTTTATAAGTGGTACAAATTAGCCATGCATCACAGGATTTACAGAAAAAAAGCTTTTAAAACTTACAAATTTTGACTCAGAATTGCTGATTTTGAATTTTGACTCTGGTGCGGTGGGATTCTTGGTCAGCTCTCCCTCAATGTTATACGACACCGCCAGGATGCCGTCTTGCACAGCTACAGTCACATACTTGTCCTGAGAAGGAACAGAATCATTAAAGGTGAGCTTGAATCTGAAATTTCCAAATCGTACAGAAGTTGAGTCTCACCCCATTTTGGAATGACAGCAGGATGCCATTTCGTGAAATGATTCGCACAAACTGCTCAAACTGGGGGTTTACTTTTGAGGTCTCATACACAACCTCGACAAATCCAGTCCCATCAAAATAGACCCCGTCAACCACCCATTCAGGATTATTTGCTGGCCTTCTCCTGTTGGACATAAGGGGGTACAACATTTAGTTTTACCTTAAATTTATTCATAATTTTGCAAATGAAAATCTCAACTGACCGTGAGCATGGTGGGGTAGTGGTGGTGTCCATTTCAAAGGTTTGCTCAAAGTTATAGAGACTGACCAGTTCTTCATTCACACTTACTAACTCCACACAGCCCATAAAGAAGCTTGAGGACGTCAGGTTCAGATCTACTGGAGGCTGTGGAGGATTGAAGCATGGAGAGAGAAAAAGAGTTTTTCAAATCCTGCCTCTAGAGTCCAGAGAGCAGCCAAATTGCCACAATTCAGACTGGGACGATAGCTAAACTACTTAAGTATGCAAAGCAAACTGGGGTGCAGAAAAATGTAAGCAGGCGTTTAGGAAAATTTGTCTTCAGCACAAAGTGACAAACAGAAGCGAAAACGTGTGTATGTAGGCAAAGTGAAGAATGGTGGGAATACTTTGAGGTTATAGGTTTCAATACAAATTGTGAGGACTGTCAGTTTTTTTGGGGTATGTGTTAAATAACTCATCTATTGATAAACCCAAACTCAATTGGACAGCCGTTCAGCCAATCATGATTGAGTACCATACAGATGTATTGGAGTAACATGAGAGGTTTTTTTTCAGTGTAATCCAAACTTTATAGTCAGACACATGCATTTAAATATTCTCATCACATTAAAGTCACTCACATTAAAAGTACTGGGGTAACCTCCAACATAAAACACAGTTTCCTGAGCCGGTAGATTGAGAAGCCCCTGTTCTCCACCTGCCTCCAGGGCACGCTTCACAATTTCAGTCTCATCTGGATCTTTGGTCATCGCCATCTGACCATACTGCAGAGTCCTGAACACACAAACCAATCCTCACGCTAAGCTAACATTACAGGCTAAATAAAGTGTCAGATCATTGTGCCTACCTCTCCAGAATAAGTTTGTTAAAGTAATCTATCTTCACGTCCTCATTCATCAGCACGTTGACTGTATTTCCACCAACATTGAAGTACCAGCGTAGCTTGGTTCCATCTAAGACCACAGCCATGAACTCCTTAGTGGCCTACAGAGCAGATACATTCATGTGTCATTGATTGGCATGACAGAAACCCCTTAATTTATTAAATATTAATGCTTACATCCTTGTTTCCGAAGTACAGGACGAATTGTGGGTTGGTGCTTTGTACTTGTCGTTTTCGGCGAGCTGTCCGTGGAAGCTTGATGTACATTTGCAGAGAGGAATAGGCTGCTAGGTCGGCCACGTTACTGGGTGTCCTCACTTGTACTCCGGATTTACCATTGAATTGCATTGAGACGCTCACCTGGGAGGAACAGATTATTAAAGTTTAATTAAACTCAAGTTAAATACCTTGAGAAACATTAAAAGCTGGGCGGACACTTTTTCAAATACATTTTACAAAGATTAATTTGAACCAAACTTCTAAGGGTTGTACCTTGTTGGCCGCATTGCGTGCTTGTTCGATGAGTTGGCGGATCCTCTGGATGCTATCGGAGATGTTGGATGGCTGAAAGGTAGCGTTCTGCAGACGATCCAGTTTCTTCATTAGCTGAGGAAGAGTGTCACTCAGTGCAGTCACTGCAAGAACAAACACGTTGAGCTTCCGTAAACAAAAGCAAACACATTTTTATTCATGCGGTCACTACACACCTGACGTGTTGGCATCATTAAGAGCTTTGTTGATTTCATCAGTGGTGGCGTTTGAATCCCCGTACTGCTTCTGCCATTGCTCTAGCTGCTTCTGAATTGGTGTCAGCATGCTGCTAATGTTTGAAACCGTGTTGTTTGCCTGCTCCACCGCATTCTTAGCTGATATGGTATTGTTTACTATGTCTTCTGCAAAAAAGTAATCGTTTTGGTTCAATAACTGCAACATTTCTTTAAAATGAATACATTAAAACAAGGAGTTAGATTAAAGGTACATACAAAGAAAAAATGATTTAAGTAAGAATTTGAAAGATTTAATTCAAGTCTAAATCTTTTGTGGATTCATTAGTTCGACCCATTTTAAAAGCCCTACTGCAGGAATGGAAGTTCTTGACCAATGTCAGTACATCATCCCTTCCATCGTCATTCAAAATACAATGTTCCAACCCCAAGTTTGCAATGAGTCTATTGTTCCAGCATAACCAGCAATTTCTGAAATATAACAAAAATGGCTTTTTTTGTAAATGTTTTAGAATTTAATAAATTACTTAAATTTGTGGATCTTTTTTGCTACCTTAGCCCTTAAAAGTGTGTTTCGAGCCTTCCCTAGTAATGGAGGGCTACAACTTTTTGGTCGCATCTGCCCGTTCAATTAATTCAAAAGAGAACTGGGACACCTCTTCGCCTCACGTCAAGGTGTAAAACAGAGAAATAGGGCCAAGGAGTAGAAATGGAACTGTATGGTTACATTGTCCATCCACACATAACCGCAACACTGTTTTCATGCAACCACTTAATTTTGAAAACGATATCCAAGGTGAATTGTATTTTGAACTTGGGGTCCACGTCGAACTTGAAACTGGGTTTTTTTATGGTTGAAGTAGGGTGAAGTTTGTTGTTGTCATGCTCAGTCACTATTTGTTTACAAACAGGAAGCGTAATTGTGGCCGAAGCTAATTGCTATTGTGGCTTACAGCATGTACAGGATCAGATGCATATGTTTACTATTTGATCACTGAACAAAGCCACTTGTGTTTTTCCATATGCAGTGCTGAGTAACAATTTTAAAAATGCCATGAAACGACAGCCACATGCTGGTTTGGTAGTCATCACAGTGTAATTTATAGTGGTTGCATTTTTTCGGTTTTGAAAAAAAAGTCTTTTTAAAATACTAGTCATAAAAAATGGTCAGGTGGATCTTGAATCTGGCCAGCAGTGAAGTTTAAGTAGCCAGCACTTTCATAATACTGTTTCTGTTAATAAAATCAGAATGAAGTGGTAAAATTCAAGGTTTCTTCTCACCTCGGCTGACGTTGAGGCTATTCTGAATGTCCCTCAGGTCTTGAAGCATCTTCTCTTTCTTATTCTCAGCATCCTGCAAGCTCTTCTGTATCGAATCCACACGTGGCTTCAGAGCTGACAAAGACAAAAACACTGTTAAACAGAAATCCTCGTCCAAGTTCCGGAGGATAAATCTCTCAGCTCTTACTTTGACTGCTGTTCTTCAGATCTCCAGCTGCGTTCACCAACTCAACACTCTGATTCTTCAGTTTTGCTGCATACTCCGGCAGATTTTTGTCTTTTATGTTCTAATACAGAGAAGGTTGATGTTTAATTCAGAAAGCAGCATTTCTAACCAAGAATGGATTGTTGTAAAAGTGAGAATGCACCTCCAGAGCCACCGCAGCAGACTCATTAGCTTTCTGCGCTGCGGCCTCAGCTTCAAGGATGCTGTTGATAATATTTGTGTATGCACGCGATGCATTGAGAGCTCGCTGGATGAAACCGTCCTGGTTTGAGCCAGTTATCAGGCTGTGCCACCAGATAATAACACGTTAAAAGAGTGTCAATTCAAGCAGCCATGGTGTTTAGAATGCAGTCACACACCTGGAAAGATTGTTTGCGAGCTGCTCCAGCATTTCAGCATGCTTCTCCGCAGCCTCCACTAGGGGTATCTTAGCAGCAGAGGGGGCATACTTCTGGACCTTCTCAGCTAGAGGCTGTCTTGCTCCATCGAGCTGAGCAGCCAGATGCTCATAATCCTAATGAAGAGAATAGAGCAGTCAGACAAACTGTAAGCGTGTTTTTACCGTGTAGCTGTAATATGCAATCGGCAGGAATCAAAGGAAAGGTGTACAGAACAGTAGTGAGACCAGCTATGATGTATGGGTTGGAGACTGTGGCAGTAAAGAAGAGACAAGAGGCAGAGCTGGAAGTAGCAGAGATGAGGATGTTGAGGTTCAGTTTAGGAGTGACGAGGATGGACAAGATTAGGAACGAGCACATCAGAGGGACAGCTCAGGTTGGTTGTTTTGGAGACAAAGTCAGAGAGGCCAGGTTGAGATGGTTTGGACATGTGCAGAGGAGGGATAGTGGTTATATTGGTAGAAGGATGTTGGAGATGGAGCTGCCAGGCAGAAGGTCAAGAGGAAGGCCAAAGACAAGATATATGGATGTGCTGAAAGAGGACATGAAGATAGTTGGTGAGTAGAGGATACTGAGGACAGAGTTAAGTGGAAACAGATGATTCGCTGTGGTGACCCCTAAACTGGGAACAGCCGAAAGTAGAAGAAGAAGAAGAAGCCGTAAAATGCAATTGAGCATGGATGTGGTGTGCATGTACCTCTTTGGAGTCCTGCAGCATGGAAAGCAAGTCGTTGACTTGAGTCACGTCATCTTCTGCCATCTGCAGCTGGTTCTCCACCTCTTTATACTTTTCAAGTAAACCGCTGATGATTTTCTATTTGAAAACAGGCATGAGTATCTCAATTCAACTCCCATGCTAAACATCTCTTGAGTAAATCAAAGGATGATGACCTGCAGCTCATCCATGCGCTTCTGATTTAGGTTGTTGGCTTCTACAGTTTGGGCCGTGTTGTTAACTGCCGTGTTCAAGGCATCTCTGAGGTCCATCAGTTGCTGGTTGAAATGATTCAGTTGGTTTCTGATCTTCTCTGCCATGCCTTCATTATTCAGAGTGCGGTTAGCAATCTCGTTGTTCACACGGTCCAATACTGCACAAAGATCAGGACAGTGGAGATCATAGTCAGCCATCTTAAATATCATCAATGCTGAGATCCTGTGGCCACCTGGTGGCGCTATAACTGATACTGTACTTTGCTATAGAGATGTGTTCAGGCATGGTATCTTAACACAGATTCCAAATTTGATCCCAATCGGACATTGTATGGCATAGTTATAACTACTTCCTTATAATTTAGTGATGATTTCCTTTTTCAATGAACGTCGTGTGCACATAGTTTAACCAAATCCAAAAAAAACGTCACATTTTGATATCCCATATGCCCTAAGATAAGACTGGTCGAGTTTGAAGATCAACAGATATAATCTCTAGAAGAGGTTTTTTATTACACAAAAAAAGTTGGCATTTCTACAGGTTTATGCAAAATAACCGACTTCGTGTGGAGTTTGGAAACGCGATCTATATCACTTATCTTTAAGTCTTGGAATTTCATTTATAGGCCTTTGCTTTCAAGAAAATCTGGCTACTCACACTTGTTGGCTTGCTCCAGCTCATTCTCTGCTTGTTTCTTCTGAAAGTTGAAGCCCCTGAAGCGCATTTCTCTGAGCATGGATTCCACCTCGGCTATCTTCCTGCCCACTTCCTTCTCATCAATAACTTGTGTTTCATTCTGCGCCGTCCGGTTCACCTGCAATAGAATGTCTGCGAAGATCCACAAACCCTGTTAGCTGTGGTTTTCCAGTATTATGGGATGAATGTAGCAACGGTCTTGCACCTTTAATATCTCCCATGATGCCTTTGATAAATCCACGCAGGTCGTGTGCTCTTGTGAGAGTGGAATTTGTATTTTCTTCAAGAGAATCTGCTTTCTTTTGGGTGACTGAGGCCTGGAGGATACATGTATGCCCAAAATAAATTCAAAAATTGCCTCCAAATTAAGAAAAACATAGATTTGCCAAATCTTTTCTTGTACCTTTTCCTCTAACTCTTTTATGTCTGAGTTGATAGTATTCAACTCTCCCTCCATCACAGCAGCCCGATCCCTGCTTTCATCTAGAGTGCTGTTGTAGTTTGTTATTGCATTCTGAAACATACCATTTTAAAACTGTAAATAATCCCAAAAAATGCATGAGAAAGTGTTTACTCAGTGGACTTACAGCAATGTCGGCCATCGATAAATTGAGGCGGGTCAGCTGTGTCAAGGCGATGGAGCTGGCATTGAGGCTGCTCAACTGATTGGCCACAGACTGATAAATCTGGCTGATCTTCTCCAGATCTTCCAGAAGCACCATCACACAACTATCGCATTCTGAGAACACAACACAGTGCAATTAGCATCTCAGCTGATCCGAAAGCCTTTGGAAAATGAGTCACATTTATGCAAATACAGCTCTTCTTAATAAAGTATGAATTTATTTTGGCAAAAAGGTGGTTGAATTAATGCGTGACGGGTCGGTGGATACATCAATAAAGAAGCTTTTTGTGACCTTTATGCCTTTATGAACAGACAAGACAGTTATGTGACAAGAAGAGAAGTGGGTAGAGAAAAGGGGAAGGTTGGGAGATAACATTCGAACTACACCATGGGGCCAGACATAGACAAGTGATTCTTAAGGGACTCAGTGAATGATTCATTAAGAGAGTGAGAAATATTGAAAAAATGGCTGCAACAACTAATCAAAATTATCGATAATAATTAACAAAGGAAATCTATAGTGAATCACATCATCAATTAGTCAGCATTTGACATCCAATTGGGTTCCAGTTATTAGTTTTGAAATGAGAAAAATCACAGTGTGTAAAAGAAAATCCACACTCTGTACACCACATGTTTAGTCCGTCAAAGCTCCGTAGGTTTGTGTAACTAGAGGTTGTTTAACATTCTTGCTGGAGAAAGAACAGCATCCTTCAATTTTTTGAGAGAATTGAGCTGCATCAAGTTATTGCTTCCTTCAATAGTCCTTTTCTCCATCAAATACATTGTGTTACAGACACAAAATGGTCACTTTCTCAGAAATATCCAACGTGATTGTGATTGACTAATGGACAGGAAGTCAAAGTCAATTATGGTGAAATTGATATGTTCTTGGCAAGACAGAGGAACAAATAACAAGACAGGATTATCCACAACAGGCAAAAGCTAACAAAAGTTCTCATTCTACATTTCATCATATCAGTTGCACACAACATATTGTTGAGTCCCTTTGGGGCATAAGGTCCAACATGCCAACTTTTATGATTTTTATGTTTATGCATTTCAGAAATACAGTGATTTTTTTGTGAAAATACCAACACCCAAATGTTTGGAATGAAAAAAATGGACATGGGTTTGAATTTTATAATTTTGAGAAGCCTAAAAAACATTTCTTGGACATCTCTGGATCACAAGGACCAAAACTGTGCAAGCAACCTCAGATTATGGTTGTTACAAAATATACCAAGTTTGGTGTCAAGGAGCTAAAACGTTGTGGAATTATAGCTTTATGACCAATTTAAGATGTGTTCCATTGGAATCGTTGAAATCTTCTTTGTATAACTTTAGCACAGTCAGGAGATATCGACACCAAATAACATGTAAATTTGACAAATCGCCAAAGAGCATTTGGAAAAAGTATGCCAGGAATTACATCATATTGGAAATTATTGATTCAAGTCTCCAAACGTGGTCTGAAGAAAGGTCCAACTCTCTTCTACCGGTGTACCAAAATTCAACTTTCCCAAATGTTATGTAATATGCTGCCATAGACTTCCATGTCAGGAAAAAGAAGAAAACCAATAGAAACAAAACAATTTTGCCCCTAATTATGGATGAACATGTTAGCAAGGGAGTATGCAAAGTGTACTGTTAAAGGTAGCAATACTCACGCTGGCATTGAAGGTTTGCTCCATTCTGCACAGGGACGCTGTTTTGATTGATGCAGGAGTCACACTGCTTCCCTGTGAGCCCTGTGGAACACCGACACTCTCCTGAGCGGGGGTCACAGTGACCTCCCCTGCAATCACACCCTACACACGACAACAACATTGTTGTTAACGTCACACATTCCCTATTGCTGCACATACTCTATGTAGTCTGACTCACTCTTGCATCCAGCAGGGGAGTAGTCCCAGTGACCTGGAGAACACTGTCTGCAGTTTGGCCCATTGACCCCTGGCTGACAAGCACATGCACCATTAACCGGGTCGCATGGTTGAACCAATGCAGCTGCCGCATCACAGTTACACTTCTGGCAACCAGCACAGGAATCAAAGCCGAAAGCCCCATCCTAAAGGGAACACCATTATTACCATCATTCATTAAAACAAGTAACAAATAAAAACAACAAAGACGCACACACTTACCTCACAGCGATCACAGTGTGTGCCAACCACACCGGGTTTACATTGACACTGCCCAGTGTGAGGGTTACAACGGTCAGTGCCACAAGGAGAACAGTTGCATCCTGAATAATTAAATTATGAAAAAAATCTAATCATGAAAACTAATATATTGGATATTTACCGAAGTGTCTAAAAGATAGCTTACGAGTGCAGTTTTTAGCAGTGATTGCATCGCCATAGAAACCAGGGGCGCAGATCTCACAGTGTGGTCCAGCAGAGTTGTGCATGCAACTCTGACACTCGCCCGTCAAAGGGTGGCAGTCACTGAACAGCATGTTAGGGTCTGAGTTTCCATTGCAGTTGCATGGCTGGCAAGTGCTACCAATCACCATCGGGTTTCCATAGTAACCTGGTGCGCACCTTTGTTAAAAAAAGACCTTGTATTAGAGTCAAGGTAATAAAATGACCACTACCACCACCTCAAAGGGCCACATAGGACGTAACCATTATGATAATTTCAGAGATTTACATGCGTTGAACACTATTTAAGACGATTTTATTGTCTGTTACATTAAATTGTGGGTAAAACTGGAAAATTTCTTAACTTCTTAACTTCACCTGCAGCAGTGCCAGCTACCAGCACTCAATCGTTTCCTTTGGGAAATTCTAATTTACTTAATTATTAAAGAACATTTTTAAAGATTATTAAAAAAAATGACAATATTATTAACAAAGTATAACCACACACCTCTCACACTTGGCTCCAGCATAGCCAGGCATGCATAGGCACTTCATCTGATTAGGCTTCTCCACACATCGGATGGCAAAGCTGAGAAAAACAATGCACACATTCTTTACAAATAGAGGAATGTTTGACATTATTTAATAAAAAGTGGGAGTAAAAACAATATAGTTAAAGAAAATCATCCCACTGACTTGTTTGAAGCCACTTGCATTGGGCAGGGGCAGCTGGAACAGGACACTGAGTGACCATCCACAGTGTTGTTTTGATGAAACCCACCCAGGCACTTCTCACAGTGGTTTCCTGCTGTATTATCACGGCAATTCTGCATATAAAACGTTAAATAATAATTTAATCAAGAGCTATTCTCACCGATAAGAGAACAATATGCTCAATAAGGTGTTTAATTGTTGTTGACTCACCACACAAATGCCAGAGCCATCCAAACACTGATCAGAGTGACCGTTACAATTGCAAGGTACACACTTCCCAAGAAACAGCCCTTTGTTGTCTCTGTAGTAGCCTGGCGCACATTGCTGCAGAGATGAAATGTAACTTGTTACATTAACATTAAAAATTTTTTCTATATGTACTGTTGATTTAATTAGATCATTAACATAAGGTGTTCAACCTGACAAGAATCTCCAAAATAATGTCCTGGGCACAGACAGATTTCAACATTGTTGGCATGGCGACCAGAGGGCAGGTTTTGGGCGCTCTCCAGTACAGCAGCTCTCAGAGAAACGGATTGGGCCGACTGAGAGTGCAGAGCTCTAATCTGAAGGGACTCCAGCGCCACCAGCACCATCATCAACTCCTCACGGGACACAGAGTTTCCTGTCTGAGCGTGCCGGAAACTCTCCTGCAGCAGCAGAGAAAGCATCAACTGAAAGTACTGAGCACAAAAACTTTTATAAAAAATAAATTCCTTACCTCCACCAGGTGCACGATGCCTTCATGGGGGTCTTCAGGGGTGGAGTATTCCCTTTCCATGTACACCAGGGTCATCTGATTGCCCTGTACGCACATAAACTCTTTTAATAATTCACATTGATTCTATGGTAGAGTTCAAACCACTATTCCAGAACCCAAAAGGTTTTAAACCTCTCAAAAGTGTTACATTTCTCAAATTTAATACCATAATATTCAATTCAGCTGTGGATAAAAAAAAAGTTCAGGGTCATGAGTCACAGTGACTTCTAGCATTGTTTTCCACTTTTTAAAACATAGGCTCGTTCTCTGGTATACAGTGTTTTACCATTTTTAAGGATTTATTTGGGCTTTTTTGCCTTTATTGAAGATCAGACAGTGAGATAAAAGGCAGGTAGAGAGAGAAAGAAGGATGGGATCCGGACTCAATATGTGCAATGCACTGTCCTCTACACCACAAGGGCAGACTGTGTTTACCATTATTAACTCCATCCTCCAGGTTTAGCGATAGCACATTTAGCACTGCTTGGCATAGATCATTGAACCTGATCAGACCAGTTGTGTTATAGCATAAAAGATTTAAAGTTCCCCTATTAATAATATATTTTAGCAGCTTCATGGTACCAGGAAAAATTAAACTGTAATGTTTTGGGCCTTCATTATTAGACTAGAGTATAGTTTCAAACAATATCCACCAACACCAGAGCTGGCCCTGACCAATTTGCTGCCCTAGGAATGATTTTGTCTGTCACCGTCTCCACACCACAAAAAAAACATCACAATATAGTATTAACTATAGATGGCTGAAGTGTGTACACATAATTTAATGTCGGCGTATAAGATGCTGTTTAAGAGATTTTCCCAAAAAAAATGTAACAAACAAACCTCAATGTTGTATGATTTTCATAGAAAGTGAGAGGTTTTCAAGCTGAAATAAAAATGAACAAATTGTTTGCTATGGTATATAGGTTGCTATGGTTGGCCAGAGACACAGTATAATATTCCCATTGACCGTATAAGTTCTATAAACTGATTTCCCAGAATTACTTTAGTGGTACATGTCTGAAAAGATATGGCAACCCGCGTCAAACCCATTTTGGGTGTCTTGGCACAGTGGTTTCAGGCATTCCCTCTCGAGGGTCCAAGTTCCTTCAACAGGATAGCAAAGATTGAAAGCAGAGACACTGAGCTCACGCTTCAACCATGCTTCAGCTTATCGATCATTTATCGATGCAACAGGTTGGGCGTTGCATTGGATAAAAGCATGTTTATTGCAAAAAAGTTAATATGGTACTTATATACATCAATTTATGGTTTAAAGGGTATGAGATATTTGGTGGTAAGGTCAAGTTCACAATGGCTCTTGGTCATAACTAGGGGGTCCTCCTGTCCTTGGATGCTATGAGAATAGGAATATACTTCATTGTCAAATAAAGAAACTAAGGTTTTCTGTGAGAATTTGGATGGTGCTTATGATTGTATGTTGTATTCAGATATTTATGTGCCATTACAATGTATAACTGTCATTACAATGCATTTAGATTTGTTGCTTTTTTTTTAATACGAAATAAAAGACATAATAATTTGTTGGCTTTGCATATTCATATTTGCATGAATTACATATTCAATCCTAATCCACACTCTGAGGCAAAGTGAGAAATTGCCACTTGGGTAAGACCAGTAGGTATCCAATCTTTTATTATAAGTCATAAGTCCCAGGGAAAGCAAGAACTGACAGAAAAAATATGTTAATTCAAATGTAAGTCGCTTTGGATAAAAGCGTCTGCCAAATGCATAAATGTAAATGTAAATAAGTATCTGCGTAAGGTTCAGAAAAACCAACAACAAACTTCAGATCCAGAAAAATATGTTGCACTGCTTTTGTTGTCGGCCTGACACACATTAAAAAAAGGTATTTCGTAAACACTATGAAAGGAAACAATACGTTTCATTGACGCATGTTTGACTTTTCAGAGTCTAGGGTGCGTGCTCTGATACCTTGAGTATAATATCTGGCCGTACAGTTTCGACCATCATGAAAGCATCGCCTCTCATGGCTTGAGTGTGCAAACGATAGCGCAGATAGCCTCCATATGATGACACCTACACACAAACAAGAGAACAATTACTCAAGGATTCTAGAAATAATCAGTTTTAATCAAACCCAGGGCGGTAGCACTGTGGCCTTCCAGTTAGAAGTTTGTCGGTTCGAGGTTCATCAGTGATCTTCCTGGAAGGAGTTTGCATGTTCTCCCTGTGCTTACGTGGGTTTCCTCTGGCAGGGTAATTGAACAATCGAAATTCTCCTTAGGTGTGAATGTGTGTGTTGCCCTGCGATGGACTGGCAACCTGTCCAGGGTGTACCCCCGATATGAGCTGGAAATAGGCACCGGCAGACCCCCGTGACCCCAATAAGGGAATAATGAATGAATAAATGAATAATCAAACCCATTGCACAAACACAAGAAGTGAGAGAGGCATGGGAAGTCATTGTTTTCCGACCATCATGATTCCTGTATTGTCACAGTGAGCAACTCTCTAATGGAGGGTCCACTCAGCTGTCGTCTGGCCCCTTACAGTCTCACCACAGACTAACACATAAGCTTGCTTGAAACATGTGTGAAAGCAGCTGCCATGACATCACAATGACACCAGCGAGCCATGTTGGAGACTCACTTTATCTCCGAGGTAAGCCTGAGGAGCATGCCAATGGAGGTCCTGTGAAACATCAGGAACGTCGCTCAGGTCTGCTTCCACCAGATCTTGATCAAGAAATATGGACACCGGCACTTCCTGTCTGTCGCTTCTCAATAGCAGCCAACCAGCCATGTCCATGATCTACGAGAGTGAGGACATTGTATTAGTAGATGTCAATACATCAGGCTCAGAACATCCTGAAAACATTTCTCAATAAATGAAAAAGCATTTGATGGATCCTGTGAGGTCTTTAATATTTCAGAATTAACTCCCAAAATATGTAGAGCAAGTAAACACTAATGAGTTCATCATCCATTACAAGGAGTCAAGGAGCACGTGTCGGTACACCAGAGCAGCAGGACAAGCAATATTCTGGGATTCCTTTTAACTGGCGGTCTTCTTTTAAAGACTTGGACAGAACCATACTATTGATTTAAATCAGTTTATGTTTTTAACCGCTGGTCTAAATAAATACGCAGTTCGGTTTTGATCTGTGTATCCGTTTTTACCTCACCACCCTTGACAGGCATCTCTGTTATGTCTCTCAACAGCAATTTCTCTGTGCACTATTTTGGCATTTTACACCTCCGTTCTTAATTTGAAGGAGTACCTCATAACGGCGTTTGTCAGAGCTGTGGCAGCGGTCAGTGGCTCCAAAGCAGAAGCACTTGGTGCAGCCTTTTGCGTTAGTTGGGTCCAAATGAAACGTTCCCAGTTTGCACTGCTCACAGCGAGAACCTTCCACATTTTCCTGAAAGGGTTAAATACCCAAATGAAAAAAATGATAGATAGTGGCCAAATATATCTGAGAAGAGAGAAAGGAAAAAGCACCTTGCATAAGCAGCGTCCAGTAAAAGAGTCGCACACATCGATCTCAGTTCCAGCCTCATTGCAGTCACAGGGTCTGCAGTTGGGGTACCCATAGAAACCTGGGGCACATTTGTCGCACTGTCGACCCACAACGTTGTTTCTGCACCTGTGGAGTGAGGTCTGCTTTAGTATATTTCATTAAATTTCTTTCATACAAGGAGAGGATAGTTCCTGCTCAATACAATGCCTAGCTAACTGAAAACATGGGCCATTACGTCAATCGAAATCAATCCATTTTCTTGACTTGGACATTTTACTTCAATTAAAGCTATGAGGAGTTACAGTTCTACATGCAACAAGAATGCACTTCTGATGGATGGCACTGTCGGACGACCGCTGGACCTCAAACACGGCCTAATGAGGGGATTGTGCAGCCAGTGGACTGAAATAAAATGACCTAAAAATAAATGCCTGTGGAATTCCTATGGTTAATCCTTATATAGACAGTACTGTTAAAACCAGAGACAGTGGTTTATGATGTCAGTACATCAGGCAGCATTACAGAGAAGAAAACATAGAACTTGGTTTTAAACACATTAAGTCTCACTTTTTTCAACAAGCTGTCCAGGGTAGACACATCAACATAAAGGGACTAAAGTATGTTACATTTTTAGACATCTGTGTTGAATCTTTATTAAAGTTTGACAAGTTGCCGCTATTAGATCTCTTGAAACACTTAAGTCAGAGATATTAATAGTTGGAAAAGCAAGCTGAGTTTCCACCTATTTTTTTTGCACATTTTGGAACATGACCAAAAAAAAAAAAAACGTTGGATGGAAACACCAAGATGCGCACAAATTTTGAAAATGCTCATAAAAAATATGCGCAAAACTGAATTGGATAAACTTTTTTTATAAAATGCGCATAAACTACATTTACAGAATAAAAAAAAACAAAGTAATGTGTTTTCTGTCAGAACTGGGGCGCAATGGAGTGGCATTAATGGACTACCCAACGCACCGAATTCATTTAATTAGAAAATTCAGGGATCATCACCTCCCAGAACTGTCTTGACCGGCTTCGTTCCCAAGGAGTAGTCTCTCGCCTCCAAAAGCAAGATGACACGTCTGTACAAATTGCATTTCATCTACGTGTTCTAAGATGCAAGTCATTACATACGAAAAAGGGCCTCTCCTAATGCAGCAACTTCCATTTTCTTTTGATATTTGCGGCAGTTCATTAGAAACTGACGATTTTGGACTCGTTGGATGGAAACAATAATTTATTCGCAAATATTTAACGAAATATTCTATTTTTGCATATAAATTTAAAGCTAAACATCGACTTTCAGATTTAACATTGAAATACATTTGACATTGAACTCTATATCTTCTGTACCATCTGGCTTCCCTTATCTATTCTGGCCTTGGAGGCCGCGAAGAGGAGTCTAAACATCCCCGTGCAGAACTCGATAAGGGGACACTCTCAGAACCCTCCCCTGCATCCACTTATCTCCGCCAGCTATTTTTCCCCACCGCTGTAATCTGACGGGTCATTGGACAGCGCCCCCATGGCTGCAGAAAAATGCCGGCTGCGGACTACAGCGACTACACCACTTCCCCGACCCCTACCTCATCCTGCGATGTTCTTTCCTGTATTTGTCAATGTGCTTGATTGCAAATGGCTTTTTTTTAACTTGCTCCACAGTGCTCTTTTCTTTGAAGGACAATGCGGAAAGGCTCTTTTTTTTAAGCTAATTTACCTAATGTATATCCATTTTCTCTGTTTCTCTCTATAAATGCTACCTCTCAACACTGGCCTGTTCCCACCCTGTCTATGTCTGTGGCCAGAGGGGTCCAATTTCACTACATGTAACAGTGTATGTGACAAATAAAGGCTAATTCAATTCAATTCAATTCAATTCAATATTGCCTCATCATATTAGCATACGGCAAACGCTTCTTCCAAAATGATTGTTCGGATTCACTTTCTATTGATTTAAACGTGACATTTTGGAAAAAAGTACATAAAAATCATAGATATATACCAGCTGTATATTTCTGTATTACAGTGAGTACACATGTTCTTATTTTGGTATTTGGATAAGAAACAAATAAAAATATACGTCTAAAACCTTTAGGCATAATAAGAAATTCTTTCCATCTCAATGTAACGCTATGAAACTCACACTTGAGTTAATTAATCGCTCCATCTACTATTCAGGGGGAAAAAATAATACATGGGGGACGGTTGTTTAAAAAAAAACTTTCTTAAGCTGTTAGAAATTAAACTTCACTAAATAATGGAGCCAACAATTACCGGTATGTGAAAAGCAGAGTTTGTGCTGCCTTTTGAAACAGGTCCCAACTAATATTCAAAAAAAACGATGCCTTGATGTCATCTAAGCTCAAACACCAAATTCCAGCTTTAATTTGTCACCTGCCTCTTTTAATGCTTGAAATGATGTAATATGTGACTAATTTTATGAAAGTTATGTTGATGTACCAACTTTATGTTGATCATCACAAAGATTTAGATCTTTTAAGAGTCCACGGCCTGCTGTAATGTACCTGCACTGTCCATTATGCGTGTCGCAGCTGATGTCCATGGAGGTCACTCCAGGCCTGGAGCAGTTACACACCTCACAGCCCACCAGAGGATGACAACCAAATGTCTGCGGTTCACAGGTCACGCAATCAGGCTGAAGGGTGCGAGGAGGGCAGATACACTCACCTGTGGAGGGCTCGCAGAGTCGAGTGCCACAGTTGCATGCTAGGAACACAGAATAAAATCAGACAGTTCATCATTGCATGTTATTAGATGATCCTTTTCCATTTGCTTTTAGACCAATGACTGCAACACTGTTTTATTCAAATGGAATTGCATTAAAATCTTGAAGCTCACGTCTGCAGTTGGGGAATCCATAGTATCCTGTGGCACACTCGGAACAGTCTCGTCCAATCACATTGGGTCTGCACTTGCACTGCCCACCGAAGGTTTCACATGTGTCGCTCTCTGCACCCACCTCATGACAGCCACACGGTACTGCACCATTGTTAAAGAAGGAAGAGAGAGATGCTGCTGAACTCCGGCAGAATGGAGTTGCTGATGAAGGACTGGGAAGAGAAAGAAATATACGATTTAGGATAAAGTGGAGTCATCATTGGTTCATCTGCTGTACACTAAGCAAAAAAAAAAACAAACTCAACTTTTAAGGTTGAGAACACCGAGAGCTTTTTAATTCGTATTCTATAACCACTGGGTGTGGCTCAACTGTCCTACACAAGAAATTGCACACTAGACTCAAAACCCAAAGTTCTAGATTCGAACCAGGAAACATCTGGCTCAGTGGTAACAATTATGCTCATTGTAACAAAATTACTGGCAGAAGACTCTAAATATTTTCATACTTTGTTTATGTGTAATTGTGTGTGTAACTGAAGAGTGGTGCATTTCCATCCACATATTCGTTTAATAATTTACATATCCATTCATTTTTCAATCCATCTTTTCATTTATCGATTCAATCATTTATAAATCCATTTACCAATCCATCCATTGATATGTGCATCCATCCTTTTACAACTGATCCATTAATAGTTGCATCCGTTCATTTCCCATCCATAACATCCTCCCATTCAATCTTTTTTCTCTTTTCATCCGAATATCTATTCATCCATTTATTCTTCCAGAAGTTGTCCATACATCATTCAATTGTCATTTTTGGCAATCCTTTAATCCAATGATTCATCATCAATCACCTGTTCATCAGATAATCTTGCAGACATCCCCCATAGTGATTTTGACTGACTAGGATTGGCAAGCTTTATGCAAAAAAATAAAATTGTTCCTCAAATTTGGCATAACCATTCATAGCAACACAAGTAGTTGTAAACAGACAATGCTTGAGATTAATATAATTTAAAATGATTAATAATAAGAATTTGCTGCCTCAGTTGTCACAAAAGTTGAAATTAGTGCTGAATTAAATGTTAACAATCCAGTGGCACCATGTTTGAGTTTAGTGGTTTAAAATGGGTTTTAATGGGAATGTTTGCTTCAATTTAATGGGAATTAGCTTTAATTGTCTGGTTGATTTGCAGTTGAGTGGCTGCCCCCCAGAATTATCCATCTTCAAACCCATTCTAAACAATGATCCACATTGAGAGCAGGGTGTTTTTCGTCTGGGCCAACTTTCATTGGTTGTTCTTCCTGTGAAAAATGAATCCGATAAGGCAGTGCGAACTCTTTTTCATTGATGCGTAATGTCCCGATGGTGCCCATTATTATTTATATCAATTGAGGCGGGTTGTCGCACAAAACCTCGTACCGAAAATTCATATTGGCCTTTAAAACCTGCAGTCATTTGTCTGTGAACTACTTCCTCAATCTCTTAATAATGCATGTATGTTGCTTTCAGTTCATTTAGAAAACATTTCTGGATCCTAAATTTTATTTCTGCTAGATCTGCCCTGCACATATTTTCAACCATACATCTTTCCATGCTCTTCATATACTCAACAGTGCTGGCATACTTTATGTGAAAGCTGTTCTGTCCACAGTTGCTGATGAAATCGTAGGATTTATCCAGTGGCTCCTCTGATAAGAAGCTGGAGCGGTAACTGGCCTCGGGCACCACCAGCACATAGTCCTAAACACCAGAGGCAGCGTTATTTTTAATAACAAGAACACATGCTTCATAATTCCTAAACAAAGCCTCATAATGTCTCTCACCAGCCACACGGTCTTCCTGTCTGTCACGCGAATGGTCACAATGACCTCATGGTCCGTCACATCCAGGAGGATCTGGTTCTCTGACATCACAACACTACGGCAGCCATAACCATGAGGACAAAAAGATGCATTGATGTGTCCTGGAACAAGAGAAATCTTTAATAAACATAAAATACACACTCAAAGCAACTGTGTGCAGAGAATTATTTATTGTATGTGATCACCCTGCCATATACGTCCTCCATTGATGTAGACTTGGACTTTAAAGGTTGGATGCAGGGGCTGATGGTAATGCAGAATGAACACATAGCGGCCCAGCGTATGTACACGTGTAGAATACACAACAGCATTCTGTGAATCAGATTAATGGAAGCAAAAACTTTAATCAGTAATTCTAGCTTAATATTTTTATTGAAGAGTGTCATTAACTCAAATTCAACTCCAGCTCCAAGAATGGGAGGAATAAGGTTTACTTATTGCTAGAGACAGAATTAAACACCAGGAAGATGTCTTTCTCAAGGTACCTGACTCGGATCCAGAAGCACATGTTCAGTGTGATCAGTTGCAGTGGGTGGCCTGGAGGTCAATGGTCTGTCAGCGTGAAGCGAGTGATCAGGCACTTGAGTCTGAATTTGATCCATGACAGAAGAAGCCTGCCCTTCTTTCAGGACAAGGGAGAGAGGAGGGTTCTGGAAGCGGGAAAGGATGCAGGAGGCACTGGACAAGAGAACATAAAACAGTTGAATGTGTTAGAATCTGGAGAATTGAGAGCTACAAAAGAGATAAAGTATTATTAGATAAAAAAGCCAAACCAATCTAAACTACATTAAAACAAACAAACCAAACTAAAATGAGCCAACTACACCAAAACAAAATAAAGTGAGCCAGACCAAACTAAAATGAGCTAAACCCAGCCAATCTATACTTACCCTAGAAAACCAAAAACAGCCAAGCCAAACTAGATGAAACCAGTCTAAACTACATTAAACCAAACAAAAACAAGCCAAACCAAGGCAATATAAATGACACCAAAACAAACTAAACTACATTAAACCAAATGAAACATACTAAATAAACTTAACCAGACTAATATCAAATTATACCAAATCAACCTACACCTAACCAAATGAAACTGAGCCAAATCAAACTACACCTTTCTACACAGAAACCAAAAAATAAAGAGCAAAACTAAAACGATATCAAAATAAACATACCAAACAAAAACCAAGCCAGTCTAAAACTAGCCTAACAAAACCAAAAACAGGCAAACAACCCAATCTAACAGTACAGTAAACCAAGCAAACCAAATTAAAATGAGCCAAACAAAAGCAATTCAAACTACACCATAACAAACCAAACCGAATCACTTTAAACTACATCAAACGAAACTAAAATAAGCTTAACAAAACCAATCTAAACCCCACCAACTTAACTAGATATAAAATAAATAACACATGTAATTTATTAAATTAAATAAAATTGCAGATACTGACGTAATATTTACAAATATAAATACTGATTTAAATATTTGGGGGTTTGTTGTTACTTATCAATAAAAAATGGTAGAATTTTCAAAAGTTTTGCACCTGTCTGGAGAGAAGTGACCATGAGTGCTGATGCAGTGAACTCTGGGCTTCAGATACTCCATGGTGAATTGAGCGCGAGGAATGAGGAACACTTTGTGCTGATGAGGAATAGCGCAAACTTATGAGTGATCTGTTACGCTCAAAAATAATGTTTTTTTTCCTGAAGTTATCTCACCAGGAAGAAGCTGCTTCTTTCAGCGATGAGCTGGATGTCAGCATCAGTGGAAAGGGTAAAGACGGCCACTCGCTTCATGTCATCTATAGACACTGCACGACACAGGAAACTACAAAAGTGGATAGAAATAATCATAAATACACATTTTATGGATGTGGGGGAATAAATCTTAAGAAAAAAAAAGGAATAACTGGTTACCATGGCACCTCAGAGGTATTTATTACAGACAACACACCTGTATTTACAGTGGAGCAGCGTTATGTGCTCTTGATGAGTAGAATGGCCCGGAGAGTTGACAGACACAATGAAGTTTTGTGGAGCTTGATCTTCACTCGCGTACTCAACCACAATCACATACTCTCCGGGTAGACGAACACGAGCATGCAACTGAACACTCATCTGAACACACAATGCACTTGTTGTAAGTTAAAACAGAACAAATAAAATGTATTATTGCACTACTGAACAATTATTGAGTGTAACAAACAAGTTCTATGCATCTAATTGATCAGTCTGAGATTACTCCACAAATTATCCTTAACTTGATTGATCCAACAACCTTGAATTTCACTCATCAACTGACTCGCATTAAGCCATGGCTCTTAATTATAATAATTATGTTTCGTTTTCTTCTGGTATGACAATAGGATGCAGCTCTAAAAGTAACGTTTTAACAAGGAAAGATATGTTTTTAATGAGGAAACCCTTTGATATACTGGTATAGTAGGGCTCAATGATCTATATTAAGCTATGCAAAATCTCCAGAACTGTTAATTGGTCAAAATCCTATTATCTCATGGGGATTAAAAATGAGCAAAAATACTTAATCTCTTTTTTATTTTCGTAATTGTGTCGCCTTGCTCTTACATCATTGCCGCTGCAGATGGCCATGCTCGGATGGCGCGGGGTGATCTTCTCAGTGTGGCATGGCCTGGGCAGGTGATTGTCTGAGCTGCATTTGACATCATTGCCAGAGATGGATGGGAACTCATCCAGAGACAGATACATGTACTGCAGACAGCTGAAGATAACAGAGGAGTCTTCAAACCAAACATTTTCCCAAACAAGCAGATACATTTTAATTTAAAAGTTCTTAAAATGGTACAACTCATACGATCATGTTTTAAAATTGTAAAAAAAAAGAACTTTACTTAACCATGATCAGATTCGTTCAGGTTTCTGCCAAACTTTTGTTGCGAAACCAATAAAAAACTAAGAAATTGGACCAGCAGGTTATAAAAAAATGTGCTATTTAAAATCCTCTATTCACTACATGCCATTTTTTGTTTCAGTGTGGGATTCATTCATGCTACAACTTTTCAGCATACGTTTGAGAAAAATAAACCACCCCTTTATATAAATGTAGTGTCTAAATGTACTATAGATACAATCAGTGTTAATGGTGCCCCACTTACTTCAGGCTGGCGTCCTGTGTGTGTCTATAAGAGCAGGGCTCAGTCACTTGAAGCTGCAGGATTGGAGCCTCGTAATATGCACTGGGTAGTAGCACCAGGTAATCCTGCAGACAGAAAATGAACATTGGTGTTTACTTTTTTGTTGATTTCCAAATGAAATTACTTTGTTTATCATCGGATCTTACCAGCAGAATCCCCTCCGCTTCAATAATCACAGTCCAGGTTCCTGGGTTCAGGACAAATGGCTCTACAAAACTGTTCTGAGGCACGTTCACAAAAGTGGGTTCTGAACTGGGGGCAAAGACGATTTGTTTGGACTGTTCAGAGCCTGCAAAGACAAGGGGGAAAACTGACGTTGACTGGATGAACACAAACATGTGAGTAGCCAAAATGATTTGATCTGACTCAGGTTGCTACATCTTCTCAGATTAGTACTACGAAAGGAATTCTGGTAAAGGGCAGAATATTTAATTCCATTGCCTTAATATGAGATCATACCAACCACTGTGCAACCGTTTGTAAATATTTACCATTGACTTATGAAGTCATTGACTTAAATGGGAAAAGCAAAAGAGGATATCTTCAACATGATGAATTGAGGTTTATTTATGTTAATCATAGTAATAATAACGTCCATTTTTAAGACATTAAAGACAGCTTCCTAGCAATGAAATTCTTTACCCTAGCAACCAAATTTTACAAACTCTGACTTAGCTTTGCACAAGTGATGGAGAGATTGGCGTTGGTTTATATAACTTAAAGTGACAAAAAGCAACATTATATTATGTCACAAACTCCCCCATAGCACCCAGACTGTTTATTACAAACAAATTGGCAGACACATAGCTTAGATCTGGGAAATCGATTTATATCACCCATTTTGACAATGTACATTGTATTCTGTCACTGAACCCTCTATAGCAACCAGTTTGTTTCTAATCCAGGACTCCAAACTAAACTCAGTCAACCATTTCCCATCTCACTATTTCACCCGTTACTCTTTGCTTAAACTTTGTTTTCTGGTGTTTTACAGCAATTTTCTCATTTGATAGTCAAATGTTTTTAATAAATTAGTAGAAACTGTATTGCTGTGGAGGAACAAATAAATATGATTAGAAGCGTAATGATATAAATGAAAGATAGAAGGTAATATTTATGAGCAATAATCCATTCTGGCTTCATCAAATAACCAAGCCTACAAAATAGCAACATTTCGAAATTTCCTTTTGTCTCAATATCAATCTTAAACTTATGTTTTGAATAAGAAAAATATGGCATTAAAATTTTTAAAATGCATCATTTTGTACTGAAATGTTCCTTGTTGTCAATGAGCTACGCTAAGCTATGCTAACAGTGCTAACACTTACATCTGGAGGTTGTTATTCTTATCAACTCAGAGGCTGAAGAAAAAGAGATTTTTTTTTAATTCCTCTTTCGTGACTCACAAACCAAAATATAAGGCTGGCAGCTAAACCTTTTCTTTTGATAACAGACTTTAGGTGAAATAATCAGAAACAGTAAAAGTAATTGAAATACAGCTAGGACCCCAACGATTTGTTCTAAGAAAACTCAATTGAAACAAATAATCAGAGTGTAGCACCTCAAACCCTCAGACGTACCTCTTCTGCTGTTCTGATAGGCTGTGATTTTACCATTCGACACAGTGGGGTGCGTGTTAACATATCTGAGGATGAAGCGCGTGAGATACACGTCTGCTTCACGCATATGCACCGTCATTCTTACAGTATTCTGAGGTGAAGAACAAGGAAAACAAGGAGAAAAGAGCAGGGGAGGGAGGGTGAACAGCACATAAACATGACCTGGGTTAAAGACTAAGGCTTCCTAATCATGTGACCTGAGATGTAAATGTGTGCCTCGAATAGGAGAATAAAGGAGAGTTGTTACTAGTGCAGAAAGGAAGGAGGATAGATGGATGAAAAATGCAAAATAATCATAAGGAACTTACAGTTGGCACAAAGGACGTGTCTGGCATCCTCCACCACAGAGACGTACCCCCTGACGTCCGTGCCCCCGCGGTTCACATAGTGCAAGACGATATGAAACAGGTCTGGAGAGCCAACCACCACCTCAACTAGAACCCGTGGCTATAGAGCAACACGGCAGCCCACCACAGACACAAACACAAACACAGACACAAATGCAAAAAGCCATTCCTCAAACCACCACCACAAAGCAGTTTAAAGCCAAACTTAGCAGCCGACAGATGCGCAGAAGCACTCATAACCTGCATCGAACCCACAGCCAAGCCATTGTTTGCAGCAGATTAGACAACACTACATCTCAGGCAATCTTGAACACTTCAATTACATTTCTAATTTATCTGAACTACAGTTGTGCTCATAAGTTTTGATTTGAATAGTTTTGGTAACTCTTTTTAAATCACAATAACAGAAACTTTCCAAATGACCCTGAGATCAAAAAGTCTTGCTTCCCCTCCTTTAGCATCAATAATAGCCTGAAGTCTCTTGGGGTAGTTGTCGATGAGGTGCTTTATCTTTTGTCACGTTATTAACCATGTCCTATTATTCTAGGTTTTTCTTTGCATCCCTTAAAAATTTCTGGCAGTTGTAGCAGAATTTTTTTGTTTTATTTGTCGCAGGTGAGGATGGTTACTGTTGCTACTCAAAAGCTTTGTGTCATCAGACCAAAATAACCAAAATCATTCATATTTTCAGAAAAAATGCCAAGAAATCAGAACATTTACCAGGTATACGGATACCTATGAGCACAACTGTAAATTAACAAACACTCATTACACAATACCATCGTAGTCATCAGCAACAGAATTCAATTTCTTTCATTACATTACACAATAAATTCCACAGCAACTCTGAAATTGTACTATTCAGACAATTCAGAGTACTACATTTTGTCATTTTCTCACCTCGAAAACCACAAAAACTGAGAACAATTTTTATGTTTCAAAACAAAAACAAAATGCACAAATGTCCCCAAAAAAGAGGGTGAAAACAAGGTAAAAACAATGTGAAAATTGTAAACATTTCCTTTAACCTTATACACTGTTCCAAGTACTTTTTGTTGTATTTTTTTGAGCCAGAACTTTGAAATATACAAGCCCGATAACAGGTCTTAATTCAAAACGGCTGCTGTGATCGGCACATGCACAGAGACGTCTAAGGGTTAATTGAAAAAAAAAATTTGATTATACGAATAATTGTTAGCTACAGCCCCAAAAATCACTACAATTAAGTGCAAATCCATTGAATTTTTTTTTTTTTCTCACAAAGTAATTTTTTTGTTACTCATTTATTTCCCTCACTATGTATATGACCAATATTTTGGCTGCAGTTTAAAACATCCGTGGGCATGTCTCACCTGTATGGGTGTCATCTGAGCATACCCCCTCCAGCTGAAACCCTCAAATTCCAGTGGATTGTAGCCAAACCTCACTGCACTCCCATCCACAGTGGTGCCCTCCTCTACCTCAAACTTCATGTGGTGGAGGTCTGGGAAGTAATGATCTGGCCGGGGTCTACACACCCAGAGACATACATTACATTGATTTCTGTATGCTGCAAAACCTGGGTATAATTTCTGTCACCTACTGGTTGCATTTGGGACCTTCCACATTAGGTCGGCATCGACATCGGCCGTGTCTCTCGTCGCACGGTGGCCCGACCGAGCCTCCAATGTCACACTGGCAGCCTATACAACACAGCACTTAAAACAAACCTTCACTGAATTAATAAACATCTGAAAAGAATTGATTCTGTACCATGACACCCAAAGTAGTTGTTCTTTTGAAGATTGAAGTATCCCTCCTTGCATGCGCTACATGCTCCACTGCACACGTTGGGTTTACAGTGACACTGGCCGGTGCTCTGATTCACACAGACAGCTCTTTGTAAATGACAGCGTTGTTATAACATTAGTACGATGAAACTGAAGAGAAATGTACCTGACTGCACTCTGCGACTTCACTAATGGTCCCTACTGTATTACACTCACAAGCTGGAAAATAAATCAGAGTCATTAGCAGTAACATGAAATGCACACGAGTTTATCGACACCTTCCCAGGGAATCTACAGCATCCATGTTTCTCCATTTTCAAAGAGAAATTTTCAAAAACGTTAGTCAAAGAATGATAAAAAGGATACACGCATAGGTGCTAGTCCTAAAATTGGATAGTAATCACAAAAAGTTGATTTATTTCAGTAATTGCATCCAAGATAAAGTTGTACAATGTATAAACTCATTTCACAAAAACTGATATATTTCAAGTGTTAATTTGGATTGTCAGAAATATTGGTCAACGAAAAAAATACGAAACTAACAAGTGTAGAGCTCTCAATACTTAGTTTGTATGTGTAATATTTTCTTTCTAGCACTTCTTTTCCTATCCTTCCCCTCACTATAAAAGTCTTGCAGTCAGGTGTCTTCATCATAGCCACTTTTATTGATATTCTAATTATGAGATACTGAATTTGGAGTTTTTATTAAAGACCAATGGAAAAAAATCATTTTAAATATATCAGTCTGTATTGAATGAATGAATACATTATACAAGTTTCACTTTTTGAATGCAACCACTGAAAAAAAAATCATGTACATTTGATACTTTTAGGGATGTAACGATACACGCTGCTCACAAAGTCCATGATCTGTTATGCATCACAACATTTGCATAACTATTTATATAATCAGTGAAAGAAAAAAATACATTGAAAAGTTTTGAGGCCGCTAAGCTAGAGTCTACTTTGATCCCAGCGCTAATATTTGCGTCAAGTCTTCTCTTTTACTCTAAGTGATGGAGACAACTTGTTTTATAATGTTAAAATTTGGAGACTTATGTACTAGTAAATACTAGCTAAAACTGAAGGATAACTTAAAGAAGTTTCAGAAGTGACTAGAAACATCATCAATAAGAACCAAATAAGACTTCCTAGGTGATAAATATCAGTAATTCCACGATACATAGAGTGACAATAATGTATCGCGGTATATTGTGCCACTATGCATTGTTACACCCCTACATGCTTTTAATTAGCTTTTTAAATAAAAAAAATTCACCAAAGTGTATTCATTGTAATTTCGCCATAAAAACCCCCGGTACCTCATCACAGTCATGCACAAACGCAAATAATTATATAATATTATAATATAATACTTTTGTCTTACTTGAACATCCATAAGAATTCTGAGGAGAGAGGTTCCAGTACAGAGGTTTGCAGCGGTCACATGCCAGCCCCTCCACATATGGCCGACACACACAAGAGCCCTGATTGGCCAAAAAGAACACATAGTTGTGCATCAGGATAAGGAAGGAACTTTTGAAAAAGATCACACACTCAATACAGCCTAATTTAATGTGAGCAAAAGGATAAAGCTTGGAACCAACAGGAAAATTAAAAAAAATCTCCTTTAAAACGAACCAAATGTTCAACTTAATTAAGAATTTGGAGGAATAAAATTATTGGAAGAGAAATGGTAGGATTCAAATACTATTAAGTCATGTGTAAAGCCTGAATCTCAGTCACACTCACCACAGGTGGCAGGACGTCATTGTAAACGGAGCCTGCGGGGTTACATGTCCCCACTATAAAGACCAAAATCACATTAAATGATAAATGTATTGTGAATAAATTAAACATAAACGTATCTAAGAGTCCATCTATGGAAGATCACCTCGGCAGTGGGGGAAGTTGTGGGACCCCTGAATACAGCGGTCGCACTGCTGACCCTCAATGTTGGGCAGGCACAGACAATGACCAGACACGGGGTCACAGGAGGTGGAGTGGGAGCCCTTCAGCGAACAATGACAAGCTGAAACACAAGTTGACACAAACCTTTAGTCGTCACATCAGACAAAGCTGAACAAACCAGGAGGAGAGCCATGTGACTTACGGGTGCAGCTGGGGAAGGAAAAGTATCCTGGTGCACACTGCTCACATTTAGGTCCACTGTAGTTGGGTCTGCAATTGCACTGGCCAAACTCCGTACAGCTGGTGTCCAAAGATGTGCGAGGGTCACACGTGCACCCTGAGAAATAATTAAAGACATGTATTGTTAGTTTTATAGAAGTTCGTGAATCACTGTCTGTTCAGGTGTCTTACCTTGGCAGTTTGGATATGAGTGGAAACCAGAGTCACACTGATCACAGCGAGGACCGGTGAATTCTGGTCGGCACAAACAGCGACCAACAGCATCACACATCTCCGGCAGAGATCCCACATTACTGCAACCACAATCTAAAAACAGAGAGGAATTATCTAAAATGGCTACTTTAGAAATGATATCACTGCAAAACAGTGGTAGTTTTAAACCAATAGTCTGTAAGTTATGGTGTGTCATGCCACCTGCAGGAACTGTGTCAATAACAGGAACTGTTATAGCAACCTGATCACTTTGATCAATGATGAGGGGAATTTCTTTATCTAAAAAAATCTACCAATGTTTATATTGTATATGTCAGAGACAGACTGTTAGAATGAAAAAAAAAGAAATTAAAATGAGACCATCTGTTTACGCAATATATTTCAAAGATTCTGTAGCTCACAAAGACATCCACTTGTTTTATGCTGAGGAAATAGAATTTTTGAACTAATAATAAAATTTTCAATAGGTAAACCAAAACAGTAACACATTTAGTGCTGAAATACCATTTGAAACCATTGAAACTTTTCTTGTATACGTTGAAAGGATGCTTTTTTTACATCCAGTGAAAAGAAATCAGAAATACGTACGTATTAAGAAAATGATAAAACAAGAAGCACTGTTCCCAATAAACCATTTTTTGTGGATTTGCCGTAAAGTTCATGGTTTGGCTTCCCTCAATGGGGATTTTCAGATTAGACTTGGCAAGCACTTACATTGGCACAGAGGGTAGTTGAAGTAGCCTGGTGCACACTGCTCGCATGAATAGCCCTGAAACCCACTACGACACACACATTGGCCCGTCACTGCATCACATGAGCCGTCCAGGCAACCCTGTCCTGAACACTGGCACCCTGGGGGAGGGGAATACAAGTGAGAATGTGGGCATGTTTGCTTTGCCTTTTGTCTTTGTGTGGTAAAGTGTGTTCACAAGCACTCCAACTATGCACAGGATCAACAGAAAAAAAGCAGACAGAAAACACACTTGCAACAATCTGCATGTGTCTGCTACAGTTGCTTGCGAAGAAAAAAGAAGCGCAAATTGAAGACAAAATTAGCCTGAAATTGCGCAACATTTTTACATTTCCCAAGTGCTGTGAAACCTAAATATAGATTAAACATAAACGTTTATTCAGGAAGATTGCAGTGTTTGTAATAAAATGGTCAAAATTATTTGCGCTCTGGTCAGATCTCTCAAGCTTCTCCAGATTAGTTGATTTTTTGGCTTAAACTCAGGTCAGGTACGCTCACTGTGCTCAGTGTTTCCCTTACCATTATATTAGGGGGGCGCCCCGCCCCCCCAACGGCACCCCCCGCCCCCCTTGAAGGTCAAGTTAATTTTATTTTATTTTCGTCGAATAACGACAGAAGTAATTTATATATAACAGGTCTTTGCTTTTTTCTTTTATTAAACTAAATAGCATTATGTTATTTATACGATGGCATGTAATTTCTGTCTCAACGTTTGCGCGTTTACAATTGTCCTCCGTGTCGCGCACGGCGGAGTTCCGCCCCGATGTGCGCGCACCGCGGAGTTCCGCTCCGATGCGCGCGCACACACACACCCATCAGCGGACAGAGACCGCGCGTCGGAGAGTATGTCGCAGCAGGCAAAAATATCCGCGTTTTTTAAACGCTCCCAAGGTGGTGACGATGACAGCACGTGTTCTGCTGCCGGTGTAGCTTTCCTACTCCGAATCAAAGTACAGAAAAGAGCCCAAGTGCTGCATGTCTTGCCCCTGACAGGTTTTGACCCAGCTTGGCTGTCAGAGGCGAAATACTCCCCCTGGCTGTACAAGACTGATCTTGGTAAGTAAGTAAATACACACAAGCATGAATGAACGAATTGATAAATAAATTGCTTAATTAATAGCTAGCTAGTTAGTTATACAATGGCATTTCCTGCTTTAAACTATCACTATGTTAAGTTGATTTTTACTGTTGTTACTATCAGTTATCACTTTTAAAGCCTAACAGTTAATGTATTTACAGGTCAAAACAGACATTCGCAATAGGCTGCAAGGGGACCATCTTGCAGCCTGCATGCGGATCTCAATAAATGAGCCAGAAGTTTCAGACTATCCATACCAAGATGCTCTGGAAATGTTCTTTCAGAAGCCCAGAAAGATGCACTGCAGTGACAAAAGCTGCACACTTTGTGAATAATTAACATATTAAAATAAATCTGATGTTTAGTGTTTAGTTCAGTGTACAGTTGTTTAGTTATTGTACAGTAATTGTTCAGACATTATAATATATTGGTATACTGCAATTAAAAGAAACATATAAACACTATTAAGTGTTTGTGTGAGTGTTTTGCCGAACCACCCATAACACCACAACCCCCCCCCCCAGGCCATGATCCTAGGGGAAACACTGGTGCTCATTTGGATATCCATGCTTTGGGTCGTTAGCATGCTTGAAGACAAACTGATGACCCAAACCAATTTATTCTTACAGTATGTATGCTATCGTCCTTCAAAATTCTTTTTTTTTCCTGTTTCACGACAAGATTCCCAGTACCAAACACACCCTCCATGATGCATCAATTTCCCCTAGAAAACATCATACTGGCGTGGAGGTGTAGTCTTAATTGGTCGGTAAACTCACAGTGCATTTCTGTGGAGGGTTCTAGTGATTTTAGAGGCATCCCTTCCAGACTTGGCTTCAAGTCTTTCGGCTGTTGGGTATTTATAATCGAACATAATCTTCCTGTTTCTACTCATCTTGTTCTCCACTGTGTTGCTCTCTTTAAACTTCTGGATATTCTTAACACTGGAAACGATTTGATAAACAGTTTCTTTCTCCAAACGAATCCCTTTCATCTTTGCCATGATTAATATTTAAGTTATTTTACTAGTTGTTTGTAGTACATTAATCCTCAATTTACAGTTTAACTAAACATTTAAACAAGGGTAACTGACCTAATCATACAAATTATCAAGTCATTTGTGTTCTAAACCCAATTGAAGTAATAATTTCTCATTAAAAGGCTACCCATCTACCTTCTTACTAAATCCACCCATCCATAGCATCCATCCATCTAGAAGAAGTCAAACTTTGCCAAGGAGAGGAAAAAGGGAAACCATTGCTCTGTTAAACATCACTTGAGAATGAATGAACAAATCTGCATTTTCACAGGAATTTGGAGCGAGGATCAGACTTCACCTAGTTTTGTCTTAAACTAATATACAGAACATAACTGATTAATCGTTACACAGAGTTAACCACAAAAATGAAAATAACAGTGATTTTGTCTACAGTTCTTACTCTGACAGGTGCGTCCGAAATGACCATAGACACAGGTGTTGCAGTATTCCCCAGAGAACTCAGGTTTGCAAAGGCAAGTGTTGGTGCGAGGATCTGGCCTACATGAGTTTCCTTCAGTGCCTGCAGCATTACACTCACAGTCTGCAGAATATCAACATAGGATTAGCAACAAATGAATACATTATTGAACCAAAGTAGCCCAAGAAAACGTCATTTATTAATTTAAAATCAAAATGAAGAAAAACTAATTCTTACTGATTATTTCTCCAGCTGGTTTTGCCTCGCCGCTTATGTAGGCCTCTGAAAGGAAGACACAAATCTTTTCATGACAAAAAAAAAGGCATTTTTATACCTCGTTGCCTACTAAACGTATGGCCTAAGCAGAAACTTACGGTAGCATTCAGGGAAATGTTCATATCCCTCCGCGCATCGGTCACAGTTCTCACCAGTGTAGTTGGGTTTACAGTAACAGCGTCCAGTCAGGTCCTCACAAGTGCCATCAGTGAATTCAGACTCACACTCACACTCTGGGAAATATGGGGAAAAAAAACAGAAGACTAGATGATTCTTTACTCATTCATAAGGTTGTGCTTTACAGAAAATGCATGTGTGACCAATAATGCAAACAAGGTCATTGTAACAATCAAAAATAAAAATATTCAATATTAAAGGGCACTTTATAAAAAAAAAAAAAGATCAGAAAATAAATACATTAATAATTTAACGCAGGACAAACAAGAAAACAAATATATGGAATAGTAATATATTATTATAAATATATTAATAATATCAATAAATAGGAGATTGAAATGAAAATATTATATTTTTTAAATATTAGTTACTTTTTTAAAATTAAATAAATATAGCAAAATACATAATTCTTACATTTAGGCAAGGCAAGCGTGTTTGTATAGGACATTTCATACTAATTTCAATGTGTAATTCAAAGTGCTTTACCAGAGAGTTTAACCAGATTTGGGATACAAATGTATTTGTCATAAACAGAAGAGCTCAGAGAATTGTGCCATTTTCAGAAAAGAAACGTGTCAATTATAGTGAAATTAAGTTGAGGGTGTTTACTAATACCAAGTACAAACATCAGAGATGAACGATAAGCTAGCCATATTTTGAGTATTTTATTAAAACACAGAGTAAAGATTTGGACGGTTAAAAACATTGGGACAAGGACGGCGGAGCAGCAGATGACGAAGTCAAAATCTGCAGCCTGTGGAGGTACACATGAGGACACCAACCGGCTGAACCCATAGTGTTGAGAATTTTCAAAATACAAACCTAATATCCCATTAGTATAGAATAAAAAAGGGTATGAAACATGATATCATTGGGCAAGTCCCATTTTGAAAATGTATTTGCTGCAACAGTCTATTTTTACACATTTCTTTTAACGAAAGTCTCACTTGAGCAGGCGTAGGGTGACTCTAGAGGATGATCAGGTGATCTGTAGTATCCAGGAACACAGCGTTCACAATTGGCGCCGGTGGTGTGATGCTGTCAGAGATGAAAAGTTGGCAAAAATCACTAGATTTGCATTTAGAGTGCTGCGTATACATATGATGGCCAAAATATAGTGACGTAATCTTGGTTGTCGATTTGTAAAACTGATCCCACCTGGCATTCGATACACACTCCACCTCCTCTGTACTCCCCCTGCATGTCAAGACTCTCTCTGCGACGCTCAATCTCTGGGTCATAGTAACACTCAAAGGAATGTCTGTGGCAGTTGCATGCTGCAAACACAGATAAAACAAAGTTATATCACCATTCAAATAAACAAACAAAAAAAATCATGCGTTGAAAAAAAAAATACGAGGGAGAAAAAGTAAGCAATGGAAGACACACACTTCAGTTTCCAGACAACAAAGGAAGGAAAAAGAAACACAGAACAGCCATTAAAAGGTTCAAAAGCTGAAAAGTTTCAAATGTGTAGCAACTTAACGTTTAAAAGACTTTTCTAGCATCAAGAAACATACTTTTTATCCAACGTTTTATCAAAACCAATTGCACGAGCTTTTTTTTACTAGAAGAAAACAGATGAAACATGTTGGAAAAGGTAAGTTGGGGTTACCAGTTAAAGTAAGAAGTTTAGAACTGTGAAACTCATTCAATCATTTTTCAACAAAAATCGTTTAAAAAAAGCATCGTTTATATGTATATCTTTTTAAATGGCCACTAGTGGAAAATAAACTACCTGCTCTACCTTCAAAGTATGTCACTGCTCCTGCACTTTATTTCTCTAGCTTTGACAAAACATTCAAAGTGGATAGATAGGCTTGTATTTTAAGTCTCTAATAGAGTGGGTGAGGTCAAAGCAAACCTGGCATGAGATGAAACATCTGTCAGATGGGACAAACTCTCTGGATTTCCTCAAGACGCCTCTTCTCACAGATGTGCAATTAAAATCAATGAGGTCTCAAACAGACAGCTAGATTAGAGAACTTAGTGATTAGATTAGGTGAGAAACAGCGGAAATGTCCGGGAACAGCCCCCAGTACAAAGATAGACACCACAAGAGTGAGCCTGGGGTTCTCTCGGAGGCATTATGGGAAGGTTTTACAGTGTGTGAGAAAAGCCAGAGTGGATTAGTGTCTGATGAGCTCACAGTGCTCTGGGGCCTCTCTCATTCTCAGTCACTGATGTCTTACTAAGACCACACTGTACTCCAGCTATTAACATCCCACTCAACTAAGAATGCAAACTAAAGAGATGATACTCAAAACTTATTAAACATTTATTAAACATCTAAAGCCTGAGTTATGATTGTATAAAATTATAAAAACACGGTGAAACACCATCATAAAGTCCTACTGCACTAAATGCATATCTTTATCCATTCAAGTGTCTTGGGGTTGCTTACGTGCATTTGTAGAATGCATTGGTAGTTGGAATAACAATTCAATTTTAAAATCACCAGGTATTGTATAAAACTATGGACTGAAATGGATAATTTCACATTTGTTTACTCAAACAAGAACGAATCTCACAAAGAGGTGCAGACAGGTAATAAATTAATGTTTTGTAGGTCCACTGGCCCTAGAGTCAAACACTCACGTTCACATTCATTTGCACTGTACGTAGTGGCTGGCCTCCATGGAAACTGGTTGAAGCCAGGGCAACAGCGATCACATGACGGGCCACAAGTGTTATGCTGGCAGTCACACTGAAGTCTGGGACAAACAGAGACAAGGCATAGGTTAATCAGAGACAGTAGAGTTTGTACCTTTCAGAGCATTTGTATCTCTACCTGTGAATCTGCTCTGATACAATTTTTTGTAAGTAATGCTACACTATAGCACAAAAAAAGCTGTTTGAAGAAAATTCATAACTCCAATAGATTTTTAGGAGTTGAAAGTGCATAGAACACCAATGTGACTGGTCAGAATATTATCGTTTAGCAGCCTTCGGTGCATTTTTGAGGGTCTAAATGCGCTCTATAAGGCAACAAATTTCGTACACGTTAGAAATGAACAAATACGTCTGATTGAGGTAAGAAAAGTGCTCTATAACGCCACCTAACGCATTTCAGTTTATGGTGCGCTGACAGTTTGACTTAGGCTAATGAAATTGGGTAAACGTGTAGGGTACCACGACTTAAAAATAAGTAATATGAACCATATTTCCAAAAATTGCCAAAAAGTTCGTTAATTAGCAAAAACCTTCTAAATTGGCCATTTTGGTCATGTATACTTTAACAAACTCCTAGAGGTTTTGTCATGTATCTCAAAGCCGCTTCAGTCTTATCTTAAGGTATATGGAATGTTAAATAGTGAAGCTGTTTGACTTGGTTAAACTGTACGCACAGCAGCTATCAAAAGTCGATATTTTGCGGGAAGTTGTTAATAACTCAGCCATAAAATGTCTGATCGGGTTAAAAACCTGCATTGCGTGTTTAAATATCATACCTGAACAACTGATATAATAACCTAAAGTATCCGTTTTAGCGCCACAAGAAAAACATTTTACATTAATAAGATACTTCTTTCACCAATTTATAATGAGGACATTTTCCATTACAGAAACAGAACAATATTCATCTTGACATTTTATTTAGTGGTATTATTTATTTTCTTCCTCAAATTTGAAAAGTTTGAGCCTGAAAACATTAATAAAAAATAACCTGAGGTGCTCAAGCAATGTGATTGCTATTTGCAGCTTTACTTTTTTGGTACATTTAGGTTGTATTTCTTTGTATAATAATAACAACATGTGATGTTTCAATTCATGTGATGAAACTAAGTGCCTTGTCTTTGAATGGATGCATGAAAAGGAGAACAAAAGTGCAACAAAGACATTCCCGTTGGTATGTTTGACAGCAGTTATTCCATGAGATTCCTCATTGTATCTCAATCATGAGAGGCCAGTTTATGCAAATCTTCCAGCACTCCATCTCAAAGAGCACTAAACGAGCCACAAAGGAGCCTTAAGGGGTTTAATTCAACTGAATAAACTTCTCAGAGACCTTGCTGCTTCCAGGAAAAGAGTCAAGTAGGAAGATGCTGAGAAAGTGTGCACAAAACTTGAAAGCCTGAGAGGATTTCTCAAAGACCCAGGGACTTGCTAAGCATACCATCTGGAAATGGGTATAATGGTGTGCTCATGGGTGGCTACACTTACACATGCATCAGCATAAAGCTAGATCAGAGATGGCCAACAACTGAAACATTTTCAGGCAGCTAATGCATTAATAGACCATGAACGAGGACATTAAAAATCTCAATCTTTTCATTCCAAAATGGAAAGAAAGGCACCAGTTCTCACTCTCTAGATCTATGCCCTCGTGTATGAAACATTCATATGCTACCAAACAAAAAAAATGGAAATCTGGTGGAATTGCATTTCCCCAAATTTTTGCTCTTCGGTGATTATTGACAGTTGCAATAATACACAAATTGCATTGTTGGTAAAGATTAATTTTGGCCTTATATACTGACAGAAGAGTTTAAGATGCACACTATTACTACGCCACCTGAGCTACTAAAAGTGCTATTTTGAACAATTACTTTCACCCTCTCTGCAACGTATAATGGTTAATAATTTATTTTTTACATAATACACCAGCCCCAAGCTTTCACTAGCTCATTCTTTCTTAATATAATTTTTCTAATTTCTGCCGAAAGCACCTCTAACTCCGTTGTTGTGACGTTGCATTCCCTGTTTACAATGTAGCCATTTTAAAATGTTAAAATGCACCTGAATGATGGGTTGGTTGGGGCATTTCGCTCATGTATTTGTACACAAACATACACAGGAAAATTTGTGCATTTTTGTGTGCACAGAACCATTTGCAGCTTTGTGTTTACATGTTTTTCTGTGAAATTAACAGGTACACAACGGCCGAGGTCACTAGATCAGTTCTTCTTTTCCATGGCAATCAACCCATTAAGGACTCATGAAAAGGTTTTTTACTTTGTATTGGATGCCACATTTATTTTACAAAAAACCTTGAGAATAAAATGGCATTTTATCTCACCATATTTCCAAAAACACACCATCCTTACTCACTTGTGCAAATAACTTTCCTGGAATTTGTTTGGATGGTTGGGTGACTGTTTAATCCCTCATTAACTCCCATCGCAGTGTTCCGGAGCCTTACTTGAAACGAGCCTCAATTGTGCATACAAAATACTCCCACCCACTGATTCTTAACCCTCAGATGCCATCATCTTCCTCTTGTGTTTCAGAAGCACTCAATTCAAATTACCCATAAATCATCTTCACGCCAGTTTTACTCCTGATATCTGGAGGGCAAACAAATGCTTGAGAGAAGCTTAGGTTGAGCACACTTCACAGATTGACTTCTGACCTTGAGATTCTCCATCAGTCTCAAGATTAACCTATAGTTTAGCTCAGTCAATCAATCCCATCCACCATTTAGCATTCCACACATAATGGACAATGTACACAATTTGGGATTCATTTTCAGCTCCCCGGTGTACCTCTAACAAAACTGCATTTAATTAATAAAGTAGCATTTTCTTTTTTCAGTTTTAGTTTGTCTTGCAAACTGTTTTAGAAATGTTTCTATGTACATCAATTTAATAAAAATTAAAATAAACTTAAGAGTAGATAATAAAAAGGCTGCTAACAAAGAAGAGATACACACAAATCCAAGATAAGGATTTCTTTCTAGCAATGGTCTCTATTCTCGGTTATAAGAAGTCCCACAAATGAGTATTTGACACATCTGACACCTTCCAGGTGGTTCATTCACATCACCGAGCAAAGTAGGAGGAATCTGAGGAATTATCGACTACAGAAACAATCAGTTCATAAGCAGGGACAAACTATGACCGGCATGGCAGATTACGATGAGTCACTTCATAGATTCCTAAAATAAAAAAAGCCTTTTTCAGTTAAACAGCATGATCTGATTTATTTCTAAATCTCCTCTACATAGTACGAACACAATTTACAAGGATTTCAAATTAACGTCCAACTTTAGATTATCAAGATGAGTAAAATGGAATCAATTAAGAAAATAATGAAAGAAGCTCTGCATGCAACAAAGCAAGACGATCCCATTAGTTTTCAATTTCTGTGAACAAGAGTAAAAGTGACTGACAACAGTTTGCAGGAACGTCCATTGACTACAAGAAAGAGTTGGACATCCTTGTGATTCCTCTTTCTACGTAACCTTAACTGCTTGTCATTAAACCAACCTGAAAGTGGCAACAATCACTCTTTGGCTCCTGGCATCAAGCCGTGAAAATACACCAAAATCATTGGGATTGCTACCATTGAAATTGACCGATCGTTTACAGAAAATTGGCCAAATTAGCAGGTTATCAAGAGAGAGAGATAATAGTTTACTGTCTGCTATATGCATGGGTATCTTCTGACAGGGGAGCAAATCCAGACTCCTACAGAGACTCAAACAAACATCACTCAATGTCCTGGAACACGTGCCTGAGGGGATGAATGGCTCTGACCGTAATCCTACCAGGATAACACATGCTCAACAAACAAGACAAACCAGTAGAGGTTTTTTGTTTTATCACATCAGTGGCTTCCATCTATTTGTTAAAACTCTAGCCGTGATGAAACAAATGCTTTGAGGTAAATTTAGAGAAATGTATACCACATCTCTTAAAACCAGGCAAGTGTAGACTCTTCCGAAGCAAGCGTTAGGATCGCATGTATGTACCTGTTCTGGTGATGCAGGTGGAAACTACAGGAAATTTAAACACCCTCCAGGAAAGAGAAGATTATCAACTATATGACATCAGCCACCTTCTTGACACACCTACTGATAGACATAGCCTCTGGCTAACAGTCAGGAAAGTAGGACTGTGTGTGCACAAGTCAGTAAAACGTATAAAAAAACAAAGACAGTGAAGTTTTTGTTGCGTTTCCTCAAAATATGTTGGCTTTAGAAACATCTCATTGGATTTCATAACGTAAAGGCAATCTATAGCTGATTTAGAATCTGATTTTAAACTTTATCTCTATAAATTAATTTTATGACAGACAATGGTTGCTGCAAATTCATACAGGGGTTAAATCAATACAGTGTGTTTCTGTACAAATGTATGTATTTCTAATTAGATTTTTTTTTTAAAAATGGCGGAAAACCCAACAACTCCAACAATTCATTCGTGAGTGTAAACCATTTTTTCTTCATTCTGCGCTGTATTCTTCAAATATGCCACAGTCAATATATATAAAGATAATCAATGAATACTAGAGAAAAATATTTTTTTTATGTAGTTAACATAAAATAAAAATCCATATTCTCTTCTTTAGCAAAAACAGTGACGTTTGGCATTTTTCCAGGGTTTGTTATGAACAACATTAGAATTTCAATATTTGGCACACAATTTAAAAGCTAATGGAAGTCATTTTCTCTCTTTTTGTACAAAAATACATATTGTTTGCTAAAATATTGAGTTCAGAATCTGTGCCATATAACAGAGCATAAAAAATTTCAAACATTATATTAACAAAATACGTAAACATACATATTATCGTTTCTCGACATAGATCTCAGAGAAGAGAGCAACATAAGAAAAATTAATACAACGCATACATCCCTTAGAACTTTATGAAAAAACTTGGTAAAGTCACTTACTTGTAGGGGTCATTGGGGTCTTGAGCGTTACAGGCCTCAGCATGTCCATTACACACACATCTTCCACCAATGCTAATGTCTTTAATACTGTAGTAATACTGGAAGACAACAGATGAAACAAAAAATTTAAAGTTAAGCCATTTTGTTTTTTGAACAATAGCTTAAAAAAAATCAAGTCAATCAATCAAGAAACATGGGATTACGATGTGGGGAAGGTCATTGACAAACTTGGGGCTATAAGGAGGATATTCATCGAAATGTACACCAGGGCGAAACTCTTAATAACTCACTGCTATTTTTTTTTTCATTATTTGGTAATGCTGAGTTTTCGGCTGATCTCCCGTCCTTGGGTTGTGTACTAACCAATCGAAAAGTCAGTTTCCAAATTAGTCAAGTCGAACAGTTAACTAAGAACATTTAAAAATGCATTTGGCCAATGACTGGTTTTATGTTGGGAAATAAATAAAAGTGTTAAAGCATTCTTACTCTTCGAGTGACAGTGGGGTCTCTCAAGGCTTTGCCCATCAGGTGACCAAGCAGGGTATTGGTGCGCAGGAAGCGCAAGCGGATATTTGTAGCCTTGGTAAACTCCCTCAAAACTGGAGAATAGGAGAAGTTCATGGCTCCTGGTCGTCCGTTCACCAGAGACACCACAATCTGAAGAAGAATCAGTGAACATGTTGAGTGAGAAACAGTCAAAGCTTGTACTGGGGTTGTGTGTTCCTGTACCTCTCCGTTCTCCAATGGAACAATTCGGGAATATTCTGTTGTGCAGATGATGTCATCATCATGGTAGATCCGCTCAATGGTCCTCTGACCAAATCGCTCGATGCAGTCTCTCTTGGAGGCTAGAGCAAATCCAGAGAAAATAAACATTTCAGCTGAGAAAATGTAATCCTCAAATCTAGTGGTTCCATCTGTTTCATTGTTCATGTTTCTTTTCGAAAAAAAGAAACTCTCAGCTAAAAAAATAAAAACTAAAGAAAAAAAAACAGCTAAAAACTCTTCTGTTTGATGGATTATTTCACTTCCTTGTTCTGTAGCTGGAACTCCTTTTATAAGCCCTTCTTATAATTCACCGATCTTTTTTATAAAATGCGGTTATAAAACTGGTTGGATTTTGGTTTTACTCACAGGCAAAGAACTGCCACGGCTGGTAGGTTTTCCCAAAGTCAATAGAGCGCTCCAGCACCCACAGGTCCGGCCGGGGCGAATTGGCAAATTTAATGAGCACATAAGCAACATGGAAGAGCTGTAAAGAATAAAAGAATATTTGACATCATACGTGACTGTACATAAATCTAGCTTTCTCATTTTAACAATGAACAATGAGAGCATACATCCAGCACACTTCTAATAAAATGTCATTATTGGGAACAGATTAATAGGCCATAATGCATGAGTGAAAGTCAGAAATGACACATTTAGCCAGTGAAATTACCATCATCATAATCAAAAATAAAAGGAGTAATCACACTGGAAAATATGAACCTTCTGCTGGTTTGGATGACCCTGCAGTAGAAATGACAGATTTGCGTTGGAGCTTTTATACAGATTGATTAAGTTCAAGTGCAGCAGATGTTCTCCCGCTGTGGCTTAGTCATAGATGTTTTACAATATAATTGAACATAATTGGACTCTTTTACCAACAGCCAATCAGTATTCATACTGCCCCAGAGAGTGTGTAAGTGTGTGCATGTTTTATATGATGTATGACATGAACATATTTGTTACGTTTTATTACAATAACACCTTTTACATAACCTATTTCACACATATATTTTGTAGAGTTTATAAAAAATAAAAACTCATTTTTTATAATTAGTTAATTTTTGTTATTTACAACTAGTTCTAAATATTTTCCCCAAACTAATAGCAATGGAAGACCTCCAGGAGTTAATTTGCAAAATGGATTAAGTATGGTTTGATTGATTTGGTGAGTTGGTTGTAAAAAGCATTTAATGTGTGAAATCCTTTTGAGACCTTGGTAACCCATATTGTTTGTTCCACAACAATAAATTGTTCCAAACACACAAAATTAAAATCAGTTCTAGACAAATCATCCTGCCACTGTATATGTTTGTTCCACTATCTGCACAGCTGCCAAAACACAGGCCACATTCTCACGGGATAATTCTTGCATTTGTAAGAGAGACAATACTCAATGTTATGACCAACAGAACACTTGTGTCTGAAGTGACTTTACCCCCTGTAATCTCTCTAAAAGTGTGTTTTCCTTAAGAAAAGTGAAGGCTTAACACCTCAACGTCCGTCTACTTCCTCTCTAAGCCTTCACACATCCACCCCCAACCATCTACACTAACTTACAGAAGCCCTCAATGCAACACAACCCCATAGCCCCTCTTGGACAAAAAAGCACTTCAGCTACGTCAGGTTCTTTGTCAACACCAGCCTCCTCAAAGATACGTCGAACAAAACCACATCTGTGGAAGTATCTGAGGGGAGCGGTGGGGTGGAAAGGTGCACTGCTTTGAAATGGGGATCATACGCTCTTTCTTCAAGCCGTCAGAAGAGCGGCTGCTCATAAGGGTGTGAATGAACCTGAACCTCGGACTGTAGAGAAATCCCAACGGACTCGAGGTGTGCATTTCTAAACTTCCCTTAAATTACAGCCTTGGTGAAAAAGCTTTATGCTTCTCTAAAGAGGCAGGGATTTTTAGATGAGGAGTCCCACCCTCAAAAATCACTCGTGTTACAACCGAATCCATTCAAAAAAAATAACTGGAGTAAATCACATTAAATCACTGAGAGTCTCCTCCTCAATCAGTCCTATTTTCTTTCACATGTGCAGAATGCGACTGAAACAATATGACATTGAAACTGTGGCCACGCTCATATTGGTCAATCAAAAATGAGTATCCAGCACTGAGTTTGCAAAAACACAACGTCGCTGTCCAGTGATTAAAAGGTGCATGTGATTCTGTACATTTGCAATCATTTTCAAAAAAGCAGGGTTACATGTAAAATATGCTGCGTTAACGTGTGGATGAAATAACTGTTTTCAAAAGAATAATGTGGACAGGGCCTCAGCCTTCACCAGAATGGAAAGTCTGGAGTAAAACAATATGAGCAACAGAATTTTAGCAAAATTTTTCTTTAAACCATATATTTAAAGTCAGAACTAATGGAAAGGTCACAAGCAGAGTGGTGGGACATTACACAAATTAATTTTATACTTTTACAGGAAGTAATTAATATGAAATCAGTGGCCAACTAGAGCGAGTGTTGCTGTTTGAAATGCCCGTCCACTTCAGCAACCTGGATATTTTAGAACTTGTTTTGAGGTCTGACCCTTTAAATCTTCATGAACCCCTCATAATACTGCCCCGTCCTGTCCCATTGTCCACTGCGCCTGCTTTGACGTACTGAGAGGATACAATGGTGTAACCGTAGTGTTGATCCTTACACCCTACAGCAGCACAACCTGAACACTTAGTAGACATGATAGACTGTTAAACTCCGCACGGAGAATCTAGCAAACCTGGATGCAGTTTGATCATTATAAGGAGATTGTTTTACACACATGAAAATGCTCTGAAACAAATCTTGTCCTCTGAGGTACTCTTTAAAGCTACTTCTTATAGACAAAAGAGGTCACTGTTTGGTTTGCTTAGGGATGGTTTTGCTGCTGCATGCATAAAGCGTATTTGAAATGTAAAAAAAAATGTGATTCCTGTAAAACGAGTTCCTTAGGGTTAATTATTAAACAACTCATTCTGCTCTGCTTACGTTCGCATAGTTATAAGAGTGGAAACAGTTTTTTGGGAGGGTGAGTGGTTGGCAAATCATTAAGCATCCGACAAACCTTCAGCACCTTGGTCAACAGAACAGAAGAAATATGGTGAAACTCAGTAAATGTCATGCTTTTACAGGTGGATATTTCAAGCAATTTATCATCATTTGTCCTGAAGAACCCATACGAATCTCTCAAGACCATCCAGCTGCTCCTTCGAAAAGCTCATAGATATTTTTTTATTTCTTTTTTCTCTAAATTGGAGCTGTGTGATTTGACCTAAAATCAAAATCTTGACTGATTGAACATTTTAAGTTGATTACTGGCCAAAATTATATTTAGGGCTATAAGGAAAATAAAATAAAACTGTTTGAGAAATAAAATTGTTTTCCTTGCAGTACACAAGCAATTCACTGTATTGTGCAGGCTTTCAATGTGAGGATGAAAAGGATTTAAATCAATTTATATTTAAAACAGCACAAAGCAGGGTATTCAAGTGAAATCAAAAAGAAACAAATTGGAGTAAAATACAGGAATAAATACTTGTAAATAACGGCTCCTAATGTAAAACAGTTACATATGAACATAATGGTCTGTTACACACCGACCAAATCTATCCCTACATCCATCCCTCTATTTTCTCTTTGCCCCACCGCGTTCTGTCCTAATGTAAGCTGCTGTTGGTGTAAAGACATGACTGCTAATCTGTCGGAATCGAGGGGAAAGAAACTGATCCTCTATAGACATTCATCATCCACAGTGTCCTGTCTCTGAAATAATGGCCTGGCTATCGGGAGGAATGACCATGGTAACAGGGGATGCTGTAACAGCTGCCAGAGACCTCTCATGCCATAAATCCTCCAACATCGTTAGCTGGTATGTCCATGGTTGGGTGAAATGAACCTGTGATGGGTCACTCCGGGGTTCAAAGCTCAAACACAGCTGTTACCCAAGAAAGACTGAATGTGATCAGCATAACGGATCCCACCCATTCCAGACATGCCCATGAGAGACGTGTTTACCAGCTATTGATTCAGAGATATGATGTAGTAAAAAAAAAAAAAAAACAGCAAAAGCAGTAGGGGATCGTCTTGAAGAAAATACTATACTCTAGCATTCATAGCCTTACAGAAATCAATAATTTTTACAGTTGTAAATACAGCGTCTATAGTGTTCAGAATATATGGGGTCGAAGTGCACTTTTATGCTCTCATAATTAAAATTTTGAGACAAATCCTATGTGGGATTACACTTTAAATTGAAACCAATTGCCAACAACATACATTTGCAAAACTGCCATCCAGAAGTCACCATTGTTGACCTAAATGTAGACTTTAGCTAACTTTCACCAAAACTGTCCTCACGAATAATGTGCAGTGTGATTTTTAAAAGGATATATTTTTTTTAATTATTAAATTTGAATCTTATAGAGTTATGATTGCGCCATGTTTTTATCAAGCAAGGTATATTAAGGATTTTCAATTTTTTTTTTCTTGTGAACAACATTAACTATTTGTCTCTATTGGGCACATGGCTCTATTCTGGTCTGTTGTGCCATGTGCTCTCCTGTCTAAACATTAAATCTGTTTTCTGCGCTTAAAATTACTTCTATGATCATATTTAGACTGGAAAACCTTAGAAGAACGTTTATATGTCTAACTTAATAACCACTGAATGCTCTTGAGCATAGCTACAGTCAGCATCAGAGCAAGTGTGAACAAGATTTGACACTGCTAATCTACACTCAAAATACGTCCCTATGACAAAACACAATACTGATGAAAAGACCTGCATTGCTTTCCGCTACATTGATAGGAAGCTCTGCAGGCAGCTTGAGAATAATGGATAATAGGACTATGTTAGCCGCATATGTGGCTGGATTACAGAAGTAGACCTTTGTTAAAAGTAGAGATATTTTGCTTCCTGAGAATGTTTGTCAAGCTGCTGAGTGTGTTCATGTTATCGTCTCTAAGGCATCTGAGGAGGGTCGTGAAGGGTTTGGTGATTTGTTCACACCTGTTCTTCATGCCTCAAACTCACCTCCGCTCAATTTAAAACCATCCTATCAGTCTGGAATGCACTGAGCATTCCACTACTATTGATTAGGTCTTCCTCAAAAGACCATGAATGGATTTGGGAATGCTAGCTGCATGGACGTGAGAGGTTTGAGATTGTTAGGGAATTCCAAAGAAGCTTGTCACCACTGTCTTTCCAATCACGTGTCAATTATTATTTGCCTTCCAGCACAAGAACCTTCACCTAGTTTGCTGACCAAAGCATTTTTTAATTGCAGTGTCCTTGGAATGATGTGGGAAGGGAAGAGGGAGTAGTTGATCTGTGTTTTTCTTTTCTAAACTGGGAGGTCAAGAGGGCGGTTGTTGGTTTGTTATTCAACCTGCTGGTTTTGCTCTTGGCTTGTACTGGATGTCTTTGGGAAAAAAAGGGGTTGGTGTTTTCTGTGTCCCAGATGTTGTCCAGACTCTAATTAGATATCCCTGCTGGTGTCTTATCTGTATTTTGTCCATCTGGTCTAATACAGACTCTCAAACAAAAAAATAAAATAAAAAAAAAAAGTCACCCTGTGTCATTTAAGACAATTCATATATTGAGAAAAGAGATTACGCATCATATGTTGAATAAAATGGTAACCAAAATGACAAAAAGAAAACTGCTAAAAATTGTATTACATTTGTGGAATAAAATGTTCCACTTGACAAATAAAAGGCATATGAATAAATTGGTAAAACAAATGATTGAGTAGACTACCTTTATTGATAAATACGCTACACTGTGATACAATGGTTGGTACATTAGGTAGGTTTTCAGTTCAAGAACTGCCTTCTTTTTGTTTTTCAGCTTCTTTTCAGTTTACTGGTCATGGCAACATCTCCAGGGTGCCTTCACCCAATAAAAGCAGAGAGAAGTAAGCTCATATTTCCAAAACAAACATGCACAAACAAGGTTTATGCGACCAGAGGAGCAAGGCCATGGACATGACTGTGTTTGTGATCTCATTGACCATGATGGTGACCAGGAACTGTGTGTATCGATATTCATGATTAACATATTAAGGGCTCGGCTAAACATGCCTAAAAACATCAATGAATTTCACCCACACCAGAACTGGTGAAAATTTCCATCTGATGGGGTTGAAAAGTGAGTGTGGCAAATTGTCTCTATAGCGCCTCTTAACATGTATCAGCTTATGGTGCTCAAACACAGTCATAGGCGAATAAAATTTGGCACAGATGTGTAGGGTACCAAGACTTGAATAGAAGTAATATGGATTGCGTTTCCAAACTCTACAGAAAGTTGGCTAAAATCTACAGGCTGTTTCAGGGATGTTAAATTGCAAAGGTTTTCTGCTTTGACAAACTATTTGCTGACGGCAGGCATCGAAAACCAACATTTTGCCATGAGCAGAGAGTTGTTATAAAATAGCCATATAATCAGTCCCAAATTTCCCAACTATGCTAACAGTCAATGTCTGAACACATCTACAATGTAAACTCCTGGTTATAGCCCCAACAGATGGCAACAGAAAACATTTACTACATTTAACATTGTTAAGATGTTCTTCTTTTTACAATATGTGAATTAAATTTGGGCCAAAACGATAACAGAAAGTATTTTCGGACTGTGGTGGTCACAACACCATATTATACAGTTTCATAACTTTTTTGCCTGAATTGTTCTGCAATTTTAACAATTTTTGTTTAAATAGTTCCCTAAATAAAGTTTGGTTGCAGTGTATAATGCAACAAACTAAAGAGAGGTATTTGCGCTTGAGAAGCTAGAGACGTTTGACCGCTGCTTGCAGCTTTAATTAATAATTATTTTAATTATTATTTCTGTTCTTTTTAATACGTTTTTACCAAAACAAAACCCAAGATTTTAGAAAAAGCATTCACAAAACATTTCAAGGCATCTTCTTTAGAATAAACAAAGACGACATATGGTACTTATTATAGTCTTTATATCCTTAAGAGTGACAGTTAAGAGAGGAACAGGTTCAAATTAAAAAGTACCACTCCCGAAGCTCTCTTCTGAAGTTTCTCTCCGTCTTGTCCTGTGCAGTGAAGTGTTTAAATTAAACTGAATGTATGGGCGCTGTGTATAGCCCTGATCAAGCATTAAAGGCCTTGATTCACAGAGGACCCCCAACTTCTCCACCGTTGAAAGAGTGTTAAAGAGGAAGTAGGAAACAAGAGCAGTCAGGGTTTCTTTTGTGTTCCCCTGGGAACTATCTGAGAGGTTATATGTTCTGAAGGCAGGTGCCCTCTCATTAAGCACAGTCATTCACTGCAAGCACCACATTAGGCATGGTCCACTCTCGACTGCAAGCAGTGGAAGAGGAATGCATCACGTTAGAGTAGCCTGGAATGATCACATTAAACAATTGAGAGAATAGCTAAAATATAGTGCTTTGAGAATATGTAGGTTGTGTAATTCACAATTGCTTCAGATTTAAAATTGGTTTCAGATTGGAGACAGATTTAATATTGGTTTCAGTCTTAAGCTGAGCACTACATAAGGTTTGAAATCAAAGAACCAGCAGGACCTTCTGACGATTGGAACCATTTAATGTAATGATGACAGAAACTTCACTTCCGTGTTAAGAACGACTGAGTGCTTGAGGCTTTAAAAAAAAAAATAGCATGAAGCGTGACCATAAATTAATTTCCCAACATTTCTATTTTTAATAATGAGGAAGTGATTCACTATTAAGGTTCCATTTTATACATAAATCCATTGGTGTCATCACAGACATTCTATGTGTTTATAGCAAAATAGACCCACTATGTTACTGATAAATTGCTCATTAAATTCAAAGATTTTGATGATTTTATTTAGTCTTTGTCGATGCAAATAAAACTAATAGCAGATATCCTAAGAGGCTGGGCATTAGAGTACATTACATTTCCCAAACTAAAACAAGACAGGGATGTTTACATTGGGCTAAGCTGCAAAAGCTTAGAGACCAACAAGGGTCTCCAATTTGAAAAATCAACCAATATAGATTAAATTAGTTTTATTTATCTCATATTAGGGCTGGGCGATATGGACCAAAAGTCATATCCCGATATATTTAGGCTGAATATCGATATACGATAAATATCCCGATATTTTTATCAAAAAGTGAGAGCAATTGTTTAGTCACAGTCAAACCCAAATATGACATTTCACAAGTAGTTTTATTTAAACTGGCCGGATGAAACAATACTCAGCTGTTCCCTTGTTTTTGGGAATAAAATATAAATATATTTGAATACGCAAATAAAATATAAAAATCTAAAGTTTGTATAATGCTGTACATTCATTAATTATTAAAATATTCAATGCTGTAAGCAACTTAGGCGATTGCATTCTTTTAAACTTTTTAAACAATATTTATAGTTTTACAATGTGTTACAAGTAAATTTGACATCTACGCGGCATATAATAAAAATTAAAACTTTTTCACGAGTAAACATTTTATGTGAACTCTCATTGGCTTAGTCTGTGTAATCACGTGATTGAATGCGCGTTCACGCAAGAGGGGAGTCGGAATCTGCCGGGGAGTCGAAATATGGCACAACAACGGTACACCGCGGGAAAATGAAGCTTGAAGGGAGCTTTGTGTCGGGGCTGGAGCTTTTGCGGGTTGCGGTTGGCTTGCAGCTGGGGCCTCGGCAGCGCGCAGTTTCACACACTCTTCATACTGCAGTTTGTGCCACTGTTTTAGATGGTGAAAAAGATTTGTAGTGCTTCCACCCCTGGCTGTAACTTCTTTATGGCACTCCCTACATATGACATGGTTTTGTTTCTCATCAGAAACTTTGAATCCGAACCATCTCCATATTACTGAGCCGCTACTTTTTTGTTTACCAACTAATTTCTCCGCATGCTCAGCAGATGTTGTTGCTTCCTCCATGTTTGTTGAAGAGTGCCGGCGGATTGTCCGCTCCAGAGTCCAGCCCCTCCCCTCTCTGTGCCTGAAAGAGGAGGGGCGTGGCCAGGGGCGCGCGAAGTAGTGCTGAGAGCTCCGGGTTAAAGCAGTTTGCTGGAGCAAGGCTCACAGCGCAGTTTGAACTACGCAGCCTATATCGATATATGCGATATGGTCAAATTTCATATCTCGTTTAAAAATATATCGATATATGTTTTAATATCGATATATCGCCCAGCCCTATCTCATATCTGGAACTAGTGTAAAAATAGTAACTAGCAGCTTACTTGCTATCAGTGCAAAAGTAAATCAATGAAATCTTATCCTGCATCTCATGAACAGAGTTGGTTCTGGATGTTTAAGTCTAATATAAGCCAGTTTAAGTCTAATATGTGCTCTATCCAGATTAAAACACTCTCCGTGGGATATTAAAGCGGCATTGGAATCACTCGCTGTGTTTTTTAACACCCAAATAGGTTTCAAAACATACATTTTACTGCTAAAATGCACTTGTGTGAGTTGATGACTTAAAGCTTTATTTATACTTCTTTGTTGAGATTACAGCATAGCAAAGTCTGGGTCAATTGTGCAGCATATAACGATAATGACTACGGGGGTCAGACTACGGCTTGGGTGTCTGGGTGTTTTTAATGGTTAATGATAAAACCCAACTATGTTCCCCTGATTAAAGTGCACCCAAAAGGGAAGGTTGAGGAATGAATTGGTTGATTTTGTAAAAAATCAGTTAAGAATGACTAGTTAGTTAAGAACGACAAATTTTTTGAAGAATGCACCACCAAGTATAACAAGAAAAGTTGCTTTGCCCCCGTGTTTATTTAAAGCCATCCATTCTCCCACTCAACCCTTTATAGCCTTGCAAATTGGAGTCCTTTTTGGCTTGTTTATCTATCCTGTTTATCTCTGATCTAGAGAGGGACTGATTTATCACTCTTTTGTTATTGCTCTTTTGGGTTCTCAGGCTTGGGGCAAGAGTCCAGATATGCCCCTGAAAGTGCATACAAGAATGTGGCGCAGCTTTTTAAAACACCTACTCCAATCTGTCTGCAAACCTTTCTGGCATCACAACCAGACTAAGTTCCACTTAGAAGATTTTTAAAGTGCCCTAATCTCAACTTCACTGTGGAAGCCCAGTTTTTCATCTTATTAAATGTGGGGCCTAATTGAGGGACAAGGCAAGTGAAATCAGTCCCCTTCAGGCCAAAAGGAAGGGGAGGTATTTATATCCTTCTATTTGGCCCCTGATGGAAAAGACCTCCTCTATGCAACAAATATACTTCTCCCTCCCTTCTCAGACCCAACCCAAGCAATGAACCATTGAATGGATGAAAGACTAACAACAGCTCTTGTTGACCTGCTAAAAACAAACATTTACTCTCTCATTAACAAGGTCTGAGGTCTGTTCTCACATTCACTCCTTCCCATCCTTTCTTTTCAGGCCTAGTACTTTAAATTCCCCTGAAATCACTATCATCTATTGGGGGAGAGAAGGCGGAATCTAGAACAAACGAGAAGAATGAGAGAGAGAGATGAAAGGGAAAGAGTGTGCATGAGGAGTCAAGACTAGTGTATTCAGGCGACTGGAATTATGCTATTTCTGTGAAATGGCTTGGAGTTGATGGGTAAGGCAGCCAGTTCAGATGAGAAGGAATTTGAATCTGTTCATCAGAGCGATTATGAGAAAAGGCATTGGGGTTTGAGTCAAAGACTCAACATTATGCCCAAAATGCACAAAAAGCTGAAAGAAACTTTTGTGCATGGGCTCATCACATTAGCATTACACTAAATATAGACTGCTTCCATAATGTCAAGTCATTCATACGACAAAAAGCTGCTGAGAAATTAAATATGGAAAACTCAAATATGATGCTCAGATTTTTATCAAAAGCATAATTTATTGAAAATTTGAGGAAAACTATTATTTGAGGTTTAAAATATTATTATTTTGTTAGAAAATCTGTAGTTTTGGGAAAAAAAAGTAACTTCAGAAACATAGCATCATGAATTCCATTTAGCGGTCCGCTAAATATTTTTATAACTTATACACTCAAATGTAGTTTTAGCTAAACTAGATTTTGGTGGAAGCGGAGTGCGTAAATTAGCAATAAAACTTGCCAGCTCCAAAAGTTCGGGGTAATTTCTAGTCTATGAACCAGTGGCAGCATGAACTGGGTTATCTGCAATATTAGAAATACAATGTAATGGAACTTTTTTTTATCTATTATGCCATGGCTCAATTTCTGCCTTCTTAGCATTTGCGCTCCTCGGTAAGGCCATCCTGGGGCCTCTCAGAGCTGCTGTTTGAAAGCCGATGTATGCTGTTCTTGTCAAGGTTAAATATGTTTAGTGTTGTTATTCATTCTGAATATAGAGGACATAGTAATGTTCCAAATCTGAATTTGCTGTACCCTCCAGTGTTCCAGCCCCTCTTGTTCCAATTAAAATGGAACTTTTGGTAAATTTTTAGCGTCTTCTCTGGAGCTATGCATGTTTTCCCTTCTAATATTGTGACCCTCAGACAATTAACGTCATGTCTAGAACATATAATTATCCAGATTCCCATCGATGAATTCTCTCTCGGATAGTGAAGGTGATTAATGCACTCTCTCATTCTCATCATGTGTCCTTCAGATTAGCCCCAGAACAGTCAGTAGAGAGATTCATAGAAAGGGCATCCATGGTTGAGAAGCTGCATCCAAGTCATACATCACCAAGTGCAATGCAAAACGGTTTGATTTAGTGCATTTTCAACCATATACTCCACATTGCATATTTACAATGGAACTAAAAGATCTATAAACTTGTAAAAATACATGTAATCCAAACCTGCAGATGACATTGTCTCCCATCAAAGAAACCCAAGTTTCTATTAAAACTGAGAAACACACAGCCTCCATGCCATGCTGCATTAATCCAGTGACTGATGCAAAAGTTGGCCTAACCAAGTATTGGGCAATTAGAAAATATTTTCAGAGGCAAATATTTAGCTTTAAAGTAATGATAAACAATATTTTATTCAGTGAACGGTTCAAGAATTCCATGCAAACCAAATTACATGTAATAAAGCTATATATTGGTAATTCATACTGAAAATAATTCCCGCTATATATTAAAAGTGTTGAAAAAAACCCTAACCCTAACATTTCTGTACACATTTTGGATTTATATGGTTCAGAATCACCATTGGTTTTTAATCCCTCTTTCAACAAGCCAGCTTCTCTAAACAAAGAAAAATCAAAGAGATTTTGAGACAGCCAAAATACCCACATACACATCTTATGATGGTGAGCGGCCAGATCTTCAGCTCTGTGAACTTAATGAGCTACACTATAGCCTGTGCACATCCGGATGTTTTCATCTGTGTTTATTACCAACATTTAACTACCATTGACCGGTTATTTTGAGCACACACACACCAATGTGCAAAATACCTGCATTCAAAAACCAAAAAAAAAAAAAAAAGAGTCAGAAAATGCTACATTTCAAGGCAACCTTCCTATTGATTTTGGTGACCAAAATGATATTGAAAACAGTAAGTAAAGCAGTGCCGACTAGCTTACATCCTTTGCAGATCCAGGTTCAAATTTTAAAGTTTTCTGAACAAAAGAAAGCTACTTGACAAATATGAACACCTATTTTCAAAACTCAAATCTATTTTAGTTGGTTGCATTGCAAATTATAGTTAGGCTTTTCGAATCAAAGAGTTTGTAAAAGCACCACAAGCATTAGAGGAACCCAACATGGATGAAGCTGACTGCTTCGAGGCACTCTATTCATCTATTCTGTTCCTTCACCCTTGGTTGACCGCTCGGTACCATCAGTTAACTCTGATAGCTAATCAGTAGACTACGAGACAGCAAAAGGCCTAATCTGTGGACGTGTCGGTAATGCCAGAGCGCTATCTTGCACACTGGGCTCAGATAAGCAAGGTCACACTGCAGGGTTGTGCACCTTTCCATTCAAAGCTTGCGGGATCATGCTTTTGTTTAACCCAGGAGAGGCCTCTAAGACATGGAGGTGGGCTTCTTTCTATTTCTGCTGCATGGAAGAACATGTCGCAACAGGATTTAGAGGCGGGCTGAACATTTCAGTTCAAAAACCCCCAAGATGGCCCCTCGTCACTACACACCTTGTTTCAAGGGATCCATTGTTCACTTGAGAACACCATTATTTTTTATTTAACCTTCAGACTGAAATATTTTTAATTCATGATAATGATCTCAAACAATTCTACTAGCCCTTGATGTTCAAGCCTACATGAGTTTCTGCTCATCTTATTAGAATTAGGAATGACAGTTGACTGGATTCTTTCATTTAAAGTCAAATTCTTCAACATTGCAACTAGAGAACTAGTAATTAATAAACTAGCAACATTGTGAACAGATGCAAATCTCATTTATCTTTTTAATTATACTGACTGCTGGCATGTCCAGCTTGTCGGCATCAGCTCCTTGAACTCCCGAAAGTTCAGTGCTTGATTATAAAGATGGCTGAACAACTCCTTATCCTCTCTCTTCTCCCTCTGCTAATATTTGAGAGGGAGTGGAGGAAATTCTGAACTGCCCTGGGACCTTAACTGCCAATAAAAAAGATAAGAACACCCTGTTAAAGACAGGAGGCTGGAAAGAAAGATATGGAAACGCAGAAAAAATCTGTATAGTGGATGGCGGGATGAAAGATATATAAACAGAAGTGACCAGCAGACACTAAACTTGATAGAAGAAAGTGAACCTGACCACGAGAATGACTTGATCGTGTAAAAGAGAAACTCACATTGGTCAATAATTATAAGCCAGGAATGTACTGGGTTTAGGGTTTGGCAATGATCCCATTAAAGCTGGGTAAAGTCTTTCAAAACAATACAATCGAGGATTTTTATGCTTCATCTCCCTCTAATAAAGCAACTTCAATGAGGAGGAATCACTCTGAAAAAATATTTATCTTCATACACAATGACTATCACTTAACAAAACAGCAGCTTCCCAGAATGAAGACCAAATGTAGGTAAAAGAATATTTGTAGTTCTGAATGTATTCCATTGTCATCCTATTATCATTTAATCCTAACTCAGTATCTTGATTCTCTTGAAACAAAAAATACATCATATGCCACAAAACAGAGTGAAAAGGACAAAAGACACACAGTATCCATGCTTTTTTTGCTTTACTCCTGTAACTGGGTGCAGTGTAGGTGCTTTGATGCACCACTGATGAAACAGCTCCCAGAGATCAGCCACCAACAGTTTAAACCCCTCGAATTCTGTAAATGATCAAATCACCTCATTGTTCATCGGCTAAAAGAAAACTCCACTTGGTAATTGACTAAATCTCGCTGTTCTTCAGGTTCTAGGAATAGAACTTTTAACCATTCAGCATTGAATCTAGTCAGACTAGAACCATTAACATTGAAAACGATCTAAAGCTACTATTTTTTTTTTTTTTATTTAAAGACATATTGTGTATTGTAACCAATGAAGAAATAAACATCTTAACATTTATAGGCTACATTGTCATTAACTGTACCCTAACTACGAAATAGGGACACAAATTTTTCATTAAAAAAAAAACAAAACAAAAAAACCTCACTATTCCGGTGAAAATTGCAGCCTAAATTGGAGTCTTTCAATACACGGAAGTATTGAAAGATCTGGTAATGCATGGGTACAAAACTGTAGATGTATAAGACTGTTGGCAAACAGTAAACGCTTGCTTCTGGGGAAAGTTCTATGTGTATGACCCTAGGAGGTGAGCACAGGTCAGCAGTGTGTGGGGTGTCAGTGAAGATATATGCATGTGGGATTTAAATGGGGCCACCGGCAACAGGGATGCTGGGGAAAGAAGCAGCAGAAAAGCTGAAGACAAAAACTCTGTCATGATCGATGGCTGAAGTGGAAGAAGACAGCCCAGAAGAATTTAGGCCAGCAGTTCAGTTCCCTGCTGTTTCTGTGTTACCCCATTAACAGCCGTCTCAATGAGGAATGATGGTTCACACTCCTGCCGCAACTTTCTCATGGACAGTAGTATTAAACAGAATAAAACTGGCTCTACCCATCAGAAAGGAGTGGGCTATTTACGGTGGGGTTTTCATTGTGTACTGTTAAACAAACAGTTTGTTCTCCCTCCTATTAGAGGACACACAGAAACGATCAGAGAACAACCGGAAAACTCTGATTGAAAGATGGTATCCATCTGCATATTGTAATAAGTGCAGTTTTGTGTGAGGAGAGTAATGTGGTTACATGTGACTAACAACATGACGTGAAAGATTCCAGAGCGAGAACACCTTAGATGTGATATTTCATCAACTCATAAACTCATTCTGAACATAGACCATCACATCAGAAAGCAAAAAAAAAAATCGTGTTATCTTTTCCAGGGGATTAAAAAGAGAGGGAAGAGCAAGGGAACGATGCTGAAAGCTGCACAATGGGGACTTTGTTTGCTAAGGTATGTAAGGCCATACATTGGGACATGTCATACCTAGGACTAAGAAAATATACACCTATTGTTTAACAAAGTAGAGCCTGTACCTGAGGCCTAGTGCACTGTCAATGGAAAACTACAGTCACTGTGCCACTAATCGACAAAAACAATTCATCTTTTTCTACTCTTGTGTCTTACCTCATCTCTTTCAATACCCAGTTTATTGCAACCCAGTGAGATTAAAGTGCTGAGCATTTTGTGCAAACCCAAACCAACTGCTTTTTCAATAAATCAAAGGTCTATGTTAAATATTAGCGTTTTCTTCATGAATCATTGTAGAAGGTAAGGGTTTGCAGATAGATTTGATTATTTTCAAAGACCATTTATTGATTATTTTTGATGCTTCTAATATAAAGGCATAAAATGATTCAAAGACATATTGTACCAGACATGCTGTACTGGATTGTAGATTCATTATGATAATTTATTAGCACTTTCTTGCCTAACATGTGCTTGAAGCTAGTGAGGGGCAATTAAATCTCACAATTAGAAGAGCAGTGTAGTGGGAAAATGATTTCTTTGCCATCCATGTACACATTTATTGTGATTTTATTAGTCAAATGATTCTTGTGCCATATGATTTCTGTATACAGTTTTATTCTGGGTTTTGCACTTGATTTTCTCCTGACTATGTCTCAATGTCATTTAAGCCCAACCTTAACATCTTGTACTGTGCCTTGAAGCTTATCCTCCTGTGCTCCATGATATGAAGATATGAATATCTCTAGACCCCTTGGCACCAAACAAAACTCCAGAACATCTCTGATCAGAACATGGGAATCAACTCTGGTGCCCGACAACCTACATACGTAAGGAGTCTGATCAGATGGACATGAATGACGCACAGGAGGATGGTCTCCACGTTACAAATAGAGGGCTCCAGAAACTGTCTGACATGTTCACATTGAGAACGCTATTCTCTGTGTTTGTGGTCTTCTCACTGTGAATCATCAATAAAGAAGCTTCTTTTTAAAATGGTTTTCTGTGCTGTTTGTTTCCTCAAGACGGTCTCTCTCTCTCTCTCTCTCAGCAAGGTGAAGGCTCATTTCCACCACAGCAGCTCTCAATGTGTAGCAAAACGACATAATGATCAACTGATTCTCATCGTGCCAAAGAACATGCCCAAGTGCCAATTTCTAAAAACAATATTTTTTTCATGTAGACAACATGATATAAACATCTCTTTAAGGTTGGATGTCTTCTGGGAGTGTTTAGGTAAGAACTTAAAAACATTTTCGTGTTCAAGCCCTGTACTTCTGAGACTGTCATGAAGAAACTAGCAGAGCAGTCACTCGAGGGTGTTCTATTGTTCAGCCACTTATTGTTGAGTAGTTAACAAGCATTGTGATGTATGCCAACAACAAATCCACTATTTTCCCACTTAAAATTACATCCGTATATAAACACTGCAATCTAATTATGTGCATGTCTCTCACGAACGAGGAACAGCGTGTGCTTTTTTTGCATTGCAGCTTTGTATGTCCGCCGAAAGCATAAACACAGAGCTCAGCAGGTTCATGAAATATAAATTCAGCATAGTGAGTACCACTGCCTGGTGCAGAAGATACGAGTTGAGAAAGCACAAGGAAAATACTTCCCTCCTATTGGATATCCTCGTGATGGTCTCTTCTCATTAGTATTAAGTAAAACATTTTTTTTTGTATCTTTTGTCGCACATCGCTGGCCCCACCCATAAGCTGTTCCCAGCTGTCACTCACACTCTCGTTGCCGGTCTCCTTTAATGAATGGGATCACTTCAGCCGGTCGCTGCTGATCTCTTTTGGTCTGCGTGCGGCATAAGAAGTGAACTCAAATATTTGTAGATTATATCTGAGCTTATTTCAGAACAAAATGAGAGTAGTATTTAATATTTAACCTTGAAGAATCAAGCTTATTATTAACAACAGAATTTAGAGATCTGGTGTGACTACGATCAGACCATCTTCCAGAGAACTTCCAGAAAAACATTGTTAAACGTGTTAGACACAAAAAGGCAGGTGTTTACTAATAATCAGGTGTTTACTAAGTTCTCCTGAGGTGTCAGGGGTCACTAACAAGCGATTCAAAGAGTGCGAGAGAGAAGAAAGAACATATTCAGGGGAACTTTGCTTGTGATGGGATCGTGGTGATGGGAGGGGGGGGGTCGTTTTTCCTGAAGCAGGTCGAGACAGATATGGAATAGCTCACATTCCAGTGTAATTCATCTTCTCTTAGCAGTCAAAAGATGGGTCTTATCTGCAGGTGGGGAAATCGGTGGAACTCCTTAGTATAACATCTCTCTTTTGTGTTTAGGTTTTGGTTGGCAATAATGCCAATGTAATATGTATGGTATGTATCGGTTATTGATGTGAATAATATGACAAATAAAAATCCAACATGCCAGTAGTTGTACTACTCTTTACTAGGATACATTTTAACCAGCTGAACTACGCGGCACTGAAAAATACCAACTATATGAAAGAACCGCATACAATAGAAAGCCAGTCACTACTCCATTCTGAATAAGAGAGAAGGAAGGGTAGTGAATGAGAGAGAATATACCAAGAAAGGTGCCTAGTATTTCACATTTTCACCTCTTAGGTACTCATTTGGATGAGGTTCTAAAAGCAAGCTAATCCTGTTGATCACTGACTGGTCAACTGTCTTCATTGTTTCTTGATGTGTGCCCTCAGCTTGGGTGTTTTTTCTTCTTTTTTTTGGTTATTGTGACTGGTTGTGGATTTCCGTCACATTAGCTATGATGTCACCAAGCATATCTAGTATAAAGTAGTAGTGGTTGCAGCGCAAGTGACGCATCTAAAACAAGCCCAATCAGAGGCTATTTATTGTTACTAAAATCCAGTAAAAGGACAGCATATTACTTCGAGATGCTTATTCCTTTACTCTTTTAGTAAAAAGCAACGTATGTACTGCTGACCTACACACGTAGAATAAGGAGAGGTAGAGTAACATTACATAACAGAAAATTCTAACATGCACAGTGGCTGTTTTCCTATACACAAATATCAACCGTCAACTTACACGACTAAGTCTTGAAGAATTCTCTTGACAAAAGCAATCGAGATATTCCAGAGTCAAGGATGAATGGATGAGATTCAACTTTGGGTCCTCCCTTGAAATTCTACACCCACATGCAACCCACAAATGGTCTTACTGTAGTCTGAGTATCAGATGACTACAGTACTTGAGTAATCTAAACGTGATATGAACATGTGGGTGTGATGAGAGGTGAGGAACCCTCAGGTAACATACCTGTCCCAGGTCCAGGGTGACGTTAACCTGGTTGTACTTTGTGCTGCGGGAGAGGGGCGGGCTTTGCCACCATCGCTCTGTGCCATCGATGGCATTGCTGATGGGATGAGCTCTGTTGGTGTCTTCCTTGGTGCAGATGTCACAGTACTGGCCCTGACAACACAAGACGACACTCAGGTTGAACAATACATTCCTTTAAATAATTCCATGCCCTACAACTACCTTCCCCCAGATCACAACATCAACTTCGTCAATTCTTCAGATACACAACATTTCCTGTTATGTTGGGCCATGTGGAATAGCGAGGGTCAAAATGAAAAATTTTACAGTCTCTCAAAATATAGCAAAACCTGAAATGTTCACCTAATTAAAAAAAGCCAAAAAGTCTTTTATACGAGTTGGATGATCTGCTATCATGATGTGCTTCTGGGGACTCTTCGACTATACCCTTTTAATAATTAGGCATAAAAGTCCCAAAACATATCTTATGGGACATCATCTACAAGCAAAAAGTCAGTTTGGAGTTTCAACTCTCTAGACTACATCCATTTTCTAGTGAAATGTTACCCAATATCTTTACATATGGGACAGTAGGTACCTGCTAAACGTACTTGCAGCTTCTTTATGTGCAGTAGGTTGAATTTATACCAACTACTTTCATTCAAATAATCATTAAAAGTTTAATTGAAACATAATATAAGAAATACGCACAGCATTCTTATATTAGTTATTGTTTTCTTATTCATGAAAATTAACAGCACCTCCAGGGGATATACATGTTAATCTCACATTTGAATTGGATGATTTAACCTACTGCATCTACTCTAGGCAGCCAGAATGTAGAGTAGTCACTTACTGAGGTATATAAAAAGGGTTAATGGCGACTAATAGTCAATTTTTGGCAGCTAAAAATGTACTGAAATGTATTTGCTTTCTCTGTGGTTCGAACCCATGATCTTTGCATTCACAAAACAAGTGAAAATATGCAAATACATATTTTAACTACCATCACAATCATGAAAGCACATTTGTGATACTTCTAACTTAGTTAATATGCAAGCTACCATGTAAATATTTAGACTTGGCATTTTTTAGAGATTAGTAGCTGTGAATTTGTCCTTTATCTATGGGTTCCATGAACAAAAGACTATCTCTGAAATACCGTGTTTAATAAATACCGACATCCGAACGCACTACACACCATCACACGGTCAGATTTATCTCTAAATGTTCAAGTTGACCTGTAAGCTTTACTCTCAAAGATTTACTAATTTTAATCCTAGCCTTGAGATGCCTCGGTCACTAGATACAACTCTGAAACGGCTCTTTTTGTGAAATGTATAGGGATTTTGCTGTTAGGAAACACTTAAAAAAAGTTACTTTTCTTTTTTTATTTATCCTATGAAACTATAAGTTAATTTAAAATGTGATCTAAAATATGCGTACACTTATCTACTACCGTCTTACGATTTCCACATTTTTATGCAAACTTAAGGTGTCGTCAAATACGGATGAGGCTCAATGGTTGAGCATTTTCTTAGAAAACCTCGGCCAGCTTAAGTTAATGAACACTTCCTGGCATTAGCAAAACCATAAAAGACATAAAACACCAGAAGATTCCTGATTTTTGGGATCTTTTGATAAATATACATGTTTCTTTCTATAATGTTTAATTGACCACAAAAGAAAGAGCTCGGAGTGAATAATGTCGATGTCCTCACTTGAATAAATAACTGATACAGGGATCTGCGAAAAATTGTAAAATCGCAATATTTCTTTGAAGTGTGGGGGGAAATCAGTGTCTGTGCATGTGTGCATCTCCCTCAAGGACTTCTATGAAATGCCAGAAATTCCTTAAGGAAAATCCCAGTTGCACTGCTACACGGGGGTTGCGTTTGACTTTACAATGTGAAACATTTCACTAAGCTGCCAACAAGTTGAGTCTTGCCTCCTGAAACCCCCTCTCATTTTGAGGCACTGGATGGATGAAGAGGAAAATTTGGCATTTGCACCTTGAGCAGGTGTTTGAAGTATTCCCAAGAACAAATAACAACAACGTATCAGGATTTTAGAGGGGGGTTTTCCCTTTAAATATGCACATATAGAAAAAAAGTTGTTTGTGCAATAACTTTAATGTTGGCTTGTAAATGTGCCATTTAAAAGTATGTTTATTAGCAAAATTAAATGGTCGCCAAGGTAGAACTGTACGAATGAGTAGCATCATATAAAGTTCCCCATGCCAATATATCTCTGTGATTTTCCTAAGCTGAGATTTGAGTGAAATGCCAAAATGTTGGCTATAGTAAATTCAGGGTTCTTTGGAGTGGTCAGTAATATAATGTTCTTTTTATCACTACAAGTTGCATACACCAACCCCCAAGACTATCATTTACTAAAGCTTTGAGTTAAACAGGTAAAGAGTTAATGTTTTTTTTATTTGTTACTATGATTAGCACAAACAAACCCCCATTTCTCTATGATATTTCATCATGAAGACAGTGCTTGGAAGGTTCCATCTATGTTTCTATGAGGTTTCCAAAGTTTGACCCCATGTTAACTTTGGTGGTGCCAGCCTAAAAAGATACAGCAACCTGGGTCTGACCAGTTTGGATATCTTGACACAGTTTGGTGGTTGTAGCTTTAGCGGTTTTGAAGTATGTAACGATAATCTGTTAAAAAAATGGTGACAACAACCACAACTGCTTGGGTTTCAGTGCAAAAATAGGTAGCCTACTGCTCAAGTGATGTTTTTTTAGTTATGTTATCTAATACAAACAAAACTACCCAAAATATACATCATATTTACTAGACATGTGTTTTTAAACAAACAAACAACTGAGAAACACAACGGTTTACCTGAATGGTCTGACTCGGGTCTCCTGACACCGGGCCCCCGACCAGCTTGCAGTACAGGTCCTGGATCGCCTGTTCGTTCTCGTCCACCCCGCAGGTCGCTGTGGCTGTGATTTTCGTCCCCTCCGCCAAGTTGAAGTACGGTGGGTGCAAACTGAATCCGTTTACACCGTTTAAAGGAAACTCCTGCGCAGCTAAAGTTTCAATGAGCGGCAGCAGCAGGAGAAACACGAGCACCGGTGAGCGTGACGCTGCTCTCGCCATCTTCACCTGTGCCGCGTAATTAAAACTCGAAGAAGCGGTTAAAACGAGTACTCGAGGCTAGAAGTGCGGAAACTCACGGACATTTGGAGTGAGTGCGAATGCATGAGGTGTTCTCAGTTTCTTGAGTTGTGTAGCGCACAGCGTACGGCAGAAAGCAGCTCGGCGTGCACCTCTCTCTCACTTCTTCTCTGCCTCTCTGCTGCTGGTTCAGTTCAGACAGAGCAATGGCTGTGAGAGAGGCGGCGGGTGTGCTCTGGGAGAGGCCAAGGCATTAGACTTCAGCGTTTGTCTTGTACGCTGTTGAGTTGGTGACAAAACTAACTACATTTATGTAGCAGTAGTTAAAATTTTGGTCTTACAGGAATTGAGGCTAATAGTAACTGAAAATATGCATTTCCCTCATAATGTCCACTGGCCCCAAACTCACCAATCCAAACATTCAGATTCCCGATTCCCATAATTTCAATGTTAGACAGTGAATGGACAATGTTATGCAGTCACTTTGCAAACTTCAAAAGTCAAAGCTTTCTAACATTTTGTTGGTCTAAAGGCCAATACACAAAGACCCAAAGTTTAATGCAAGCGACACCCATCGATCTAAAATCATGGGTGCCAATGGAACATCACACATCGGTCCAAACAATTGGTGCCAATGAAGGAAAGAAAAAGAAAAAAAAAGTTTCAGAGCGCAATAAAATTCATTTTTCGCAAAAGAACAACAAATTAAAAATGGCTCTTTTGATGACATAAGTAGGGTAAAAATGAGCCACTCAGTGGCACTCAAGTGTGCATCAAATTATCTCTATGCACAAAATTTTTGTCAAACAGCTCCCTGCGATCAGCCAATAGCATAAAATGCTCAACATCCATGATTTTTTCTATGTTTTTGATTTCTATCTCATCAGCTTAGTACAAAGGTGTGACATGGGGTAACATCTCTAGCTCTGTATGGGTTTGGTTGCAGGACCATATGGTAGACTGTTGACCCAATCCCCAGAATCTAGTGTTAGAGACATGGAATGTCAGCTCACGGGAGGCAAAGAGATACAGACTTAAAATCATCAGCCTCTGGTACCTAATCCCTTGAAAGGGCTGGACTCTCCACTACTCTAAAGGTTTCAGGATACTAAGAGATTTTGGACAATTTCAAGCTCCCAACTTTGTGGATATTCCAACTTAACTGCACACAATAAAATCCATAATGACATGGGTAACTGAGTTTTAGGTTAAAACATATTACTTGCTAACTTCACCTTGCCAGAACACCAGAATTACAGCTAAGGCCGCGTCTACGAGGCAAACTTCAGGTTGAAAACACTATAAGGCTTGCTAGAAAATCTGTTTCCTCATTAGTTTTGAAGATGATAATAATAATAATAATAATATATGCCCAGAGCATGTAAACTGACAGACAGATAGGTTGACATTTACATTATGAGCAGGTCGCCAGTTGATTGTAGGGAAATTATAATCGACCTGGTGAACATCGCAAAAGTATTCAGTAACGGAATTTTACCACCAACAATCTCACCCAAAGTGAACTAGTAGTAAGCAAGAGTGCAAGAGGTATGCTTACGTGGTCTTCATCCAAGTATACAGGCTCAACCCTGCATCAGACAAGATCAGACATGAGCTAATGGTATGGCTGTAAGTATGGTTGGTGGCTTATTCAAAAAGACAGATCAACGTAGCATATGGTTAACCTGTGTTTACCCAGAGAAGTTCAATCAAATGTTTTCACAAAAACAGTCATTGAACACTGTGAGATTTCCCACTATAGCTTGTTCACATTCCTTTTCCTTCACATGGTCTCAGGCTTTCATTTTCCAGTCTCCTGGACCTGAGATTTAATTAAATGGCAGTGCTCCAAAGAACAAAGTGAGCGAGAGGCAGGACGCTGGAGAGGAGCAGGTGTTTCTTCACCCCTCATTTTAAGCACCTGAAACCCAGCTGGAACAGAGACAGTGTTCTGAATGAAACTCATAAACCACATTCACTCCCATTCAAAAGTAAGTCCCCACTTATTCAGAAAATGTTTTAAAATTTTGAATAGTATTAGGTGACTCGATAAGACAACACATCACTGAATATCTGTTTGAATGCTTGCTTAATACCCAAGAACGTTTTAATTTAATTCACAGCTTAACATGTTTGGATCAACAGTAATGTGCTAACCCAGGAAGAAAAAATGGCTAAGCTTTTGTTTTTTTTTTCATGCCAAGATCTTGGCCATAAAAAAACGGTACACACTTGCTGGCAAATCCATTCCAAGGCTTTACGAAAGGATTAATATTAAAATACAGTCATCTCTTGTGTGATATAACAAAAATCTTCCATTTAGATTAGGTTATCTAGTGTTTTTGTTTTGAACATAGCCCATATAAAACTAATGATATTGTGACTATGATATCACTCTTAGGCAGTGCTTAATTTGTAAATTTGAAGTTACTGGAACACAACAGGACTGGGGTGACGGAGAGGGGGGCTGGCCCAAAACAGTTGCTGGAACACAAACAGAACGCATTGGTTCAGTGTCTAACATGCCTACTTTTAAGCAGCAGGACTTACATACATCATTTACAACATAATTTAAGACATATACACACAAAAAACCTTTAGATTACTTTCAACACAATTTATCTTAATCTTCAATATCATGTTAAATGGCCGTTTAACATGATAGACTTGAGTCTTCGTTTCTTTTAAAAAACGAAAGCAAACTTGATTGTCTTTTAGACATGTTAGCACGAAGGAGTCAGGACACTTTTTGTTTTGGCCAAACGCCGCCTAAAAATAAGTTACGTACAGGACGTAAATTACCCAGCAGCAGCCTTTTCAGACTTGCTAGTAGTGCATTTTATTTATTTTTTTTTTACATTATACAATGCACAATAAAGAAAACACACTAACACAATAATTATTCATTATTTTATTTTATTTTATAATATTTTTATCTAATCGCTAATTTCCACATAATACGGGCCGGCCTGCCGACTGCAGGGGACAGCACCAGCCTACGACGAAGGCAGCCTGGCACACCATAGGCGAGTGCTCTGTATATTCTTGAGTCGGGGGAATGCATTGTAGTACAGTAGAGTGAAAAAGGTGGGCAGGAATTGGGCAGATAAAGACAAATGGTGTCAGATAATTACCGGATCCCAGAATAAAATTTTCCGGATCCTTGGAAGCTAGAAATTGAGAGAAAACGGATTGCGTTCCGGCAAACGGCGGAACAAATTAAGCACTGCTCTTAGGTTTACAAAGCTAGGTTACAGAGTAATCATAATTGGCAGAGGTAGATGAGGAAAGTATGTGTATCACCAGGCTGGACCAGTGGACTAAAGTTAAAAGAGGAGGGGCATAGCTTGAGGTCAATCTGATTGGCTATTAGGAGAGGTTGGGTGTAGCTTATGGTTGATCTTATTGGATGTTAGGAGAGGTGGGGCGTGACTTGAGTTTGACCACATTGGGTTTTAAGAGAGATGGCCGTAGCCTTTAAGGTAATTTGCATTGGGAGTTTAAGAGAGGTGGGGCATAGCTTGAGGTTGATTGTATCGGCTGTTAGTAGAGGTGGGGCATAGCTAGAGGAAGATTATTTTGGTTTTTAAGAGAGGTGGGGCATAGCTTGATATTGATCGTATTGGCTGTTAGGAGAGGTTGAGTGTAGCTTGAGGTTGATCATATTGGCTAGAGATGTTAAGTGTAGCCAATTAGACATTAGTAGAAGGAGGGGTGTGGTTTGAGGTTGATCGTATTGGGTGTTAAGAGAGGTGGGTGTGGCTTGAGGTTGATCGTATTGTTGTTAAGAGACGTGGGGTGTGGCTTGAGGTTGAACGTATTGGGTGTTAAGAGAGGTGGGGTGTGGCTTGAGGTTAATCGTATTAGGTGTAGAGCGTGGCACATGGCTTGAGGTCGATCATATTAGGAGTTACAGGAGGTGGGGCTTGGCATGAGGTCAGGGATGTGAAGCATGGCTTGAGGTCTGCCACAATGATAACCGAGATGTGCTTATTGGTGAAATAGTTGTACCAGGTAATGGTTGAGGAAGTAGGTCACAATACCAAAGAAAATTACCTTATGGCTCTCACTTCAAGGCATGGCCAAACCTCAGACAATTCCCATTTACTTCAGCTGGTGATACCCCCAATTTTTGGTATCCAAACTCAAAAATCTATTGCTCTAGGTTGCCTAAAATTAGTAAATTCAGTTTAAATTTGTTATATTTTGCTAGATTTCCCTTCCATAACAACATTCTCATTTGAGCCTAATTAAATCAGTTATCGGACAGCCTTAAACCAGCATTAAGCAGTAGCATTGCACTGCGATAAAAAGAAACAGCAGACTACTTTTTCAAACTACGGTTTCCACACACGATAAACAAGATGCATCCAAATCACCAAAACAAACAAACAAAAAAAACTGATATATTCATCAATCCTACACACGTTGATCTCTGAACCTTGCCCTCACAGGAGCATGGCAACAAACTGCTAGGGCTCGAATCAGTGTTTGACTTTGGAAATGTAGAGACCTCCTGCTAATGCAACCAAACTCTCATTCACTCGCAAACAAGAACACATTCCACACAGCAGGCAGGAGTGCAAGAAGAAGGAGAAAAAAAACACAATCGAAAGATAAAGAAAATGCCATCCAGCTGTCGTATACTTCTTTAGATGAACAACTCAGAAGACAAGAGAAGGGGGGGGGGGGTGTTCTTGACCAAGGGATATCCTGTGTGGGTTTAAGGCAGTAAAACATCTCATACCTCACAAAGAGACTAGTCACGATTTTAAAAAGAGTTCTTACTCTAAAGAATATTGAAATACTGAATTGAAATTTTGATTGCTGTTCTGTCCTTGAAGGTTCAGAAATGATCATTGAATCAGTCCATGTAGACTCCAGTAGTTCATCCAGAAATAAAGCAATGAGACACATCCAGATCAGTCATTGCAGGTTCCTTGATAAAGTTCAGGAGTCTTGTTGTGTCTCAGACTCAACTCTGATATGGCGTCTCGCATCAAATAAACCAAAACAAAGTCATGCACTGACCGGTCTAGGCAAACTGGAGTAGTTCTTAGCTTGTCACCTGTCCAAGCAGGACATTGAAGAATACATACAAAAACAATTGCTGGTGAAGGGGAGCTTGGAGAGGAGACAAAACCAATAAATGTTTGACTTCCGTCATCACAAAGCCACAGTCAGATGCGTCAGAGTCCTCAGTCCTCACTAATAATTAAAACATGGTTTCAACAGCTCTTCATTCAACATCAAGCCTTGAAAAGACCAAGCACCTGCACTTAACAGCAGCAGTACCCTCCGTAAACCCAACTGTTTCATATATATATATGTGCATTTGTTTTTAAGGAGGTTTGGAGCAAGAACTTTAATCATCCAGACTGAAATCAGCACACGTAAAAATGTGACGCCTGTAGGCCTGCAGTTCCTAGCCAGTCGTATTGTTCTGGCACCATTCCCAGAGAAGTTATTGTGTTAGCATTACATTTGACTGGATCGCAAGTTCATACACGCTTGCATCTCAAACTGTCGACAGAACAAAGCAAGGCCTCCTCTCTGCCTTCTCAGATTTGTTAGGATAAAAGCTTTGAAGTTAAGTCTGAATGAAAGAAGAGAATCTCAGAGTTAACTCTGGATAAGGAACAAAAGGCCGGAGGTCTCACTAAGTGTGCGGCGAAGCATTGCAGCCAGATAGACTACGATTAGGAAGAGAATAATCAAACAAAGAGCATGTGTGAGTTCTCAGATGGGAAGCTAGTGATTAGCATTAGCAAGAGATTGACATTTGCAGACCCAAGGTGAAAACAAATTTTTTCTTTTTTTGTTTATTTTTTTTTATTTGTGGGTAAATCAATTAATTAAAAAAAGTTCCCAAAATGGTTGAATCTTAAGCTCCCATAACACTAAACATTATATTACTGCAAGACTGATGTAAATGTGCAAAAATGTCAGACAGGCACCAGCAGACCCCTGTAACCCCAAAAAGGGAATAAGCAGGTTGGAAAATGAATGAATGTCTTAAATTGTACCCCAAACGTGGAGATTTTAGGTCATTCACTGGAGTAAATAATCATAACTGTATACTGTTGCATAAAATAGTTTTAAACATCTAATGATGTGATTGACCTTACCCATTCTGTGTGTTCTCACCTGAATCTTGACATTTCTTGCTGTTAGAAAATTTAATCTGATCTCCATCTGCAGTAGGAATCATATAGGGAAAATGTCAACGTACAGCACAATGTTATAATTTCAAGGAATCAAATTAACCATAAAATGTTGCAAAAGTTACCTTATTTTCCGACTTTTCGCAGCTGCAAAATTTTTAATAACATGTACAGTATATTAAAAAAATGCCTTAATGCAAACACAAATGTTAAATAGCAACTTAATATGTAGTGGTTTACATAAAAGCTTAATAAAATGCATCATATAACCGAATTTAAAATTTTTTAAATTTTAAAGCTAATTTGCCAACACTTTTGTTTCATCTTAGAAGACTGACACTGACATGCATTTATGATACATGTTTTTCGCTAAGGAAGGCACAAAGTAAAACAAACTTTTTTGCAATGAGACTGAATCACCATTTGCGAAAAAAAAAATACTACTACTAATAATAATAGCAGAGCAAACTTGCCATGCATGAACCAGTTTTCTTTAAATTATAAGCATATCTCCGGTAAAAAAAAACAATGTTACAATTTAGAAACTCAGAAATGATTAATAATAATATTCCGGACTGAAAGTAAAACGACGAAAACACACTGGCAGCCTATGTGGCCTAGCAAAACAGCTACTGAAAACCTACAAAGTATTAAATATCACGTGTAATGAATGTAAATGTTACATAAAAAAAACATGATGCGACAATTTCGATGTTTTCTCACTAGTTGGCTGATACTGCCGCTTAGTGGAGATATTTTAGACAGAAAGAACGCTAAGTTAGCATTAGCATTTAGCAAATGACTTGGCGCTCAATTTAGAGTCCTTTACGTAATTTATAGATGGACAGTTTTGCCGCTTTCTCTGTCAATTAAAAAATGACATTTTAAACGGAAATAAAATAATTTTAGAAACAATAGTTATTACAATACATCTCTCCCACAAATCACCAAGATTACACCAACAGAATGACATGTAAATACTGTTTTATTGTAAGAAATGGAGGTAAGTTAAAATGTTGAACTCTTAACAGCCTGCATGTAAAAAAAACAACTGAGACAGTGGTTTGGCAGTAGTTTAGTTTGGAGCTCACAATGTACTGAGCATCTTTGCTGCAGATTGTTTTAAAGGCTGCAAGGCATTGAAAAACAAAAATGAAACACTGCATTCATCTCAGGCAATATCTGTTATCAAACTACTTTCTACGTTTTAATTGTATCCACCTCATGTATAAATTCTGGCTCAGTAATATCACTCGATATTGTTTTCTATCGAGAATAACGTGCAGATATACTTCTAATCCAGTACACCAAAGCCACACAAATTTTCCGCTCACAGATTTTTAAGGGTATTTAAGAGCACCAATAAAATTGCCCATTCTGAATGTGCTATTGAAGTATGTTAAATGGAAAGTTGACTGCTATACATACAATCACAGACAAACAAAAATAAATATACAAGACCTGTGTGCAAAACAACTATAAAGCTACACTTTAGAGATCAGACCTGGCACAGTGATTCCATGTTATCTTCATTGGTCTCAAACATGATCACACTCAAATTGTTTAAAGAAAAGCTCGAGTGATAATTCGTATCTTCTTACCATGGCTTTTGGGAAATGGTCTTAAAACAGTGCAGTTTTTGTATTTTATCATGTGTATGTACACAATCATTCTGGAAACTATATTCTTTTGCGGCTACAAAACACTTCCAAGAAAGAAAATAAAACCAATTAAAAACTTTAATAACTTGAATTACAAAGATTTGCCAGAGAAGACAAAGTGAATGTAAAACAAGAAAAGCATAATTAAATATAAGGCAGAGAAAAGGTAGAAAACATACATTTTGGCCTCGACCCCACCAACATAGTGGCTAGAAGGTTCATACAGATAATCATTTAAAACCAAAATAAAACGACAATTGAAATATTTTAACTGTGGCACTACAGCACAAGAGTCTCCTGTAGTGCAAGCACACAACTGAGTGTTAGTACACACGTCGATTGGACAATACCACTTCAATAACTACATCCATAAAACAAAGTCAACGGTCAGACTGAGTCCTCCCCTTCCACGCAGTCTGGATAAGGCACAGTCACTGAGGATAGAATTGAGCACTGGTGACTGCTACCTGCCTTTTGCTAAAGCAACCACCAAAGCCATGAGTGGAAACTAGCAAGTGAGAGGAGTTCTGAAACAAACAAAAGCACATTTTCTCATTCTGTCCCTCAGGTTAGTGTCGGTGAGGTACGATTGTGAACCCGATGTGATCACAGATATGTACCACAGCAGAAAATAAGAGTTGTCATCTTTAAATCACTACAGACGATGTGTCCAAGACATTTAAAATTAAGATAAATACATTTGCAGGTGTCTGAAGTTGCAAAGCAAAGTTTGGCAGTACATTACAAATAGGAAACTCACTCTTCCTTGGTGAAAAATGGGAGGATTGCGGTAGCTCTGGGGCGGAGGGCATTGAAAAACAGTGTGATGAGTATCTGTGCATGCTTTTGAAGATACAAAAGGGATTTGCTATGGAGATTGTATGGGAAAGTTCAAATGCATAGGGTAATGAGAGAGGTATGTGACTGTAGGGAGGGCTGGATTGAAGAAAGTGAGGGTAAAACAGCAGTGTCACGAGTTTTAGAATTCCTCCTGGTCCTCTGACTCAGCATCTGGTATGACAAACCCCTCCTGAGGGAGACCAAGCCGGTGAAAGAGAGAAGAAAAAAAAAAACAGACAAGAGAGTAAGAAATAATTAGGTATGAAGACATAATGTTCTGATCAGTTTAGTACTAATCTGTTGTAAATGTAAAGAAGTTAATCACGTTCACCCATTTCCATAACGCAACTGTAAAACATTATTATTCTGATGTTTTATTGTATGATTCACTGTTTCGGATATGACGGCTGATGACAAACTGGAAATTTTAACAATCTCTAGAGTTGAGAAATTAATCAATGTGTTGGGGCTTGTCTAAACTAATTTAAAAAATACAAACCTTTAAAATAAAAAAAAAAAAAAAACCACATTTGTGCTCACAATTTGGAACTGAACATTTGACGGACAATTGTTTACCTGTGAAACAGTACATTTTTGTTTCAATTATTTTCCAAGTGATGTGCAATAGAAAGACGATTGGATAAATATATGGCATTTAGAACATAATTAATTCAGGAAGACTGTAGTGATTGTAATACAAATAGAAACAACTACATAACCAAAAATCAAGTGTACAATTGATTGTCTGATGTGAACAGTCAATAGTAAATAATAATAATGCTGTATTTGAAGTCTCCTGAGGAACAATAGCCCATTCTTTCTGAGCAGATCCCTCAAAATCTTGCAGAAAGTATGTGGTGGACTTTTTCTATTGGATTCAATTCTGGATCTTGTGCAGATCAGTCACGTTCACCCACTTTATTTTGAGTATTTCTTCACCAGAACTGCGATATGCTTTAGGTCGTTATTCTCACATTATTGCAGACTGCCTGAGGTTTCATTCAGAAACAATAAGAAATGTTCTAATAACTTTATTTCAACCCCGAAACATCCTTCTCCAATCATAGGCACCTTCTCCACGAGTAGAAAGCTCTAGTGTCATCTCAGCTGAGCAAGAGAAAGGACATTAACCAGTGCCCGTCACTTCAATGAAGTTGTTCTTAAACTTAATTTTGACTTATAGATGTCTTCTTCACAGTTTCCAGTTCATTCCAGTATAACACTCCAGAAACATCAACATCAATTCCAGACTTGGCCGAGCAGAGTTTTACATACTCCTTGTAATGCAGACAAAATTATTATTGTGAAGTGCCAGCGTTTTATTATGATTCACAATGAAAATTAAGAAAACTGACACCACCTTTAAACTTTTCTGCATTTCAATGACAGGAGCAACCAAAGATCTCAAATGTGTGTTCAATAAACCTAGTTTTCCACTGGTCTAACAATGTTTCTTGTATTTCTTGGTTACTGCCTTTGCTTAGCAGTTATCAATGACAAAAAAAAACAGACTACCACAACTCTGTACTTCATTAAGTTCTTAAAGAAATTATGCAATGTCACTCTGCTTGATCTTGGCATAATATGAATGCTTTGTCACGGGTAGAATTCCAACCTGTCTTCAACACGGCACTCAGGAGTTCTACAAATAAACCCTGACATGGCACACCTATGAAGTGACTACATGATAAAGCTCTTTGAGAGACGGCCATGGGTTTGAAGTGTTCAACAATGCAAAGGGTGGCTTACTGTGAGAAATATAAAAATTAAACATTTTCATGATTAATTACATGCATTCCATAGTTTTGTTTTGTAAATGAAACCAGAAGGTGTATCCCAACTTCTCTGATCAGATTCACACACTGTGAACCAACTTAAGTTTTCAGTGAAAATCCACTAAAATATGACTCACATCTGTGGCATATAGAATATCCACAATCCTTTGCAGGGTGGGGTCCCCTTCACCCTCCTTCTCTTGACAGATCAGCTCAATGTTCCTCAGTTTACCGAAGTAGAAATCACGTTCCTTCTCCATGTCCTGGATTGTGGACTTCAGGATGTTTAACTGGAAGCCAATAATCAAAAACTTTAGCCATAGAAGTCAAAACATGGCCAATTTCTGTGTAAGAGTATGCCGAACCTCCTGAATAAGCTCTGCCCTTTCCTCATCGCCACCTGCAGCAGGTCTTCGTGCAGAAGAAGGTGCCATCTTGGGTGTTACCTTAGCAACAGCTGCTCTCTGTGGTGCTGTATAGAACAAACTAAACTTTAGCAAGAACTTAGTAAGAGATTGTAGATGCTAGCATTTGGACCGTAACAATTGGTAATGGTTATGACATTGGAATGTGGATTTATCAGTTAAAAGCTCATAGTTTATAAGCAGTAAACTGGTTAAGGGGACTCATCTACACCTAGAATGATGACTCTTCATATGTATGAACTTCATGTGAATTTTAAAAGTTCACAGCTAAACAAGGTTGAATAAAAATTTGGTAGTGAAAAACTTTTTTTTAGGTCATAATTTAAGAGAAGTTAAAAAAAAGAGCGGTTAATTCTGACCAGGAACACTAAAGTAAGTGGTGGGAGATGAACAAGACACAAGGGTTAATAGAATGTCATTAGCTTGGGCTAAAAAAAATCTAAGGTAAAAAAGGTAAAAAAATCTAATTCTAATTTGGGATTGCAGTGCACAGAACCATCGACTGGGATTATGTGATGGAGTTATGCAAGCTTGTTTTGAGCTACTCGGCGACTGTGCTAATTTCACTACAGAGTAAACTGTCTACCACAGCATGAGGAGGATACCGTGATTGCAATCCATCTCAAGGTTCTGATGAATTATGATCTCTTGTATATTGTAATACACTAATCTTTGCATTTAGATCTTTAACTGAAAGCTACTTTCCCACTCAACAATGAACTAATAGAAATTACACCAGCCTGATCAAAGTCCCTTCTCAGAAAAGTTACAGCATAGCACCTTCCATGATGGTAGATTTATTGACAGAATGTTTAATGAAAGCAACCCCCGCTGAGCTGTTTTTTTTGAGGACCAAAGACCATGTTGCACACAAGGATATAAATTAATTTTGAGCTAAATAGTTTGAAAACGCCTACAAATGAAATGTAGTCTAAGAACTAGTAACACACACCCTTATAGCACATCATTTTTTGGTAATGAAAAATTCAACTTTCAGCGAATAACATAAGCCAAAAACTTTTCAAACTTGTATTAAAAAGCTCAATGGTTTAGTTGTGTAAATAAATAAACCAATAATGCATTGAAGCTTTTAACCAGTAGCCCCAATATACGGCCTAATTTTCCACACAAAATGATTTCAAATCTGGCTTCCATATTTCCAGAAATAAGAAGTCAAAAAGGAACCAGCAACATACCTGCATTCATGATCTTCTTGGGTTTACTGAGGGCAGACATGGAGGGATTGGGAGTGGGCATGGTGTCTTGACCTTGTCGCGCTTCCACTGGGTCGTACTCTTTTCCATCATAATTGGCGTCAAAGAATTTCTTAAACCACTGAACATACTCAAAATTGTCTTGAAATTTACCCTTCACCAATTTGTCGACTGGGATAATCTGAAAGAAGGGGAAACATCTAGAAGTTATTTAATGGATTTTAAAGAGACTGACGGGTATTTCAGAGACTGACATTTAATTGGCTCTTATGTATTAGAATCATTAAGCAGGCAACAATATAATCCACTCACTTTGTCAACTCCCATCTTCTTAAAGGCAGCTTGTAATATCTTAAAATTGTGAATGTACTCATGCTCTAACTTTGCACCAAACTTCACTTTCTTCAGAGGTATGCAGCCTGGAAATAGCATGTCCATGAACTGGCAGTAGGCTGCACCTGTACAGGAAATTATTCAGATAAAAACCCATTAGTTATTCGCCATATACTCATTACGTGTTAGATCCAAACCATTGACTATACAGAACTATGGACTTTGTCTGATGCCTCAAACAGTTAAAGACAAGGCTAAAGAAGGTTGCTGCCTGGTATTGCACTGACACCATCATAAGGTCGGAAATATATGAAACTAAAGCGATGAAACCACAACCTAAAATTAGCTACTCAAGACACAGCACATCTTACTTAAACACAATTTAGGCTTTAATATTAAATTAATGAGCCATGACCATTAGCTGTAAATTGCCTTTTTTAAAGTCTTAAATGCAGGGCAGGCGATTTCTGGGAGCTGATATTTACATTTCAATCGCCAAAAAGAAATCCACCCCTGAACCAAAATGGCTAATCTTGTAGCTGAGCTCTTCCGAGAAAAAAAAAAAAAAAAAAAAAAACACTGCATCCATTGAATAAATGACAAAATAATAAAATAAACCAACAATTCAATTAAACAATGCAAAATACATCAATCTTAGTCAGTGCCAGTCAGACTTAGTGTAAACATTTAATCACAAAGGAACTCTTTGTTTTATTAGATGCCTAAATAAATAAAAAACTATGGCTGATTTTAACGTTTAATAATCGATTCTGAATCGACCAGGATCGACCATTTCATCATGTTCTTGGTGGAATCTGCTCCATTATTAAAGGCCAGAAAAATGCTGATGTATAACTGGAAACAGACACTGAGCATGTTTACTTGCAGTAACCCAAGAAAGGTGAAGTTTACAAAGTTAATAATGTCACGCCCTTCTCCATGAAAACACAATCTACGGAGCTAATTTCGGTGGTGATGACGACCATGCACCACCCTGCCTTTACGTTTAAAGGTTTATATTGTCCTCGTGGGGCGAATGGAAGGTACAAACCCGCTTCCTCAATAACTACACGACCATGAATTATACAAGCTTACCACTCACCTGAACATAAAAGCTCAATCTTGGTGAAGTTCATCTGTAAAGACTCATTTATCCATGCGAGCATGTCATGGCGACTCAAATTTTCACTCGTCACTGACGTGGAATATACGTTTACAGCCATGTCCTACAAACAAGAGAAAATCTAATAATCATGATGATGGAACCACAAGAGAAAACATTGTTAACCGTTATAAGGCATATTGGGTCAATGTTCTAATTATTAAAACAATATAAAGTATTTTAAGGTAAGCTCTCAGCATGCGGGAAAGTAGAAGTAAGCACTTTACGTTACAGTATGAAATATTTTTATTCGATCACAAGGGTGTCTTAAAAGAGGGTACCATGAAGCTCTGATTTGACCCAAATATGTTCTCTTACCAACTTCCAAACATATAAAAAAAAAATCTTTAATTTTGCTTTTATTATCAATAAAAGATATTTAGTTACTAGTATTGGGGCTGTGTATTATAATCCAAGAGTCAAGTGCTTTAATGTCCCCTCGACAATGCTTTTTATGGCCAATACTCCACCCAGCTCTTTTATTTGTAATAATAACTGAATTATATGTGATAAGTTACGGCTAGTAAGCGTTGTTAGAATGGAGCTCGCAGAGATTTGAGACACAACCCAGAGCCACACAACGCCTTAAAAATTAAGATTCATCCAGGCCTCGCCTTTCTATCAAAAGCCATAAAAGAGGCGTCTTTACAAGCTAGTCCTACAACAAAAAGTTCAGAGCATTTTAGAGATTAATTCCTACAACAAGCGTCAGACCCAGTTCTATAATAGAGGTTAAACTCAAGAAAAGCCCACAAAATTCTTTGTCCCACTACAAATCAGCTGCAACATCAGCTTCCGTTAGCGGCTGGGGCTAACCGTTCATTTCTACGTCCTCGTTCACAACTGACCACTTTGTAAGTAACGCTATAACAACGCTTGCGTTACATAACCACCGTTTTGGGTTCATTTACTTGTGTTATAAAGAAATTAATTTTATCTTACAGAACACAACGCATTTAAGTCGCAATTTACCTCTTTACCGCCGGCGCCTCTTTCTCTCAGTTCATGCGTCGGTTTGTTCTTTGGGCGTGTGAAGTCATCACGTAGATACGCAGACAGGAAATCACGAGATAATAAGAGTCTTTATTTGATGTAACAATTATTTTGTAGTACTTCTTTTATTTTATCTATTCGATTGAAAATGACAAAAATGTGTAAGCTTTATTTATTTTGTTTGGTTTATCGATGATGACTTGGAAAATACATTTAAATTCGTAAACATGAAACTTACTGTAAGCATTTTATAAATATCGTACACAATAAGATGTAAAAAACGCAAATAAACACATTTTGATACATTAATTTAAAACACCTTTATAGGCACCTTTACCTTTACAAAAATTATCCATCTCAAAAGCCTATTGCCAAATTCTGTCTTCATGCTGTACTTGTCTTCTAAATTAACTTGGGTTCTGTGAACTTTGGAACTTTATATGTTGCATGGTGTGTCTGACTTTCTAAATCGTGTCTGAGTAACCATACATGGACTATTTTCACTGTAGAAACAAGGATGCGTCTGTAGAAGATGCTTAATTTTGAGCTAAAGGTTGTGAATGCTTATGCAAATGCGCTGTACAACACTAGGGTGTAGATTATGGGTCTTTGGGTTTCATTATGTCACTGTACATAAAACCATGAAGTCTTTTCTTGATCTACAAAAGTAAAATGTTGAATTTTGAAAAGAGTACTTCATTCTTTACAAATAATCAAAACGATTTTCTGGCGCTAATCAGTATAAAGTGATACTGGCCATGGCATCATTGAAATCGAATTCCAAGGAAAGCATGAACAGACTTCATGCAAATATAAGCCACTTTTGATAAAAGCATCTATGCATAAATTGAATAACTGTCGGTTTGGTGCAAAACAACACATGCTAAGCTTTGTGTCTCATAAAGACTTTATTTTTCATACAGATATCATCTCTGCTTATTCTTTTGTATTTACAGTATGTAAACAAGAGTCCACAAGACAAGATAAAAGAAACATGCCCACAGTAAGTATCATCTTCTCCTTTACTCCTCAGTGTTTTTGCTCTTTGTATTTAAAGAATCCTTTCACGGGTGAAAATTTTACAGACATGAATCTTAAAATCTTTCCAGGAAACATTGTGATAGTCCATTAGTGCTAAGAATCATAATCTGAAAGTTTTTGACCTCTTTACTCTTATTAATCTTTGCACAAAGTACACTTACTCCTCCGGAGGCACTTCTAAGTGCATCTTTCACATGATGAGAAAAAAACGAAACTGTTCAATCACGCCTGTCCGAATTTACAAAAGCTGATATGTATATAAAAAAAAGACAACAGTTGCATTTGTAATATCAAAGAGTTTTTCTGCCATAGTACTAAACAAGTCACAGATTCAAATACAAAATGCACATAGAAATTAATCAAAAATTTCATAGATACCACCCTACAGTTGAGTTTGATGTAGTGAAAAAGAAGTGAAATCCCAGCGTGACCACACTGAACAGGAAAAGTCTGAAATGGTCGACTTGTGATCACGTTTGACTGAATGGCACCATTTAGTGAAAAACAAAAAAAACAGTTGTGTGCTTGGGTTATGAGACAGCTACAGACGAGCTGCTTTTAGTGTTGTCTGTTGAGGGCGAGGGCCCTCGATTGGTAGGTGACGTTCTTTCCCCAGGGGGTGATGGCTGGGTCTTTGGGGACTGTCCCAAAGGTTTTCCAGCTGTTTCCGAACTGGCTTCTGCTTCAGGCTCTTGCTGAGACGACGTAGCTGCAGAGATACAAGTGACACAAGAGTGAATCAAAAACAGAATCCAAAAGCTTCCAGCAATTAATTACACTTTCTGTACTCTATCATATAGAGAATTTAAAGTAAATAGTTCCACTTTTACTTTTAAAACAATTAATTGCGCTTCAATCAGTCTGGCTGGAGTCACAAGAGTAGTTAGAAGTTCATAGGTAGCAAGACTGTTCCTAAATTCCCCAAGACTCTGGAATTTTTTGGGCTATTTTGATTGACATCCCTCTGAAACATTGTTTGACAGTCAGGCACAGTGCATCTGGACTGGCAGCTCTTTGTCAAGGCATTGTGTTCCAACTACAGGAGAAAGTCTAGGCCAAGGTACTGGAATTCATTATTTAGCCGATAGTTAAAAATCAAATGACCCAACCAGAGTTTGCCCAAACCGTCTGTAGAAGGCATTCGACTATTCCCCTCATACTTTTCAACCTGGTCTAGGAACATCACCTACAGGGTGCTGATGACCCAACCACAGTTTGCCCAAAATGTCCCCATTATTGTGGATCTGGAGAAGGCATTCGACTGTTGCCTTCTAGGGTTTGAATTGGAATGCTCTGGTCTGGTTCTTTTACCACCAAGACAAAAGCTTGGTTGGGACGGGACAATGTGGTTTTCAGAAGGGACAATGTGCTTTTCAACCTGGTCTTGGAACATCACCTACAGGGTGCTGACGACCCAACCACAGTTTGCCCAAATGTCCCCATATTTGTGGATCTGGACAAAGTATTCGACTGTTCCCTTCGTTGGGTCTGAATTGGAATGCTTTCAAGAGCTTGGCTGGGACGGGACAATGTGGTTTTCGACCTGGTTTTAGTATATAACCTAGAGCTGGATGACCCAACCCAGAGTGAACCAGAGTTTGCCCAACATGTCCACATATTTTCTAGGACCTCCAAAAATACACAAAAGAGGTTTGCAGCCCAAAGCAAAATGGTTGGGTTGAAAACAGGCACTTCCAAATGCAAGGCCCTGATTCTTAGTTAAAAAAACAGTGGCATGTTTCCTCCCCTGATTTAGTGGATAGATCTTGCCCCACATGGAGGAGATTAAATACCTGGGGTCTTGTTCATGAGTATGGGAACAACGGGCTATTGACATACAGATCGTTGCAGCTTCTGCAGTAATGTGGTTTATGCTCTGTATTGGTATAAAAGGAGCTGAACTGGTCATGAGTCACGAATGAAAGGATGAGGTCCCAGACAAATTCAAAGGCTGGGTAGGCACGGTCTTAGAGATGTGGAGCTCATCTATTTAGGAGGTACAGCCACTGCTCCTCCACATTGAGAAAAGCCAGTTGAAGTCTGGTTAAAAGCCTGGGCACCTCCCTGTCCTGTAACTGACTAAAGAATGCCTCGGTGTCCCCTTGAATGAGATGGAGGAATTGTCTAGGGTGAGGGAGGTCTAAGAGTAATGCTAAGATCATTCCCTTGGTGACCCAGTCCCAGATAAGTAACAGAAGAACAATCAAACTTATTTTCATCAACTTTTCAACTAGCAGCATCACTTTTTCTTTTTTAAGTAACGGTAGAGCAAATGAAGATTCTATATAGAGCACCTGACTGTGTGCAGGACTTCATGTGTTCAGGCCAGTGTGCCTGCTGGCAGGGGTAGTCACAGTAGCTGGTGTTCCAGCAGCAGTAGAAAATGGCCTCCTTCTTGCAGTTTGCACACCATTGCTTCTTCTTGGTCTCATCTACAGCCTGTTGTTTCTCCAGCTCCATCTGTTTCTTCACCTCTGACACAAGCCGCTCCCGCTCTTGCTCCAGACTCTGCCTCATTTCAGCCATGGTCAACTCTAGACATAGACAATAATGTTGGAGCTGTTCAACTTTGAACTGTTTATGCTTTTTTTTATCACGTACAAAAAAAAAAAAATTAAATGCCAATTTTTTTTTAGATTACCGGTATATATTTAGACAAAATACGGTTGTTTATAATTAAGAAAAAATATAATGCAACATTTATCATTTAAGCCAAAAATAGGATTTACCCAGGTTGTGTTTCATTTCTGACAGCTCTTGCTGATGCAGCCACTGGAGTTTCTCGATCTCAATCCGTAGCCGCCGGATCTGAAACAAATCCACAGAAAAAGTTGCAAGAAACCACAAATTAAATTCCCCACATGATGAATCAATTTCCATGTTTTAACCTACAGTGCCAAATATAACATTCTTATCCTGCCATTAACCTCTTAAGCCCTGAGGCCTATTTTCCGAAAATCCTATACTTTTACTTTTTAAGGCATTTCTCAGCTTTTACAAGGCCTAAACTGCAAATCTTGGTATCAAAATGAAGATAGGTTCTTGGGGAATGGTGTGGATGAGTTAATTTGACAGTCAAGAACACTGGGTAAGAGTAATTGATGTTGGAATGGCCAAAAAATGAACTCCGCCTAAAAAAAACCCCACATGTTTCCTCCAATATCTCCTTATTTTACTTATAACGAAGCAAATAAACACAATCAATTGTAACAACTACATGTCAAGGACATCTGTAGCAAGTTTGGTGTTCATACTACAAGAAACTAATATTCTGTAAAGGTTTTGATTGAACAAAGTTCAGGCGTAATCCATGTTGGCACAGTTTGGAAAAATTTGGCACAATAATTGAAATATGGAAAAAATCTTGTCCAAAGCTTCAGCTTCGTTCATAGTCTTCTTTTGTTGCTTATGGGACATGATTTCAGCAAAAAAAACTCCTAAAGAAACGCTGTAAAAGGGAGATGGAAGCTCATTTACACCATCTTGCTGCGCTTTTGGGAACGTTTCACTCACAAACGCTTTGACGTCGAGCTTCTGCGTGTCCCTACCCCCCGACCATCTGTCCAATCTGGGAGCTCTATATATCGCTGGAAAGCTCTGATTCTGAGGAAGCCAATAAGCTCAACCATTTTGGGACGGACAGCATCGCCGACGAATCACACGACGCGCAGCGTGGAGAGACCACCTCTTACGCACGGGGAGTCATTCCATATTTGGTGACGTCATGAGACCAAGGAGCCACAGAAAAAAAGCAAAATGGCGTTTTCGCGAAGCTATTGACCGGACATAACAACAAACGGACTTTTATCGCTATGGAAATAACTTTTTTGTTGAAAAAACGGCAAAGGTAAGACAAGATTTACATGCTTGCCTGGTTTTCGCTGGCGTTTTTTCGGGGAACTTTCGCTCCCTGCTCTGAAATACTTCATGCAATGTAAAGGAGTTGCATATCGCTGGATTCAGCTGGTTGTTAGCTTTCATTTGATGCCATGGTTTTGGTGTTCCCGTTTATATTGTGGATACATATCGCACATAAACAAAAACGTGGTCATGAATTATACTCCGGATATGTTGTTGTTTATTTGCATGGCGTTCGAGCTGTGGTTCACGAATATGAAATTGAATTAGATACGTTTTTAGAGGAGTTTCCGCTGAACACAACAGTATTTAATATGTGTGGGTTATTCTCAGGGTTCGTGAGCTATGAGTGAAAATGTAACGCACAAGGGGGCAAGTCCCCGGTACCGGGGACTCTCGAGCTTAAGAGGTTAAATGAAAACATAATGTTAAAGGGATCTATAGTTTGTGTTTGTTGTGTTTGTTTTAGTTCCCAAATTAAAGTTAATAGTTCTAATGGTGATTATTAGTAAAAATCTCAAATGGTACCATGATTATTTGGTGTCATGGCTTTGCAATCAAAAGGTTGTTATAATGAAAGTCTATGGCGCAAAACAGCGCAAAAAAAAACACAAAACAAAAACAATCCATCAACACCAATGTTGTTACTAATGTTTGACATGTCCAGGACTGTGATAAAATGATTGTGCCATGGATTTTTTTAAAGTTGTTTTGGGTTTTCTTTCCCCAAAATCAGTGACATCTAGGGGTAAAAAGACAGGAGTGACAACAGCCATAAACAACATGAAAGATTAGGAATTTAAACAATGCACATAAATGAAATTAAATATTTAGGGGGAACAGGCTTTTTTTACAACTTTCCCTAAGATTACAGCAAGAGTTTTGGAACGTATTTAGTCACCTGGTGAGAACACTTACAGTATAACTGAGAAGTGTCATCACTTCAGCCATTTACACATGCAGTAAATGCTATGCAATGACAAACATCACATGACTACGGCAGAAACCAGGAAGTAACATGATGCTAAGTTGGAATAAGTTAATTAGAAACTGAAAGCATGCTAGTATGGCCGAGCGGCACAAGAGCCATTGAAGAACACAAAATTGATGGACGAACCTCAGCAATAGTGTTTCCCGTTGTGCTCTTTGACAGATCGTTGTATATCTCCGTCATTGTTCCCTTGATCACATCCATCATCTGAATTGTTTACCATAAAAACAAAAGAAAATTAATCAGTTAAAGAGTAATGAATACTAACGATCATCTGATGGAGAGGGTCTGGCTCACTTTGGTGGTGTACTTGGCGATGTCAGCCGCAACATCAGCAGATGCTGGAGGGGTGAGGAAATCTCCTGCCAAACTGGAAATGGAGACACCAGCGCTGGCATTCACAGGTGGGCTGTCTTTCTGCTGAACTGCTGGGGAAACAAAATTATT